>CAJNDS010000044.1:115000-182500 GCA_905221605.1 Symbiodinium natans
ACACATGCCTGCGCACATGTCTGCACACATGTCTGCATACCTGCGGACGTGTCGTGTGTGGCACACGTGTGTAATTTGATACAAACAAAAGCACGCGCTGCGCGCACGACCGCCTCTGCCCCGTTAGTGTTTTTCGTTTTTGGGATATTTGTATGTTACCTGTTGAACTGCTCACTCTTTCTAGAGACCACAGGGCACAGCATCACGGGGACCTCATTGCAAATCGCGGGTTCGCCTCCTCGCCTCGGTCGTTTTCAATCCCTCCGCCGGCTCGTTGGCAAGTGCGGCAAGTGCGGCAAGTGCGGCAAGTGCGGCAAGTGCGGCAAGTGCGGCAAGTGCTTGTCGGAATTGTGGTCCCTCTTGGCGGGCTGCCGTACCATCAAGGCCCGGCCATTCCTAAATTCTCCTCCGTCACAAGGCCACGTGTCACGCCACCCTGCCTGCATAGTAACACGATTGCCTTGAGCAGATACGTCGCAATCCATACGGTGTTAGATGCTCCTTAGTGAAGTCCGACAGTCCGGTCAGACACGTGCGGATTCCTTCGCATCAGCAGCAGCAGCGGCAGCGGTACGGCAGCGGCAGCCGCAGCGGCAGCGGCAGCCAATGTGACAGCTCCGAACATCAGAAAGCTGTGCCGCTGTGCCCGAACTTCCTTCAACCTCGCATGTGCCTCGTACCGGTCGCGAGTTCAATGAGGCTTTGAATGGCTCACTCCAAGTTTATCAAGGTTGCCCGCTGGAAGATGCTTCAAGAGTCTTCGCCCAACTTCCCGTTGGAAGATCCCCTGACTCTGGACGGCAGAAGCCGCGGTTGTAACTTCGGCGCGCTCTCTGACGAGACCATGCCCTGTGAGTACGGTCGTGAACCTCCATACCTGCTGTGGGTCGGTCGTGCGCTCCTGAGATGGCAGTATGCTGATGCCATTGCAAATTCCTAGATTGGGCCAACATGACAACGGCGGCAAAAGCTGCTATCGTGCCACTTGTTCGGTTGAAGAAAGGGAAATCAAGACGGGTGTCCGTGCAGATATGCTGGTTCATCCGAAGTTCTTGCCTGCCAAGATACTATCGAATTATATCAAGTTGCGATAAAGAACGCTCCTCAACGCGAAGTGAATGAACCCCAAGAGCCTTTAACACCTGCGTGAGCAGAGTCATTAAGCTAGCTCACGCACGATGTGAATCTGAACATGGCCAGCGAAAGCCAAGGAGGTTGTTTCCGTCTCAAATCAGAAACTGGAACAGAAGAAGAGCTGTTGAAGTTGTTGAAGTTGTTGAAGTTGAGGCCGAGGCCAAGCCCGTTGACTGCTCTGACACAACGGCTAATCACAGGGTGTTGCGCAGCTGGGGTGATGTGCCTTCAGGGACACGAGGGACACGGGGGTGTACGAAGAAATCCTCAGTGCATCTCAGTGCTCTGCTCTTTCGTTGGAGGGACAGAAGCCCAGCGCAGACTAGGCTCCCCGTTAAGCGACCCTCAGGCCACCAGACTTTCTGGGGAGTTTTGTGTAACATGTCGAGACTCTGTCAAGATTGATGGCCACACTCACGGCTGCTCTGGGCAATTTCTTTGCAGCTTCATGGTCGGAGCTGTTTTTCACCCGCCGGGCGGTCATGCAGATCGTGTTCGCCCAGCCTCAAGAAAACCAATCGCAACTCAAAAGGTTGAACATGACGGTAGGTGGACTGAGGCACAGAACGCTGACAGATGAAACGGTTTCTGCCCGGAGAGCTCATGGCAAAGCTTCCGGAGGCCGAGATGTCCAAGAAACATCAAGCCAATATTGCGGCCTAGCACCAGGCCATGCGAACAGCGATTGTCCATCGATGACCAATCTGCCTTGTGAAGCCCCCCACATGGTGTCCGATAGTCTTTGTTGCTTTACAAGTTTACAAGCATCTTCGCTTCTTTTTCTGCACGTTGGCAACTCCGAATTCTCATCACTAGGACCATCAATCTGAAGTGAAGGTTTGCCGCAATTGGTTGAATCATTGCGTATGGAGCTTGTAGCACTTGTGGCGAACACCGAATTATGCGAATGCTCTGTCAGCCAGCCTTTTGCAGTAGAGACGCAGGGATCCAACTTGGCTGCGTGGCACAGCGGCCAATGTTTGCTGCAAGAGCTGTGACCTCCTGGAAGTCTTGTGCAGGTGTCGGGGAGGGCTCCCGCCAAAGGGATGTCTTACCCAAGGTTAAGCCTGGTTAGCAGGCGGCTAGGTTTTAACACCATTGAAGCTGGGTTTCACACGCAGGTTAGCTCAGGTTCGCGAGACTGGCAGCCAAGTTCGTACCTGGGTTTCAACCTGAAAGGCTCCTCACGTAAAAGATGGTTTCAACTCGAACTGAAACGCAGGATCCTTGGTTTTGCGCCCAGAGAGCTTTAGTCCATTGAGGGGGGTTGCTGATTGCATGAAAGCAATCCAGCTAACTTTCTAAGCAGTGGATTTCAGCAGGTGACTGGAGGAGGCTAAGAAAGGTTTGATAAGGGGAGGTTTATGGTAGGCGCAAAGCCGGGCGCACCTCGGTTTATGGGTAACCTGGGGTTCAACGGCTCAAATGGCTCAATGGCTCAAATGGCTCAAATGGCTCAAATGGCTCAAATGGCTCAAATGGCCCAAATGGCCCAAATGGCCCAAATCAAACCAAGGTTCAACTTGAGGTGCAGGCGTGGAGAGAACGTATCAATTTATGTCTTTGATGGCTTTTTGATGTATGCTTCCGGAAGGTGATGCATGCCTCACACATCCATTCAACTGAAGGTTGTTGTTCGACCCCTCGTGGATTTCCGTTTTTGATGCTCCCGGCTCTGATTCGCAAGAGGTCCAAATTCAGGATGGAACAGGGGCAGGGCGCTTTATCGGAACTTCCAACGCCAACTGCCTGGGGCGAGGCGAAATAAAAACATCGATTCCCTTTCAGTTCTTCTGTGTTCGTGAGGGCCTGGTGCCTGGATTCTCGGGGAAACCTTGGAGAAGCTGGGAGAGGACCCGGACTTTCGGCCATTTGCGTGGCCCCTGTGAGAGATGCAGGTCACAGCGCCGGCCTCGTCAGCTTATCCCGCGGCGCCCACGGCGCATGCGCCGTCCGTGGCGCCCGCGGCGCCCGCGGCTTTGCAGCCGTACTCAGTGTCAATGTTCGTTAGCAGATGATATGTTGACAAATGTGACAACGCTTGAGGCCTTCCGAGATCGTCTCTTCGCCTGTGAACCTGGAGCCAGCAAAGGGCCTGAGGCCAATTTGCCCCTGCCACCCCCCCTCCCCCTTCCGGAATGTTCTATGTGATGCCCAGCTGCTTGCCCATGCTGGATGCTGCTGGGTCTTGTCGAGTTCTGCGTGCTGTTCGTTTGCATGTCTGGCCGTGTGACTGCTGGTAGGACGTGCGTCTGCTTATAACTCTGGCGGAACCTGCGTATTGTCACCAGTCACGGATTAACATTTGGCTTTGATCCTGAGTTGCTCCCACATTCGCGGCTCGACGTGCACGGACGCACCGCGCAAGTGCACAAACGCACAAGTGCAGAGAAATGCACGCGCACATGTGCACTCATGTGAGTGTGCATCGATGCGCTAGCTCACGCGAGTTGGAGTGTTCCCGATGCTGCGGTAGAGCAGGAACTCAGAGTTTGGCGACAAGGAGTCACAAAGCCATTTAGAAGGCTGACCTTGAAAGCTTTTGGAGAAGTGACGTCGAAGTATGTCGTCCGTCGTTAAAAACCATTGGCCTGCAAAAGGACGCTTCCGGTTTGTGGTTAAGTCCATATAGCCTATCAACACTCTGTCGAGACAGTTTTTTTTTCATGTAGTTGGGGTTCTTTGCCTCACCAGTTGCAGGTTTGCGTTTGCACCTTTGCTCAGGTGTTCACCACGAAGCTATAAGGACTGAATTGAATACAAGAACAAGAGCACAATATTGAGTTTTACTTTTTGTCGTCAAGAAGTTGGGTCTCAAAAAGCTTCTGAGTCTTCGATATTCTCTCTTCAACTGCGGCAGGCTCCTGGAGATGCTCGAGGGGCCCAACGTGGGGAAGCAGAGAGAGAGAGAGAGAGAGAGAGAGAGAGAGCGACAGCGAGAGCGTGCGTGCGATCGTTCACGCAGAAGGTAACAGAAGGTGTTGATTGACACGTTCACGCTTCGCACTCTCACCGTTGCTGAATGTGTTTTTGTGGGTTCTCTCCTGGTTTAGGTGGTGTTGCTGTACAGCAGCGCATGGGCCAGCCCTCACCTGCACTGCAGGGAGCTCACGCAGGAGGCACTCTTATTCAGCCCCCCGCCCCCACCCCCATGCCAAGCCATGCCAAGCTATTCGCCTCTCAGCAGAGTCTGGATTGATTGGATTGCAGGGCACGGGGGCCTGGTCGCAGCTGCCAGGCGCGAACAAGAAGCAGCGAAGATTCAGCTCTGTACACGCTTAAATTCCTTAAATTCTTCAGCTCTTCGTTCGGCGTAGTCTTGTTGCATGTTCTCTTCGTGATCCAAAGCCAGTCAGGGCTCGCCTTCGAAGCATCAGCAGCTGCCGAGGAGTGCCCGCGGCAACACGCCATGCCATCAACGAATTTCGCCATCCCAGTCCATCTGGAAGCATAAACTCAGACTTGCTAGAGCTGGGAAGCGTCCAAGAAGGGTGAATATGGACAGTGTAGAAGCCTTCCGGGCCGGTCCCCATCCCTGACATATTTTCGGCTATGGTGGAAGGTAGAGTATGTTTTCCCCCCTCCCCCTCCCCCTCCCTCTCCCAGCTGTGAGGACCTGGAAGGTTTTCCGGGAGAGCTCTTCGTCGCGCGCCTGCCGACCAAGGCCAAGCCGCAGAGAGTGTGAGATCACAGTGAGTTCCCTCAAGAAGTTCCCTCAAGTGAACCTTCAAGTGCCCACCTTCTCTCATATTAGAATGCTTCAGCTGACTCAGCTCTGGAGGGAATCCGTTCAGGTCCAGGGCTTGGAGTTCGTGCTCAACGACGGCGGGCCACACTACCGCTGGGACAAGGCGAAGAAAGAGAGAGCACTTGAAGAGAGAGGACTGGAAAGAGAGAGAGAGAGAGAGAGTGGGAGAGAGACCGAGAGAACTTCACACAAATCAGTTTTGGGGGTGGTGTAGGTTGGGAGGGGGAAGTCTCTCCCGATTTCTGACGTCCATTCTGTGGATTCGAGTCTCACGCCGACTTCCAGGCAAGACAGGACTCCGGGCGCGCCTAGTACGCGAGGGATAGGGTTATCTTCCCTAGTCCCTCATGCCTTGTGGAACCGTGGAAGAAGAGCGAACTTCAGAGAGACCCATTTTTTGAAGTTTGGAAGAGCTTTTCGAGTAGAATATTGAGAGAGTTTTTGAATTTGTTTGTTAGTTTAGTTTGAGATGTTTTGCGAGACATATTTTAAGCGGCCTCTCGCCCCTTCGAGTGGTCTCTCTGCAGCAAAGGCTGGAGCCGGGAGAGAGTCACTTTTGCACCCCTTTCTCCCTGCTTTTGTGCAACACTCCTCTCTCTAATTCATAATCGTTTTTTACTCAGAGTTCTGACTGCTCTCTCTCCCTCTCTCTCTGTTTCTCTCTGTTCCTCGCACTTTTTCTTTAACCCCCTTTCTCCGAACACAACTGTGTTCTCACACAGCAACTGCACTTTCATCTCTCCGTATCCCCCCCTGCCCTCTCGGCACCAACAGTTTCTGTTTCGAACATCCCCACCACCCCACAGGTTTGGGGAATTCGTGGGCACTCCAGGTGCATTAGGGGGTGAGGTTGGGCACTCAGGGATTCGGGAGATGGGGCGATGAGTAGACCGGGAGAGTTTAGTTCAATATCTAACAACCCCACAGCGAGGGTGGGGAATAACTCCTCCTCACCCTCTGCCCTTTCCTCTAGAGAAGGCTGAACGCTTTCTACTTCAGCTTGAGTCTCCCTGAACGTTGGGGGCGTCCATTCGCTGAGAGTTATGAGAGTAACCCCGCCGTACACCCCAGAGTAGACTCCGCTATGCAGGCAGCTGGTGGCGGGAACTTCCGGGTCCCGCCCGGCTCGAAGGGCGTGCGGCGCTGAGACACCTCATCTTGACTCGTTTATTGCTCGGAGGTTCATTTTCTCACAGGGCGGGAGTAGAATTTGGGGCACTTTGACGAGTTGCCTCAGTTTGACCTCTCTCCGCTTTCTAACAGTGAGAAGTTTTCTCAGTGAAGTTTTGTTGTTCGCTGTTTGTGTGAAGGTGTGGCTGGTGAACGGCGGCCGAATCGAAAAGCCCCCTGGCAGTCGCGAGATACATTAATGCCCCCCTCTGTGTGTATATATATATACATACAGAAATAATCCCCCCCCCCCCCCACCGCGGTTGGCCGCCGACTCCTTGGCCAGACCAAGAGAGAAACATCCAGAAACCAGATTGTGTCGGGGAAAACCATTGAAACCAAAACACCAAAAAACATCTTTTCCAATACTATGGAGCCTCCAAAAGATGGTTGTTGACGGGCTCTTGAGCAACCATCGATGGTTTTTTTGCTGAGGAGATCTCCAAAACTTTTTTCTCGAGACAAAGATGGCTTTGACCCAAAAAAGCCATTTTTTCTTTTTCTCCAGCAAGGATATCTTTTGGAGGCTCCAGCCCCATGGCTTTGGAAAAGTTTTTGTTTGCCCCGAATCAAGATGTTTTCTGCGTTTATCTCTCGGCTTGCCATCTTTCAGCAACAGACCGCAGTTTGTGCTGGGTGCGGGGGAGCCTTCGCAATAGCAATCCACGATGTCGAGCAAATTGTTCAGGTCCTTACATCATGCGTCCTTCTCACATCTCTCTGCATCTTTCATTGCGAACACAAAACCGTACTAATCGAAAAAAAAAAACATGCTCTATTGTGTGTTAACGTGTCTGGCTACTGTGTGCAGCTATGCTGTCCGTCGCGCCCTCAGCCCTTTTTTTGCTTCGGGGGGGGGGGGGGGGGGCGTGAGCATATATATCTATCTATATATATATATATATATTTCTATATCATATCATATTATATGCAAAGACATACATGCATATACAGATACACATACACATACACATATACATATATTCATCTCTCTCGCCGTTTTTGGAGGCTGCAAGCGCCACCGACGCCGTCCGAAGCGCCGGCTCTGGCAGGGAACGGGGGACAAAGGGGAGGAGAGGGCGAGAGAGAGAGAGAGAGAGAGCGAGAGAGAAAGAGAGAGAGAGAGAGGCAGACGGACGGGGGCGCGCATCTGCGCGGGGGGCCACCACCATGCCCCAACGAAAGAAAGAAAGAAAGAGAGAAAAAGAGAGGGAGACTTTTGCTCCAGTCTTTCAACTCGTACTTGGGGGCATGTGCAGACGGCGGTGACTCGAACTTCTGTGGCGCTGTCGTGGAAACCAGCAGCATCCAGCGTAAAAGGCTGGAGTCGAGGGCATGCCAAATGCGCCTCAGCAGGTGTCCCGATGTCCCATCCACCACAACTGACAGGTTACCGGCTTTATCGCAATGGCAAGCAGGTGGCCTCATTGGCCTCCGCTGCGGGGGCCCCCAGCAGTCCAGCGCGAAGGCACGTCCGACGCACCTGTCGGCGTTCTTATATTGTTGTGGAAAGCCCATAACTAACCCCCCTCTCCCCCCCCCTTCGCCCGCCTATGTGCTGTTTTGTCTCCGTGCTGTCTCAAGAATTTGGGGCTCCGACCGAGGTTCTGCAATATACTGACGCCGGCCTCATGGCAGCGCATGAGTACACCTACACCTTAGCAGCCGTCAGCACGCAAGGTGGGCTATCACGCTGCTGGGATGTTCTCGGACCTTCTCGAATGTCGAAGTGATGGCTTAAATCTCACAGCGAAACGCTCACCCAGTAAAAGAGAGGTGCCCTGGGCAGTGCCAGCCCGGCCGTGTGCGCCACGACGGAGGCTGCAGGCAAGGCTCGGGAGGGAACCGACTCCCCGAAGAAAAAGAGAAAAAGGAAGAGAATGAGAGAAAAAAATGAAAAGGAAGATTGTTCGCTTCCTGCTGTTTTTTCGCTATCCTTTTTTTTCTCTCCTCTTGTTGCATTTGCTGAGGCCCTCCTGGCAAGGTCCTCGGCCTGCGAGTCGCGGCTGCCAGTGGCCGGGGCATCGCGCTGGAGTGGGCCGCGCCTGAGGAGAGCCAAGCAGCCAAAGGGGATTTCGTGGGAAATGACGCCGTCTGACACCATTTGCCATCTGTGTTTGTCTCTCCTTCTGACACCTCTCCAATGCTCCGCGCAGGACACTGGCGGTGCCCCAGTGACAGCTTTCCTCGTACAGCGCGGCGACCAGGCGAGCTTTGGAGTGTGTTGGAACAGGTTGGAACATCTGGGATCATGTAATTGGAACACACAGGATTCAGAAAACAACTTAACTGTCCTCTCATCGGTTTTGTGCTGTTGCACATGCTCGCATGGAGCTCTTCAGCAACTTTGCTCTCTCCGTCTCTATGTCTCTGTGTGTCTTTAGCTTCCTTGCTCTCTCGCAGGCACCGACGACGCTGCTGGCCTCGCAGGTGGCCGTCGGGGAGAAGCGCGAGAAGTTCACCTGGACTTGCGACATTGTGGTGTGCTTTCATTGAAGTTTCTACGTCTCATTCATCGCTTGCATGAGCAGTTGCTTTGTCAGGACAGACAAGGATGTTGAGCGGGGGAGCAGCTACAGCCGCGAGACTGAACCCGAAGAGCAGAAGTCTCCCCCCTTAAGTCTCCCCTTAGTTGAGGCTGCCTGCGCGCTGAGTTGAGGCTATACGGTTCTGCCCGCACACCTGCCGACCTTGGCCGAGCAGGAGATACGAAAGATGGGAGAGCTCTTGAGCTCTTTTACGGGGGACAAACAGGTTCAACCGGTTCAACCTGCACAAGGGGGAGCTCCCAGCTGCTCAGCTCTCACTTCAGGAGCTGCGCGAGGCCGTGCTCAAGGAGTGGAAGGAGAACCAGTGAGTTGAGAGAAGAACTCGGAAATGAGCTCAAGAATTGAAGGATCACTCACGAGTGAGAGGGAGAGAGTGAGAGACAGGGAGTGAGCGAGGGGTCCCTGAGGGGGCTCCCCAAGCTGCAGAAGAAGAAGCAGAAGAAGCAGAAGAAGCAGAAGAAGAAGAAGAAGAAGAAGAAGAAGAAGAAGAAGAAGAAGAAGAAGAAGAAGAAGAAGAAGAAGAAGAAGAAGAAGAAGAAGAAGAAGAAGAAGAATAATGAGAGGACGAGGAGAGAAAGTTAGTTCCTTTGAAGACCCTGAGTGTGCATCCCCGCTCAATCCTGGCAGGACCGCCAAGCCGTCGACTTCCCGCAGCTGCCAGAGGATCCGAGAAGACAGAGAGAGAGAGCGAGAGAAAGAGAGAGGGAGAGAGCGAGAGAGAGAGAGAGAGAGAGAGAGAAAGAGAGAGTTGTATCGAATACTTAATTTAGCATGAGCAGATAAATTAGTTGACGAAAACACAACAGAATACATTTTGTTTTACTCCAGCGCATGGCTCAAAAGGAGCACATTCCTGTCTGTCTTCTTCTTTCTGAGGAGGCCAACCTCGGCCCAGCTGCCGGGCCGGTGGAGACTGCTGCCGTGGACGCCCTGGAGGCCGCTACCCTAAGCCTAGGCTTTTTTGGGGGGCAGTTCTATGAGTTCTCTCCTTCCTGTCCTCACTGCAGCCAAATTTTTCTACGAATCCAGTTCATTGAAAAAAGTTCAATTCTGCGAATAGGTGGGCTCCTGCCACGAGAGCCTCCGGGAGCATCTGGCGGAGGCGGATGGGAAAGAGAATGGAAGAGAGAGAAAGAGAAGGAGAATGACAGAGTCGGCAAAATCACCGAGAGAAGAGCAACGAGAGAGAGAGAGAGCGAGAGAGAGAGCAAAAGCGTGAGAAGGGGAACGAAAACGAGAGCTCTCGCCTTGTCAGAGGTGCAAGACAAGAGGATGGGCGTCACCGTCTTCTACAAGTCTTGCTGGGGCCAAACCTACGCACACTGCTGCGCACAGCAGGAGAGTGGTGTCGCGATGTTAGGTGGGGTGCACAGGGTAGTGCGTGTTTGGCGTGGTGTGGCGTCTTTTGACAAGAGTTGAGTGCATTGTAGAGGGAGAGGGATAGAGAGTCGCAAGAGACGAAAAGCCCCCTGAAGAGGACCGGTGGAGCGAGCTACCAGGGGTGGCGCTTGAGCCAAGCCCTTGCCATGCCTTCAGCAACGCCGAGGCTAGCGGCTGGTGACGGCTGGTGACGGCTGGTGCTAGTCGCCGCCAAGTCCGCTCGTGAAGGGGAGTGCTCTGAAACAAGTCTCACATATCATATAGAGAACGACAGCTTTCATTATTGGAATGGGTTCATATCACAACAACTGCCCCTTCTGAAGCCCATCCCTTCTTTTCGCCCTTCTTTCTCTGTGAAGTCTTTATTTGGTGAGGACTGGCTGGTGCTCTGCCTGCCTTATGCGCGGAGCCTGGAGCTCGTGATGAACGACGGCGGCCGTGGATGGGACAAGGCGCCTTCCCTGCCCCGTAAAAGGAGGGAAAAGGGGTAAAGACAGAGAGTTATGAGACACAAATGTCCTCAAGTTGTTGCTTTTCATCGAACACGTCAGAATATGTTTGATGTGCTGAAAAAAGCCCTTAGCTTTGGAGAGCATTGCTCAACTGCATCTTGAGATGCTTTCGGAATTGTGGACAACAAGGCCACTGTGGAAATCCGTCAAGTTGTCCGTCCATGCACCAAGGAAGAATCAAGTTGTGCGAAAGCCCTCGCGAAACGTTGCACTTGGCAGGGTTGCAGAAGCAGCTTTACCCCGCACCCAAGAAAAACAAAAAAAAACAAGATAGCGTCAGCCTAATAAGAGCGATAAAGCAAGGAAGAGCATCTCTCAGAGTTTCTCATAGTTTCACTCTCCTTACTCGAAGTGAGCAAAGGCCTCGGGCTGCTCTCCCGTTCTCTTTGTTCAGCGCCGACAAGAGCAAGAAGAAGAAGAAGAGAAAAAGAGAGAGCACTTCTCCAAGATAAGAAACAGCCCTGGAGAGGGGGGGGATTCACGCGGGCAACTTGCATGAGTCATTCGTCAAGCGAAAACGCATGCTAGATCACGTTGTGAAGCGCAACTCTTGTCGTGTTCCTGTTGTGTCCATGGGTGCTTATCAGAATTCAAGTCGTGTTGGCCTCTATCGATCTTTTCTATCAACGGGTTCACGCTTGCTGGTATCCTGTTGTCAGCGCAGTGGTCTCGGGAAAGGTAACCGGTAAGCAGTATGAAAGTTGGTGGGTGCGCAGCGTTGATATAATCGTTGAAAGGACCTAAAGTAGCAAACGCAGGGTTGGCAGAAACGTCAACAAGAAGAGAGGCAGGGGGAATCAACTGAGGCTCCCGGCGGCAAAAACTACAAGGTGATGACTCCCGGTGCTGTCCTGAGACAACCTATTCAGTTGATGGCTGGTACAGCGCATGCAGCAATGGCTGTTGATGTGAATCGCTGTTTCCTAGCCACATGTGTGCTGGCTAGGGCCTTTGGTTCGCTCTCTCACTTCCGCTCCTGCCCGGATCAGTCGCTGTACCAAAACGTCGTACCTACCATGACAGCAAGCCGTGCAAGCTTGCTGGCTGGGGCTCCCTGCAATCCTTCAACTTTTACACAGTTCCGGATCCTTAGGAACGTCGGCAACGTCGGCAGGTCAGTCATTGTTGCTTCGCAGCTCATCATCAGCATCAGCATCGCCATCGTCATCACGACTATCATCATCAGAATCATGTAGCTGCAGTGCGGGTTGTCCCAGTACTGCAAGCCATGCTTCAATGGCTTCAGGTCACCCGGAATGTTGTTGCTTATTGTGAAGACGTTGCTCATCTAAAGGTATGTGGATTCTTGATCGGGGGGTGGGGGGATGAGGGAGTGCGCGAACTCGGGGGCGAGGGGGCACGAAGACTGGGTGCTAGGACAACGTTTCCTCCTCAGCACCGTGTGCATTACAAGTGTTGTGTTTAGACACGCATGGGCCTTGCTGGCAGCTCTCCCCTGCGGAAAAAGCAGATTCTGTGTTCCGTTCGGTCTACTTTGATTCGAGTCTGGTGTGGGTGGTGCAGGGGTCTGCGTTGCAACACTAAGTCCGCTTTCCAAGGCCCAACGGCGTAGCCTCATACTCCGACCGGTCCTTGATGTTTTCGTGGTTTTCAGTTTGCTTTGCTAGCGGAGTATTTCCTTGCTTTGTTTGTCGCTCTGCTCTCCCCCTATATCCCTCTTTTGCTGCCCTCGTGTTTCTGCTATTTTCTGTTGTGTTTTGGTGTTTATGCTGCTTTCCACCCTCCCCTCTCCTCTGGTCGAGTGTTTTCCCTCCTTCCGAGGCGTCTTCGTTCTGACGCACGGGCACCTGGACCCCGTAGCACTGCCGCCCCAGGAGCCTCAGGCTCTGGCCGCCGAGGCTGTCCTGAAAGGAAGATGGGACTATTGAGAAAATTGAGATGAGAATTAAAGAAGCGGCAGAAAACCAAAAGATAGAAAAGAAAAAGGGAAAGAGGACTCGAAGAGGAGAAAAGGAATGCTCTAAGAGACAGTGGAGGCCGTGGATGGCTCACGCGTGCAGCTCCTCTGGGAGCCCGGCGCTCATTGAGAGTTCGGGAGGGAGAGAGAGGAGTTCAATATCCGATCCGGGACTGAGCGAAAAAAACACATCGGAGCCAAAAGCCAAGAAATCAAGCCCAACAAAAAAAGGCCCTTGCTGCACGCTGCAAAGGCCGCCCGTCCTTGCCGACGGTGAGGCACCGGTGAAATGCTTCCCGGCAATATGCGGCAATCTGTTCCAGCATTCTCTCGGAGATCTTGAAGCTTCAGCTTTAAATTGCATTGTTTTGCCCAGGCTACCGCATCTTCCGCAATGGCCGCGTCATCGGACAGACGGAAACAGCGCCTGCAGCCTTGTCTGCTGGCCTTGGCGAGCTTCAGGATCCAGCTTGTCATTCTCAGAATGTCGAGGTCATGCTACTTCCAAGACATCAACCTCTTCGCCTTCACCGACTACGAGTACTCCGTCGCCGCAACGGACCCAGGGATACCCAGGGACAGCGGCGCAATCTTCAGGCCCAAGTGGCCACAACAAGAAGGGGGCTTTCAGGCTTTCACGAGCTTTCGACCACCGCTTTCGCTTCTCTGACTTGCGCCTTGGACCAAGGCCGTCAACGGACAGGACGTGGCTGGGTCGCTTTGCCCAGCCTTCCAGTATTGCAGATTATGTTCCATTTTGTTCTGCATTCTGTGGGTCGAGAGTTGCTCAGAGAGCGCAGAGTCACGAAGGAGAGGGCTCCCAAACCAGTAGGCTTACGTGGAAGCCTATAGGAGCCCTCTACCCCGCAGTTTGATGTCCTGAGGCCTTTGAGCGACGCGGCAAGCGTGAAGACCAAGCTCCCGGGACTGCCCACGGCACCGAGGAGAGCCGTCTCCTGTGAATTCCTCTCATGAGCACTCGAGTAGCACTCGTCTCACATTGCCTTCACATTGCACATTGCCTTCACATTGCCTTCGCGCGCATCTCCTAGCTCTCGTAGCTCTCGTAGCTCTCGTAGCTCTCGACAGCGAGCCGTACTACGGAGGGAGAGCACTGAGAGCACGCCTAATCAGGTCCGTGTAGGGCCACTGCGTCCAGGAACTTGAGGGCAAACACCCGCAAGGATAGCGGGAAGCTGGTCGTGGGGCCCCAAATTCTTTGTGTCATCAAATCTCACTCTCTCTCTCTCACTCTCGTTCTCCTTGCTCGTTTTCCCGACTCTCAATTGAGGGGGGCATAGGGCAATGCAGGGCACATGGGGGGTTCTGGGCATGAGAGGTCTGCTTGGAGTGGGAGCCGCCTGCTGACTGCGGCGGGGCGCCTGTTGCATCCTACGAGGCTCAAACAACACAGAAGCAAAACCTGAAGCTGGCATTGCTCTCTTTCTGTTTATCTGTTCATTGCATGCTCCTTTTTTTTTTCTCCCAACGGAAGAGCGACATGTGCGCGCCAGATCCTTCGGGACGGGACGGTGGTGGACATCTACGAGGAGCCTCGCTGGCACTCATCTTCGCTTCTCCTCTCTCTTTCTCCCCTCGATCTCTTGAGAGATGCCTTCTCTCTCTCTCTCTTATCCTCTCTCTTTCTCTCTTCTCCTTTTATCCCTTAAAGATTCCCTCTCTGTGCATCTTTGTGTTGCTGCCTGTTTTTAAAGAAGAGTCTCGCAAAAAGAGCCTCTCTGTAAAGCAAAGATCTGGTGTTCGGTTAGGTGCCCAACGCCCGGATCCGCAGCGAGGCGGAGGCCGCCAAGCCCCTGGACCCGGAGGCGAAGAGCGGGCTGCGAGCTGCGCTGCGCCAGCGCGCTCTCCGCGTGTGGAGAGGAAGAGGGGAGAAAGAGGAGATGTGAGAAAGTTGAGAAAGTGAGAAAAAGGAGGAGAAAAAGGAGGAGAGGAGAAGGGAGAGAAGGGAGGAGAGAGTCGAAGTCAAATCAGTCGAGAGTTCGTGAGGAGAATGAAGAGCGAGTGAAGAGAGTAGAGAGAAAGAGAGAAAGAGAGATGTCTGAACCCCAAACCCATCGATAGGCCAGGAGGAACAGAGGGGGGAAGTCGAACCGTAGCAGTGTCTTACTGAACCCCTACCTCCTGTGGTTTTTTGGCCAATGAGCCGGGCGCCCTCTCAACATGAGATGGAAGCCCACACAAACTGACCCGAGGCAGCACGCGCCCCTGGGGGCGGCCTCCCTTCGGGGGGGTCATGCGTGGGGGAGAGAGAAAGAGAGAAAGAGAGAAAGAGAGAAAGAGAGAAAGAGAGAAAGAGAGAAAGAGAGAAAGAGAGAAAGAGAGAAAGAGAGAAAGAGAGAAAGAGAGAAAGAGAGAAAGAGAGAAAGAGGGAAAGAGAGAAAGAGAGAAAGAGAGAAAGAGAGAAAGAGAGAAAGAGAGAAAGAGAGAAAGAGAGAACGAGAGAAAGAGAGAAAGAGAGAAAGAGAGAAAGAGAGAAAGAGAGAAAGAGAGAAAGAGAGAAAGAGAGAAAGAGAGAAAGAGAGAAAGAGAGAAAGAGAGAGAGTAGCTGTGGCCTTGGGGTGTTACATTTCGTTTCGTTGTTGGGTGTTGGGGGCTGTTCTCTGTTTGCTGAGGTGCGCAACCTCGACGAAGCTGTAAACTGTAAACGCTTGCCCGCACTGCCTCGGCCGGGCGGGCCCAAGCCACGGGAGGTGCACGTTGGTCCAAGCGATGCACCTCGGAGTTTCCACACAGTCGGGCTGCAGATGTGAAAAGCGCATCTTCTCAACGCCAGCTGTTCCCAGGAGCCCGTCTTGGCATTCTGCCATCCTCTGCCATCCTCGGCCTTCCTCGGCCTTCCTCGGCCTTCCTCGGCTTTCTGGGTGTTTTTCTTTTTTCAGGCATCGCTGCACAAGGCTATCTATACTCAGAGCTTGGCTGCGGTTCGGTGTTTTCTGAGGTTGGAGGCTGATTTCCCCCTCGCATTGGGCGAGACTTCGTGTTCCTTACTTGCTTCTGTCTCCAAAGTCAACAAGTCGCAGGTTTTAACCGCGCTACATATTGGGGGGGTGGTATTTGGGAGTGTGGAAGGTGGAGAAGGGGTCTCCTTCCAGACACCTGTTGGCCGGGGCGAATATGGGCAGAAAGGTGGTTCGCCTGAATACTGGTTGTTGTCCATGCCAGAAACCCGTGCTAACCAACTGCGCCCGGTTCCACGGGCAGCCTGGACACAGGTATGTGGGCGCGCGGAGGTAATAAGAAAGAGAAGCAACAAGAGAAAAGTAAGTAAGGTAAATGGAGTAAGTGAAGCAAGTAAAGCAAGTAAAGTACGTAAGGTAAATAGAGTAAGCGCAGTACAGTACGAAAAGTAAAGTACAGTAAGTGAAGAAAGTGAAGGAAGCAAAGAGAGGAGAGGGCGAGAGAGAGAGTTCCCTGGCTTTATCTGGGCAGGCCGCTGCCGCGCGGCGCTGGGTGCGTCCGGGGCTCTGGGAAGCAAAGATAAGCAGAGCAGAGCGCTCGCACTCTTGAGAGCTACCGCTGCTGCTCCACACGATCATACTGTAGCGTGGCAACGGCAGAGCTCGTGCGTTTTGCAAACTCCTTCCGCTACCCCGTTACATGTCGACAACAATAGCATGACAAACAGTTGGGCATGTTGAAATGTTCTCCGCCGGACTTTTTCAAGAGCTCAAAATTGCGGCTGAGCTGCTGCCGCTCCTTCTCGCGATCCGGATATGCGAGAGCTGGTGCTTGGGTCCTTCACGAAGAGCTCCGAGAAGAGCGTCTCTAGACGCTGAAGAGACTGCAGATGTTGTGCAGAAGCTCCCAAAAGAGCTGAGCCGTTCAAAGGCACAGACACGAGCTTGGTCACATGGTCGACGAAGTCCTTTTGAGCAGCTGCTCCATGCCCATATTGTCCGAGGCGAGGTCACAGCCAGAAACGCAACAAAACTTTTGTCACAAGACGGAAGCAGATCCCGGCACAAGGCGAAGCCCATCCTTTTCGGAAAGCAAGGAGTTGCCCCCCCCCCCCCCCCCCACCCCCCCGAAGCCAGATTCAGCAAAGGCAAGCGACAAAACGATAGCGCGGCTCAGACTTCAGAGCCGGAGTTTACGGAGTTTTGTTCTTCTTACCCTATGTTTTTCTCTCTGTCTCTCTGTCTCTCTGTCTCTCTGTCTCTCTGTCTCTCTGTCTCTCTGCCTCTCTGTCTCTCTGTCTCTCTGTCTCTCTGTCTCTCTGTCTCTCTGTCTCTCTGTCTCTCTGTCTCTCTCTCTCTGTCTTCTCTGTCTCTCTGTCTCTCTGTCTCTCTGTCTCTCTGTCGTCTCTGTCTCTCTGTCTCTCTGTCTTCTCTGTCGTCTCTGTCTCTCTGTCTCTCTGTCTCTCTGTCTCTCTGTCTCTGTGTCTCTCTGTCTCTCTGTCTCTCTGTCTCTCTGTCTCTCCGTCTCTCCGTCTCTCCGTCTCTCCGTCTCTCCGTCTCTCCGTCTCTGCGTCTCTCCGTCTCTCCGTCTCTCTGTCGCTCTGTCTTCTCTGTCGTCTCTGCTGTCTCTGCTGTCTCTGCTGTCTCTCTGTCTCTTTGTCTTTCGCTCTCTCGCTCTCGCTCCCTCGCTCTCCGGCGCTCTCGCGCTCTCTCGCTCTCTCGCTCTATCTCTTTCTCTCTCTTCCCATGTCTGATGGTAGCTTGCCAGCCTTAACGGCCGCAGCGTCTCCATCTTCAAGCAGCGAGGTCCAGTTTAGCCAAGAGTGTCTTCGACAAGTTCTGGCCGTCTGCTCGTTGCACGCAATTTAAAGCTCGGCGTCATCTCGGACTTGTACAGATGAGCAAATACGAAAAACGCATTCAAAGTAAGCATTACGCCTGGATTCAGCGCTCGACGGCGCTTCTCTGCTTGTCCGATTTGTTAGCGCTTTGTGCGCCTGTTTCTTTCACAGACTTGAAGCACTGGAGAGGCCTTGCTTAGAGGGCGAAGGCCTCTCCACTTTGCAAGCAAAAGCGGTTTCAATCTTCTTGAAGGCCATGGCACCTTGTACCGGAGCAAAGCTTTGGTGCCTTCGCTTGAGCGACTGGGGCCTGCCCTGGCCTCCCTCACTGCCGGTACACCGCTGAACGTGTACCTCACTTCCCTGCTATGCTCATCGGAATCCATCAGAAACCTCAGTCCGTCAGGTACCTCCACCCGTTGGACACATCGGTTAATGCTTACTGTAGTTCGGTTGTAGATGAGTTAGATGGTCGGCCCGTCAGATGCCACCAGCTATCTCCCCCGACTTGCCCCCCGCCCCACTTGCCCCCCTCCCCCCGCCCCGCGTTTGCCCGTCAGAAACCTCTCCGTCAGTCGCGGGTGGATGGGTGAGACGCTCCTCCCCCGACATCCTGCCAAAAACCTCTGCCAATGTCGTCCGACTGTTGCGAGATGTTGCGAGTTTCCTTATCAGGTACTATCTACCACTATCTACTATCTACCTATCTACCTGCCGGCACAAACCTCGCCACGTCTCCAGTCAAGTACATCCGTCCGCGAGAGACCTTCCCTGGACCAAGTTGTGATGCCACATTTTTACCAGTCTACTCGTTTACTGCTAATCCTTTTTGTAGTTACCAATCCCTGTGCAAACCCCTAGTGACCTAGTGGTTGCTTCAGCTACTGTCACAAAATATCAACAACTTCTCTGCCTATGCGTAGGCATCTAGCCAGTGAGGTTCCACGTGCTCCTACTCGAACTTGAGTTGGTTCAAGGACCCCCGAAGCCTTGTCTTTTCTGAACCTGCAAAGAGAGCGCGCCGAAATCCGGAATGCTTCTCCAGGATGGGATGGCCTGGACGGATACCGATGCGCAGCTCGGCGAGTGCTACTCATACCAGGCGACGCGGAAGCGGAGTGAGACGGCAGTGAGAGAGCGGCCCTTGAGAAAGTCGGAGAGAATCGGCAAACAACATGGGGGCCTTATCTCAAGGCCCAGCTCGACGGGCACATGTCCACTTTGCAAACCATGGTGTTTAGGTGTTCCAGGAGCAGCTGAGCACAGGGTCTCCCCGCGCATCTTTGGGAAGATGAAAGATCGGATGTCTCCCAAGTAGGGACGGGAGCAGAAGGGGGGTGGCAGAGAGATGGTTCGAGATGTAGAAGCTCTCAGTGCTCTCGGCTCGTTCCCTTTTGTCTTGCTCTCAAAGAGGTGCGGGCTGTGCAGCTGGGCCCCGAACGGGCCACGCAGCTCAAGCAAGGCGGCGTGGTCCAGCCCGGAGCCCAAGTTGAGAGGAAGCTGAGAGGGGAACAAACAGGGAGAGGAGAGGAGTGGATGGAGTGGAGAAGAGAGAGCTGGAGAAGCTGGAGAGTGCCGAGAAGAAGAAGATGCTGGAGAGGGGAGATCTGGAGAAGAGAGGGCATCACAAAAAGGAGAAGGTGCGAGCTTGGAGCTGCGAGTCTCTCCCTCTCTCTCCGCCTTTCTTTCTGTCTTTCTCTTATTGTTGTTTCTTTTTGTTTCTTGCTTTCTCTCCTCTCATCTTCTCATCTTCTCATCTTCTCATCTTCTCATCTTCTCATCTTCTCATCTTCTCATCTTCTCATCTGTTTTCCTTAGCGCGCGGGAAAGAAAAAAGTGAGGCGCTGTGGCTCGCAGTTCCTGGACAACGTCCTCCCCGACGTGGTGGGCCCTGCGAGCGAGCCGGCGCAGGCCCAGAGTCCACCGAATTGGGGACTCTAAGTGAGACTTTTTCTCTTAGAAACGTCTTCTTGCCTTACGTTTTCGACGTTCTGACCCCCTTTTTCCCAATGTTTCGAGGTACGTGCGACGGCCTTCTTGGACCCACCGAAGCTCGGGGAGCAGAGGCACCTCAACGCATCCTTTGTTTCACCGTTTCACATTCGAAACACTTGCAGTTGGCTAGAGGTTTCGAAGGCCTCCATGGGACGTCGTATAACCTCCGGAATACCAACCAGGTGATATCAGCCTTAGAATGGTTTCCCCCCTCCCTTTATTTGAGATCCGCACCAGGTGCATCATCATGTTCCAGGCTTTCGACTGGGGCAGCCACAAGGTCCGCGCCGTGGATCTTTTCTGGCGCGCCTGTTTTTCATTCTTTTCTTAGATGTGTTAAGAGCGCATATGCACATGCGCTTTTGCGCTTTTGCGCTTTTTCTGGGTCGGTGAACAGGCCCCGAGCTGGTACAAAGTCTTGCTGGGCCTGCTGCCCGAGCTGCGCAGCGCAGGCCCGCGGTTCCCCCCGCTTGCTCTTTGGAGCTTCTCCGACTCTTTGCATGTCTCTCCCTCTCTCCCTCTCTCTCCCTCTCTCTCCCTCTCTCTCCCTCTCTCTCCCTCTCTCTCCCTCTCTCTCCCTCTCTCTCCCTCTCTCTCACTCTCTCTCACTTTCTCTCCCTCTCTCTCCCGCTCTCTCCCTCTCTCTTCTTTGTGAGTGATTTTGTGTGGAGAGGCATCAACATGTGCTGGCCTGGGCCCTGGATTGAGGAATAGTTTCCTCAATCAGTGGAGACTCTGTGTCGAGGAGTGCGCCGTGACAGGGGCTCGCGCTCTCTGAGCCGCAGGCTTCAACACACACACACACACACTCACTCGTTGATTTCACTTCTCACAGATGATGCATTCTTTCCTCTTCCTCTTTCTCGAAATCTTTTCTCCTCTTTGTCTCCTTCCTCCTCTTCCTCCTCTTCCTCCGCTTCCTCCTCTTCCTCCCCTTCCTCCGCTTCCTCATCTTCCTCCTCTTCCTCCTCTTCCTCCTCTTCCTCCTCTTCCTCCTCTTCCTCCTCTTCCTCCTCTTCCTCCTCTTCCTCCTCTTCCTCCTCTTCCTCCTCTTCCTCGTCTTCCTCTTCCTCCTCTTCCTCCTCTTCCTCCTCTTCCTCTTTCCCTTTCCCTTTCTGTTTCTCATTCTCTTTATCTACCGCTCTCTATCTCTCTCTTCCCCTCTCCCTCTCCCCATCTCCGGCGCAAATCTCTTCCGAGGCTTCCGCCCCCGTCTGACTCAGTGGACGACCATGGGTACTTGCCAAGGACGCAGTGATGCGGTGACCACGACGTAGCCATAAGGCCGACAAGGTCCAGCAAGGTCCGGCGAAGTCTCCAGTTGCAGTCGTGTTGCAGGAAGTGGTATGATGCCATCTGAGCTTCTGTGTTGTGCTGTTGGCTGCTGTTGGCTGCTGTTGTGGGTATGGAACGATTGGGTTTGTCTTGAGCTTCTGAGCCTTAGGTCTTGGACAACAACTATGGCACTGCCGAGGACTTTTGTTTCTTTGGCCTCGCACCTTGTGGAAATGCTCCACGTGCACGCCATCAGCAATTGTGCCGTCAGTCTCTATTGTCAAAGAGCACAAGAGAGGAGTTGCAGCACCTCATCGGCAGCATGCACGAGCAGGCACACCGTCTCTCTTGGCTCCGCTTGGAGCTTTTCACTTTTGGCCAGCTCTCTTTCCTCTCCCTGCACACTTTTTATTCTTTTTCTTTCGTGTTCTGCGAATCCACTTCTCCCTCTCGCCTTCTCTCTGAGCCTCTGCCCTCTCCGTGCGAGGACATCGTGCCGATGCTGGACGTGGTGGTGAACCACCGCTGCGCCTCCTTGCAGGTCCCTTTTCGGAGTTGTGTTGGGGCAGGGCAGCAGGGAGAGTCAGGGTGATGTGAGGACTCTGCTGGACGATGGCTGAAGTTCGAGGAGATGGGAAAGAGAAGAGAGCAGTGCTTTTGAGAAGAGAGCTGCGGGAACTTCCTTGAAGTGGCGCAGCGCTTCTTCTTCTTCTTTTTCTAACATGTCCAGCTACAGTCTTTCCAAGATTTCCTCCGTTCTCTCTTCTTACTTTACAGAGAGAGAGCGAGAGAGAGAGCGAGAGAGAGAGAGAGAGAGAGAGAGAGAGAGAGAAAGAAAGAAAAAAAGTGTGAGTGTGTGTGTCCTTGTTTTTGTTTTTCTCTGGGGTAGGGGGGGGGGGGGGGGGGGGTAGCCGTGCGCTGGGTGCCCCGCTGGGTGCCTCACGGGGTGCCTCTCTCCGTGACAAAGGCAAAGACATCCAGTTCTGTCGTTTCTTTTTCACACGGGTCCAACAAGTCATGTCCCACACAATTGCCAAATGCCAAAGCTTCAGCAACACCAGCTCAAGTCCACTTGCAATTTTTTGGTGTTTTGCTTCACATTCGGTGTGGAGTTGTTGGTTTTTAAACTCAACTCTTCTCCTCGCCCGGTCTATTCCTAGAGACTCCCTGGAGTGCTCAACCCCTGGAGTGCCCAACCCCCAAATCCGTAAGGTGGGGATGTTGTCAAGTAAAATGAATTTATCGATGTGTCGACGCCCGTCGATTGTCAGCGCTTCAGTCTCTTCAGTGTCTTTACTTGCTTTGCTGCTCATGTTCTCGTTCAGCAGGAGCCGGACTGGGAAGGCTGGGCCGTCTGCTGCAACTCCCCGGCGGTGCCGGGGGGCAGCGGCGCCCACACGACGGGCGAGCCCGCGGCGTCCGCCCTTCAACATTCGGCTTTGCAAGCACGTTTCGAAGCATGTTCGAGAGTCGAACAGTCACTTTTGAGTGGGTCACCAAAGGTTCCTCTTTTGGCAGCAGCCTCTTTGTTAGGTATGCACCCAGTGTGGACCACTCCAATCCTCGGATCCGCTCCGACGTAAACGAGTACATCCGCTACCTGATGGATGAGGCATCATTGTTTTTTGGGAGAGAGACAAAAAGGGTAGTAGAGAGCCTGAAAAGGAGGGCATTAAAGCCAAAGCTCAATTCTGCATCAACAGCCGCAGCTCAAGAGACCGGACATGGCTCTCGCTCCCACTCTGACTCCCCACCTGACTCCTTATGCACTCTGTGCACTCTCTTTATTGCACTCTCTTTATGTGAGTTTGTTCTATTTTTGGCGCCTTTCTCTGAGATCGGCTTCCGTGCCCTGCGCTTCGACTTTGTCAAGGGCTACGCTCCCCGCTTCCAGACGGCCGCCTGGCTCCAAAAAACCAGCGATTCTTGCAATCAGTTTGCAGTCACTTCACTTCAGTTCATCTTTCGAAGAATCTCTCTCTCTCTCTCTCTCTCTCCTCTCTCTCCTTTCTCTCTCATTTCTCTCATTTCTCTCCTCTCTCTCCTCTCTCTTCTTATCTTTTTCTCTCTCTCCTCTCACTCTCTCTCCTCTCTCTCCTCTCTCTCCTCTCTCTCCTCTCTCTCCTCTCTCTCCTCTCTCTCCTCTCTCTCCTCTCTCTCCTCTCACTCTCTCTCCTCTCTCTCCCTCTGAGTTTCTGCCGAGAGGATTACGTGAAGGCCGCGGGGGAGCCCTTCGCCGTGGCGGAGAACTGGAACGGGGACATCAATGGGCCCCTTGGGTGCAGCCATGATGCCTCGTGACTCCTCCGTGACTCCTCCTCCTCCTCAATTCAGTTCGAAGCATCACATAGCATCACTGTTCGACGAGTGCGATTTGACTTCAAAGTGTTCAAGCAAGGCTCCACGACTATGTGCGGGAGTGCCAGGGCAAAATGGCTGTCTACGATTTCCCGTGGGTGCCTTGGACTCAGCAACTGGCAACTGCTCACTTAGTGAGCTCTCAGGTTGTACTACGTCCTCAAGCGCTGCATCCACAGCAACAACTTCGAGGCGAGTCAAGAGATCCGGCAGAGAAATGGGTTGAGCCAGAAATCCTACTTCTTCTTCTTCTTTTTTTTGGGAAAAAAGACTCGTCTCTGAGTCTCTGAGTCTTTCCAGGAGCTGAACTGCGGCGGGCGCCTGGCGGGCATCGCTGGCCGGGATCCTGCACGGTCCTGTGCGCACACGGAACTGAGACTGAGGGACGTGTGGGGACAGAGAGGGGCTGGAGGACAGTATAGGGGCAAGGGAGGCACAAGGCCGGGGAAAGTTGCAGTCGGCCTGCATTCTCCAAGTGATTAATTTTAACGCTAATTACGCGACCCGCCTCGGCCCGGCCCAGCGCATCCGCCGGAGCATGGTGATTCCGCAGCGCCCAAGTCGCTAGACCCCAAGCAATAAGGGTTGGTTTTAGGGTTTAGGGTCGGGTTTATGGTTTATGGAGGGGGGGGTGGGGGGGGGGGGGGGGGGGGGGGGACGGAGGGGGGGGGGCGGGGGAGGGGGGGGGGGAGGGGGGGAGGGTGGGGTGGTGGGGTTTTTTTGGGGGGGCGGGGGGGGGAGGGAGGGGGGGTGGGGGGTGGGGGGGGGGGGGGGGGGGGGGGGGGGCGAAACACCTTCGGCCCGAGGCCTCGGCGGATTGTAGACTTGTATATTTTTATAGTTGTTTGAAGACCATTATCACACCTGGATTGGAGATTTGGCGAGAGAATTTTCATTTCTTTTCTGATTGGAGGGGATTCCGCCCAAGGCACCATGCCGCAAAAAACGAAACATGAAGAAGAAGCACGCTAGTAAAAATCAGGTCGTGCCTCTGACGCTTTTTGTTATGCATGCGGGTTTGTGAACGTGCCATGCCCAATCCAGCAGAAATGCCCTTCGCCACTTTGCCCCCCGAAGCTTCCTTCACGTAAAGTTTAAAGCTTACGTGGCGAAGCTTGCAAAAGCATTGGTGTGGAATTGACAGGCTTGGACATTTGCCAGTTGAATTCCAACACCTGCACGAACCAAAAGTCGCCTTGCAATGCAATATTGGTCACCTGACCAAAGGTGGCTGGGTGAGAAACCAAGATTTCGCTCACACGAGCCGATGATATGCATCACATGAACGCACACGCAAAGCAGGAGCTGTAGGCGAGAAACAGTTCTTATGACTTGAGTGCCAAAGCAGATATGACCAAAAATGACAAACAGCAATAATTCCACTTGTAGGAAATGAGTTTGAATTTTGTTACGCCGAAGTACGAGCGCTGGAGAGCCGCAAGCGGTGCTGTGGCCGAAACGCTGAGACACCCCAGCGACCAGGAAGCTTAGGCCAGAGCCTTCGCCGGGCACACGCGATGCAGTGCAAACCAGCTTGAACCTGATTTTTCCATTGCACGCCGACTCCCATCGGCTCCGCAACTCTGAGCATCTTGCGGAGCAAGGCCACACATTGGCGACTGCGCCATCTCACGGAAGCCCAGGAGGTTGTAGCTTTGACAACGCAAGCTGCAAAACGAAGAGCAGACTGGCCCTACTCGCAACATACATGGCGGCCGTTTGTACTCCTCGGCTCTAATCCTCCTCGCCGCCAACGGCCTCCGAACAAGAACCTTGTCCCTGAACTCACTGGCCTCCTACCGCGGGAAATGAAGCGGTGAAGCGGTTCGGCCCAGTTCGGCGTCCTAGGGGATGCCAGAGGCCGAAAGTACCGGTTACACGGCCTGCTTTGCGGCATAGGCGTCGACTCCAAAACACTGCAATACGCATGCGGAAAACCAAGCATGTAGAGACTTGTATAGAAGGTTTGTCCTAAAGCCCTATAAATAGATAAATAGAGAAGATATGTCATATGTCTGTTGGCTAAGCAAGGCTTCCGTGTTCAAGGAGGGTTCATTGTGTTGCTTCCACTGTTCCAACAAGCATCGTTGACAAGCAAAACCTCCACTGGCTTCCAAGATTCGAACTGAAAGGGTCCGCCCACGGCAAGGGATTGGAAGAGTAGAATATTGTATATGTGCAAGATGGGACAGGTACCTTTATCGACAACCACGACACTTACCAATTAGCCATCGCCAGGGCCCTGCTGATTGAACGAGGGTGAAGAAGATGTTCGATTCCTGCGCGAATAATTTCCAGTGCGCTGGTGTACACAGGTGGGCGGATGCTTCGGCAACAATGACCAGGCGGGCAAAGCTTTCCCCAGGAGGTTTTTGATTGCTTGTTTCTGGCGTTTGCTGGCAGCAGCTTTCCCATGGGTCACGGCGCAAGGTTTTGCGGGCCTATGCGCTGATACTGACTCACCCGGGCACGCCCTGTGTCTTCCACTGGGACTATGCACTGCGGCAGCAAGTGGTTGAAAGCTGCTTGAACAATGTTGAGAACAGTTGAACGTAGTTGAACGTAGTTGAGCACGGAATGTGTGTGTCTGAGCGAGCGGTCACCATGAGGTCCGGGCACCTTACGTCCGAGAGAAGCTGCTGGAACTGTGTCCGCCAAGGGTTTGTTTTGGAAGGGACCTTTGAAGGGATTTTTTCGTCATCTGAGAATGGAGAGCGGAGCCATGAGGAGCCTGAGAGAGTCCACAAATTCTAAGCAAAGGGTGGCACGGTGAGGAGAAGGAAAGAGCAGAGCGAACTCGCTGAGAGCCACATGTGGCCAGGCACGAAAGCCTGAGTCAGCGACGGGGCCAACGAAAATGGGATGCACATGAAGAGAGAAGTCACTCCAAGTAGATCTAAGAAGTCTAATTGGATGCATAGGTATGCATATGCCAAGACCATTGGTTCCTCTGACCTCTCGGTCCGTTTCTCCCTTCCCAACAGTGGGGGGGGGGGGAAAGACGCACCGAAAGGAGAGGGAGAATGAGGGAGAGCAAAAAGCACAGCAAGCTCTGCCTCTCCGACTTTCTCTCCCTTGTGTTGTGCTCCTTGTGCTCTCTCCAAAACAACAAAACAAGAGGCGGAAACGACAGAACACGACACCCTATGGATGCGCGCCCCCATTTTTTCAGCGGCGCTTTGCAGTGGCTTCATTGTACTTGGGGCCTTCTCAAGTTGAGAGGCTGCAGGCCCGCTCTCAATCGCATAAAAGGGGGGGGGCAAGCCGAGATCCAAGGAGTTCCTCCAGTTCTGCTGCCTTAAATGTGTCTTGGGAATTTCGGTATTTCGTTTCGGGAGGCATTCCGTTGTGAGATGGGTTCTGGGTTCTGGTGGGCGGCAAAAACGCAAAACACCCCCCAAAATGATATGGACAGCCTGAAAGCAAAGGGCTACCTCTCGGGGCTCTGTGGACGGGGATAAGGAGAGCCCAAGAAGGAGATGACACGAAAGAGCAGAAGAGAGAGAGATAGAGAGAGAGAGAGAGAGGGAAGAAGAGGCGAGAGAGAAGAAAGAGAGAGCAACGCGAGATGGTAAGTAGTGGGAGGCTTAACTCTTGAGAGGAGGTTCCAAACATTCGGAGGCACAGAAAGCAGAGACTGGCAGAGACTGTCCGTGACTGTCCATCGCTACAGCAGATCTCTAAGAATCTAACAGAGCGAGCTGCCGTTGCGATTGCCATTGCGCCTAATTTTGGGGCACATACGCCAGGTGCGGTTCGTAGAGATGCCAACATCCACTCGACATCTCAGTTGCACATCCACTGTGCAGGCAGGCGGCGAAGCGATTTCAATGATTAGACACTCACAGAGAATCGCAGAGAGACGGAAGGAGACGGGAAAGAGATGCCTGCAGACGACTCGAGAGACTCCGTTAGACGCTGGGTGCCTTCCCCACCCATCCTCACCCTGCCAATCTGTGCCAGCTCATGGCCTGTACGCTGCCACGATCGGAGGAAGAGTGGCGGGCCTAGCGGCCTAGCGGTCCCACAAAGTGTCCCCGCGTTGCCCCGCTCCACTTTGGCGGCAGATTGACTTGTGCAGGCTCTGAAGAGCACTTTTTTCAGGTGGCGATC
Source organism: Symbiodinium natans (assembly GCA_905221605.1). Classification (NCBI taxonomy): domain Eukaryota; class Dinophyceae; order Suessiales; family Symbiodiniaceae; genus Symbiodinium; species Symbiodinium natans. The sequence goes on from CAJNDS010000044.1 coordinate 141,912, forward strand.
AAGATCGGTACCAACGACTGGAGCCCCGGCGGCGGCTGGAAGGCGCAGTGTCGGGGCAGTGTCGGCGTAGAGTCAGCGCAGAATGCGCAGACATTCGCCCGGCAGAGGGGAAGTCCCTCCTTAGGGGGCCTCCAGTGGTGCCAGCGCCATTTCGAGTGCACGGCCAAGTGCCTACGTCTGATGGTGCTACGCGCGCCTGCATATTCCGCATGACACGTGAGCGCAGGTGCGGGTGTGGGGGGGGGGGGGTGTGGGGGTGGATGTGTTTGTTTCTGCTCGCGCGTGTTTGTGTGAGTGTTCTTGTTTGTTTATCATGAGAGAATACACACTTCCCTAGAGGCCTTTATTAAGCAACAGACTTGCAGAGCTGGAGACTGCCTGGTTTGTTGGGCTCGGTGACATCCTGAGAGATATTGGTACAGCCGTAGAGCCCAACGTTTTTGGAGAGGAAGAGAATGACTTTCCAAGAAAGTTTCGGCTTCCCTTGCCCCATCAGGTAAGCCAGCATAGTGAGAAGAGTCACGCTTTACTTGTCCATGCTTCATGCACCGTATGCACAGTACTTGGAGACACATGAGACTTCGCTCATGCGAGTCTACCTGACGACGCAAAGCGCAACAGTTGTTCGGGCAGCCGTGGCAGAGTGATTGCCATGCAGTCGGAAGTTGCACTACATGGTCTGCGAGCTTGACAACAGAGTCTGCGCGATTTGCAGTTGGTCCGAACGTTGAGTCGAAGGGCTTGAGATGTGTCGGAAGCTTGCGAGGAAGTGTGAATGCCCGATGCTGCTCGGGGTGTCACTGTTCTTGGACTTCAGATTTGGACCGTCAACGTTTGAGCAAATCTTCAACATTTGGGAGACAACCAAGATCAAGTGCGAGCGACCGCCCGGAGCTAGCTTGTCAGACAGAGTTTGTTGAACAAGACTTCCGGTGCTCTACAACACGACTTGAGGTTGAATGCCAGAAAAATGAAATTCGTGAAAAACTCAAGGGTGCTGGCACATACATACTTTCGACGAGTGCAGCCTCCTCTCTCAGGGCCGGCGCTGAAGGTCCATCGTGCAGTGATTGAGTCGACGGTGCACGCGGGGACCATGTCCGGATGCACGCGGGGTAACCGAAACCTGCGCCCATGCGTGACAACGCCTTGAATCCGAGAAGGAGGTATTGGGTGGGAATCTCTGAAACGTTAAAAGGCTTGAAGGTTAGCAACCCTAAGCCCAAAAAGCAGAGACCCCAACTCCCAAAAACATGTTTGCTGGCAAGCCCTTCACCCTACTAGGACATTGATGTTGGACGGGAAGCTTTAAGCCTATAGGGCCTAGAAGCAGACCCCAAAACCGTGTGCACATTGGATGCGCGGACTACGCGTTGAGTTTCCAGCCAAGAGAAGGCAAAGGCAAAAGTATGAAAGTAAGGGTACGGGCAAACTTCGACGTCGGTATGCTTTGGCTTGCTTTGGCTCTTTTTTGGATTTGTAAAGCCAGGACACGTTTCGGCGAGTGGACAAGTGGACAAGAACGCCATTTCGGATTGAAGCTTGGACCGTTGATGCTTGGCAGGATGGAGACTTCGACGAAGATCACGAAAGCTCCCCTTGGAGAGCTTTCGTTTAATACCCCGTCAGGGCTGGGGCGGAGCCATGGGGGGGTGTGGGGAGGGGGGGCTGGTCAAAAAACCCTGACATTTTCGCGGCGTCCCCGGGCGAATTTGGGGCCCAGGGCGGTTGCCCAAAACGGTTTTTTGGAGCATTTTTCGGGTCCTCGGCGTGGACTCGTTTTTATGCCTCTCCGAGGAGAAGCGGGACCGGGCTGATGCTGCTGATGCTCGCGGGGCGGCGCGCTTTGGCGGGTCGCTGCAGGCCTAAATCTGCCAAAAAAAGGCGCAGCAGGGTCTGCACGACAGTCGCCAATAACTCTCGAAGCACCTCTTCAGTTGGTCCGGGTCCTCCTCCCTGTTTGACCCTGTAGCCCAGATAAACGAAGCGAGTTGAGTTTTCTCCTGTTCCCCGCTTGCAGGGGTCCCCACCCTCATAGCTACAATCTGACACACCGCTTTCAACACCCGTATGTGTCGTCGGTCTGACCTCCGAGCTTTTGGTCGTGTCTGTCTATACACGGTAGGTACACTTGTGTAACTTCCTGTAACTTTGTGTTACTTTTGTGCATGGTGGCTCACTTGAAGCACCGCTTCGCTTTAACCTTTGACTTTGCCACATGAATTGGGTCGGCGCTTTGATCTCTCGGCGCCTGTCTCTTCCTGCTAGCTCCGTGTCCCCAGTCCTGGACCTACTAGAGCTTTCGTCCCAGCCCGTGGCTCTCAAGTTGGTGGAGTGATTGGAGTGGTGGAGTGCTGGCTGCGTCGCAGCAGTAGGATTTGGGATGATGGTGACGGTGACGGACCCACTTGGAGTGACTGGACCGATGACACTTGGAGTGCTGTCTCGCTGCCCGTTGCATGAGAGCATGCCGGGCGCATCGGGTCACCATAGCCCCCGTTATCATAGCGACCATCCGCCAGCGCATAGGCCCACATGCCTGAACAGGATCGTGTCCATCCCTGAGCTCACCATAGCCTTCATGCCCAAACCATGAGAACCCCCATCCCAGGTGCATTCGCATCATGGAGAGCCCTTTTTAGATCATCTGCATGTGTGAGTGTTTAATGGTCTCTTTTGTGCTTTAGACTTCGCTCGCATCCAAGAACGACCCTTCCTTACGTCAATTGCTTGCTTTGCATCTTGTGGCCGATTTGCCCGATTTGCACACTTCCTCCTTCTTTGATGCTTCCCGTGTCATCACAATCGAAACGCATTTGGCCAGAATCTTGTTTTGGGACTGTTACAGCCCAAACCTAGAGCATGACAAAGCCGAGTGCTTTTGCCGGGCCTCCGGAAACGTATTTTGCACCGTTCGGTCGCCTCCTCGCACGCGAACACGCTTGGCCTGAACATTGTTCTGGTTCACGTAACTTTCCGCCCTTTTGAAACTGCAGGCCCATATTCAAGATTTCGCCCAGAACAGACTTTGTATCATGCATCTTCTCTACTACTCCCACAGACACTTGTATGCACTCAGCTTGAATACGCGTCTGGCGCTCATGCATTCGGGGCTCTTGGGGATCGCACGGAAGTTGTTGTTTTGCTATGAGTTTGAAAGAGATTATCGCCATTGGGCCATGAGTCGCTGCACAGGTGGGCTGCTATGGCGCGGAGTTCTGCGTGTGGATCAAGGGCTGACCGTACCTTCTGAGGCCCTCCCCAGCGGACATCTCGCGACATACGTTCGCTGCAGCTTCGACGTAGTAGATGTTCGCCAGAGTCGTCAATCTAATGATTTGAATCCCTGACGTAGCAGTTCTTCCGTGACAGTGCGGTGAATTACTCTTGGCATTTCGCCAGAGGAGAAAGTTGCCGGATGCGTCGGATGCGCTGTCGGCTTAGAGAGAGCTTTTTTGTTTCGCATAAGGACACGGAATTGAATGTCAAAACCGCGGTCTCTCTCCATGTCCCTGCCTCGCCCTCACGTCTCTCCTCGCGACTTTGGCTCTTTTCCTATCTCTCTCTGTCTCCCTCTTCTCCTCTCTCTCTCTCTCTGTTTTATTTTATTTCTCTCTTCCTCTCTCTTTTTCTCTCTATCTTTTTTTTTTTTCTCTCTCTCTCTCTCTCTCTCGCTCTCTTTTTCTCTCTCTGTTTCTCTCCCTCTCTTTCTCTCTCTTTTCCTTTCTGCATCCGAGGCTTGGACCTCAGTGCTCGTGAGCCGATAGGGTCCCTGCGTCCCCGGCGCGTCAATTGGTTTATCAAAAGCGGCGCAGAAGCCGTGAGCTGCTCTGCAAAGGCACCTAGAATGACCTAGAATTTTCTAGAGAGTGGCGAGTGCGAGCAGAAAGGAGGCAATCAGAACACTCAGACTTAAGATGGGCCGGTCGCCGCTCCGAAAGGCTTTTCCTCCGTTACTGCACACTCCTCTGATTTCCGACGAGCCATTCGGAGTCATGACCGTCTCCCACTGCGCCAGTAGTTTGCAGGAGCGTTTGCGGGTGCGCCTGTGACGCAACTGTTTCAAAGTTCCAGCTCTCGACCTCCAACTGAGGTTCAGGGGCATTCGCTTTACAGGGAGCCACGCAAAGTGCGCCTTAGTCTCGCCGACGTGCGATTTCGAAAAGGTGCCTCTCTCTGAGTGATTCTAGGGGCACATGTTGTTTTGTAGGGAGACTTGTCCTCAGGATATGCCGGGACCGGGAGCCCAGTTCTGCACAGTGAGAGCGTGTGTGTGTGTGTGTGTGTGTCTCTCTCTCTCTGTCTGTTTGTCCGTTTGTCTTTTTGTCTGTGTGAGTGTGTGCCTTTTGCCTCGAAGTGCCCTGTTAGGTTTTGGACTTCGGGAACACCCTCACCGAGCTGTTCAACACTGTCCCTACCCCAGGAGAGAGCGAGAGAGAGGGAGAGAGAGAGAGGGAGGGAGAGCGAGAGTATTAGCATAAACAATTGGTGCAGAAATTTGGCTTTTGGTTCTTGCAATATAGTCGTTGGTCAGGCTGAGCCGGAAAAAGCAAGATTTATCGTTTTGAATTGTTCCTGCCGTCGAAAATCGATTCGATCTGAGTCTCGGCCATGCTGGGGGAGAAAAGTCATCCCTTGCTTCAGCAGCTCATTTGAAAACCCTCGTAGTATGTTCCACTTGCAAAAGGGATTCCTTTGTTGGCACTGGGCAGGCTTGCTCCTGCCACAAACTCCCTGGATCTAGGGGTTGTGGGGCAGTTAACGTTGTGGCACCTGAGCTGAGAGACTCAAGTGCCCGGTCCAGCAGGGCCTTTCCGACGTCAACACTCAACACTCAAACAGTTCCCGACCCGAAATACCCAGGAGCTCAGGTTAACCTACATGTCAGCTTTCTTTTTTCATCGGAGCTCAAATTTTCGAAATTTTCAGCTCGTCCATACACCCTTCGGAGCCGAACAATTCGGATCTGAAATCTGCCTGAAATTTCAGCTCGGACAAAAAAATCGGATTGGAACTCTAGGGCTCTAGGGTTGGCAAGGCGAGAGGGAGAGAATTTCAGCTCTGTGTTCATGAAAATCCAGCTTCGATGTTTTCTTAACTGAGTATAGATGATGCATTCTGTCTCTCTCTCTCTCTCTTTCTCCCTCTCTCCTCTCCCTCTGTACCGCCGGATCAATTAGTACATCGCGTTATGTGCAATATATTGCAACATTTTCTCGATCTGAATGAGGCTGTTTCGATTTCCTTCCCACTGGCAAGCTCTGCTGCTTCACTTCACTTGCTCACAGACTAGGGGGGATCTCAAGCTCGGGGCGTGATCCACACCTACAACCGATCGGCAAGTAGAACGCAGAAAGCAGTAGCATCAAGAAGAGCGAAGCCGCGCATCAGCAGAAGGGGAATCAGGGGAACCGCAGAGGGGAGCTACCGCTGAGGAGGGGCAGTAGTGGGGCTCGTTATCAGCTTCGCCGGTCCTTGCCAGGCTCCAGAAGGTTGCAGTAGCACAAAAGCCTTCCTTCTTTTCTTCTTGGGGAGACCAGAAAGAAGAAGGAAAGAAGAAGGACAAGAACGAGGGGACGAGAAGAAGGGAGATGAAGAAGAATTGAACAGGGCCTGCATATAAGACTTTAAGCGAGAAAAGAAGGGACAAATGAGGGCGAACTTGCGAAAACTCGGAGACCGAAGCTGAGGCCCCCAAGCAGGCCGCCAGGACGGCAGAAAAGACAAAGCCGAAGCCAACAAAGAGGCATACTTCCTATACTTCCTGGTTTGTGCGCATCACTTCTTCTTTTCCTTTCTGCCAAATTCCTTCCTCTCTTCGAGTTCTTTGAGCCTCTGCTTCAGTGAAATTGCGTCTCAACAAATCACAGGCCGTCAGATGCGGCTGGCGTTGCTGTTGGGCTTGTTCTTGGCCTGTCAGGCGGGCTTGGGACAAAGCCCCACATCAGAGAGTCCCGCGCATGACATGACAACATGGAGACTGTTGTCACTGTTTCTTTGCTGTTGCTCAGGAAAACTTGGCTGCCCAACGAGGTGCGCGAGTGGCTGTGAATTGTGGAGAGGAAGAGATAGAGATAGAGAGGAACAAAAAGAGAAACAAAAAAAGTAGCGAGATCTGTGTGATAGACAACAAGTGAAAAGCATCTTCTTGTTGGGGGGTGCCAGAGCGTGGTCAAAAGACTCCAAGAAGCCTCATTCACAGTGGATTTCCTGAACGAATAAGCGAACGGACCCCCATTTCGTGTACTTGTTCACTGCTATCAAACACTGTGCTCTGAGTGCCCTCGTGTCATGCGCGGTCCACATGTTCAGGTGCTCGCACCTTTGGAGCTCTCGTTGACGGACTTGGCAGAGGCCCAAAACCGATCAAAGGCTCCAACATGCGCTCTCACAATTTCGCAAAAAATCAAGAATGACGTCAGAATGGAGTCGATTCCGAGTGCGAGGCTTCCAAAGTTACCGAAGTCTGCGAAGTTCCCGGGCACGCCACGTGGTGGGAAGCTTTGCGTAGAGCTAGTTATGCAGTGCTGACTAGTGGTGCTGCTTAGCTACTGTCTGTTTTGGTGTGCCTGTTGATGAGTTGTGTGGTGCTTAAAAGCTTAACGGCTTAGCGGTGAGCAGCGGTACACCGCGAGAGGTGGCTCGGCGGTTGGCGCCTGCCAGTCAGGCGCACGGGGCCTGCAGAGTGGTGAGACTCGACGCTCTTTGAAGCAAAAGCCACAAAAGCCACGCTATTTTTCGGGATGTAGGAGTGGGGTACTCCTGCACTGCCTGCGCCGACGCTGGAAGGTTGCCCTGGCTGTTTTTTGGATAATGTTTGCAAAGATTCTGCAACCTTTCTTGCCAACCTTTCGAGAGGTCGTCTGCAGCTGTTGAAGCTGCCAACGCGCTTCATTGGTGCGAAACTTCAGTGGATATGTGCCTGATGTGCACGGTGTGCCTTGTGATGTCCACAGCGGGGCAGTAGGTGGCGCCTACTTTTTGCTAATGCTTTCTGTTCCTCCGGCCGACGCCTGGGACCTCAGAGGACCTCGGCGCGCACTCTCCGCGTCTTCGCTTACTTCGCTCCCTCAGAATCCAAAGTGCCCGAGGCCTTCAGGGCCGTCGAGCCGGACACGTTTCCGAGGACAGCTGCGCTCCATTGTGCTGTGTTCCATCATTCAAAAGAGCGCAAGAAATTGGCTCCGCGTGCGTCAAGCACCTGGGCAACATCCATGTTACCAGTCCGTGCGAATGGCCAGAGCATCCACGCCCGCACGATGAGAACACTGTGTATCACAGCACCCGACCTTGCACGCTGTTGCAACTTCAGACTTTAGCCTAGCCTGCAGGGTATTCAGCACCCGCATACTATCACTTTTCCTGCCCGGCGCAGTAGACTTCGATTCGACCTCCCTCACTATGCAAATACGGGGCAGATGCAAGTTAGTTGAGACGTACACAACAAACTTTGAGACAACGGGGTTTCTGGGAGAGGTTTGTCTCGGTCAAGGGCAGACGCAAGGGCTCATAGTCCTACATTGCTATTGCAAACACTATCACGATTACGATAGGAGCAGCGGGAGGGCAAAGTGCAAAACTGTAGATTCCGGGCCCCAACATGTTCGTTTCGATGCCTAGGCTCCTGGCCACAAACAAAGGTTTCCCGCCAACGTTTGTTTTCTCTAGCTAAACTAGCTCGAGCCACGGGAGTTAGCTAGGTTCCCTCCCTCTCCGAAACAAACTGTTTCGAAGCTTGGTTTCCGACAACTACACTAACTCAAGCCAGGCCAGTTCGTCATCCCGCAAACGTTTGTTCCCTCTGGACAACCAAACGCACGCCAGCTGAGTTAGTTAGTTGGCCCCCCACCACCCCCCCCCTCCCCTTGCCCGCAACCCCCCCCCACCCTTGACCCCCCCCCCCCCCCCCTCGGGCTCGCCAGCCCCCCCCCCCTTCCCTGGGTTACCAATACGTAGCTTAAACTCTTAGAATAAACTTTGCGGCTCTCTTCCAACCAATAGTTTAAACCTCCGCCACTTCTCCACTTATGAAGTCGTAACTGCCACCTGTGCCTAACCTGGCAGGCATGGTATTTCCTTAACGTAACGTACTTGGCGCACTACATGCCCCCAAAACTTCGCGAGGGAAAAACCCAAACACATTCCTCAATTCCTCAATAAGTTACACCGCAAGCAACTATCCAATCATAGCCCCAAGCCGCAAAAGTGCTTCGCCTGCCAAGAAAAGCCGCTTGAAACACATGGTTGTGTCCCTGCCGAGGGCCTTTTGTCGGGCGCTTGACGTGCGTGGCGCGAAATTAGTCAGAATGACGTGTGTTTTGTGTTTTGCATGTCTTTTCTGAAGAGCTGAAGAGAGGACCAACCTGACTCTTCTGCTGGACTCCGGCGCGAGCCTGCAGTTATGTGCCTTCTGTGCAGTGCCCGCTGTGAGTGCCTTCTGTGGGCATAAGAGCTTCACTTTCAATAATTTCCTCAGGCTTGACTGATTGATTGAGGCCTCACCGCGGCAGTGATGCTGACCACTGACGCAAGGGGCCCCGAACAATGCGAAGAGGGAGAAGTCAGAGGTTTCTTCTCTCGAAGATGCTGACAGCTCTGCTCTGCTCTTTCTCCAGGTTTGCAAAAACTTGAAGCTGGCAATGGGAGGCAGAGGGAGCAGTTAAGGGAAGGAAGCCGCACAAGGAGAGCACAAGGAGAGCACAAGGAGAGCACAATGAGAGCACAAGGAGAGCACAAGGAGAGCAGGAGACGAAAAGAAAAGGGAGATGGAGAGCTGAGCGGTGAGAGAATGAAGAGAGATCTCTCCAACTGCAAGGATGTTTTTCGCTTTTTGTGGCGAAGGGGGTCTTACAGATGCCCTCTGGCTCTCACAGTTGGCTCTCACAAGGCTCAATGTTGGTTCCGCGGGGTGCAAGGAGAGCACAAGGTGCCAGCAACTACCCAGGCAACAGTCGGAAATGCGGAAAGACCTTCTCCCGGAAACGGACGGTGACCCTTGGGCGCCCGGCTTCGGGTTTTGTCTCCCCACCAGGACCCATTCGCTCGAATCAGAGGGGTGTACTATTGGACCTATGCCTGCCAATCTATACAAAGTCATTCTACTGTTATATTAGAAGTTATGCATTACCGGGGCGAGGGTCTTGGGCAGCGGTTCTTCGGGGCAGCGGGGAGGTTCGTTGCACGCCGCAGAACATTGCCATCGACCTCGTTGAACTCACACAGACAACCCCCAGGGGCCAAGCGGTGTTGGGTGCGTTGGTGCGTTGGGGGGCAGGGGCAGGGGCAGGTGCACCGGTGCAAAGACGTTGTGCGCAGACAATTGTAAAGGTTGCAAGCCGTCCTTTCAATGAGCTGGTTAAACATGTCTATTAAAGACGGTTAAGACGGTTAAGACAATGAACATCAGCGAACAATGAGATAGATATAAACAGCCTGGCCGCAATTCGCTGTTCAAGAGAGCAGCGAGAGGCGAGGGGTCCTTTTCCACGGGCGTTGGCGCCACCGGGTCCAGCCTCGACATGCAGCAGGACTTAAGTGGAGAGAGAGAGCTTTTTCAATTCTCGAGAGATTGCCCGCGAACTTCTGGGAATCGTTGAAATTTGTGGGTTGTTGAATCCCAACTGGGACTTTTTTCGAGCAGGTGCGCATCGAGGGCGCTGCTTTGGTAAACGAGATGCAGGCCGTCTCGGATCTTCTCCCTCCGGAGGATCCTTCTTCTGGATCCTTCAAAACTCTCCCTCTGTGCCTTCGAAGCTGGGGCTCTGAGGCTTAGGTTCCTTGCGTGGGTCACTGGGCACGACACTTCTCTTGACTGAGTGAAGGCTTTTGGTTGAGTTGATTCCAATAGGGTCTCTTTGAGATCCTTTGCTGCCGCCAACTGTGCAGGAAACCACAACGAGCTGTCCGCTCGACCCGATGGCAGGCCAGGGCGGCTTGGCGGAGTGCCGTGCAAATCGTGCAATGCCCAGCAGTCCCCACATTCCCCGCACCCGCTTCACGACATCACCGACACATCGCCGAGACAGCACCATGCAACACAAAGAGACAATGTAAGATTGAATTCTAGGAGATCGCGAAGGCTCTTTAGCACTGTGCGTGCAACAAGCATCGCTAGCAAGTGAATGCGATGATGCCAACGCAAGCGAAGCGGGCGATGCCCGACAAGCAATAAGCTGGCCAAGATTGCGCGACTTTGCCACATATTCCCTTCCTCCAGCCTTTTTCTTGCCAGGAGTTGTTGTCGACAACTTCCCCCAGCTGCACCGTGACCGCATGTTGTGAGATGAGAACTGGCGATGTGAGTTCACTTTTTCGGTCCGTTGATTCCCGAATTTCTACTGAAATACTGAGTGTATAGTTGAATTGTTCCATTTGGTTGCGGGTCTGAGGCATTGACCAAAATCCTTGTGTCTGACATCCACAAGCCTTTGCAAGCCTTCGAATATGTCCTCAAGCGCTCGCAAACGTTTTTGCAAGCATCCGCAAGCATCCGCGGAAAACCATGTTTTCACCTTGTCACATCGTGTTGTTCCAAAAAGTGCTGACGCTTGCCGGGATCGTGGGCGTTGGGGCGACCATCCTCCTTACTGGTTTTGCCAATGTTGAAACTCCGCCCTAGGAGCATCGCTGGCGAAGTGGGAATCGCGCTTCAGGGAATGCTCGGACAAGGCTGGGCGCCAACTCTTTGTACTTCAAGGTTGATTTCTGTGCCTCTCAAAAACTCTTTAAATTCAATCTGATCCCTTCGACGCTCAGAGCAACGTTCCGTTGGAATCTCAGCAAAGCTGACCGGTTCTCTGTCAGCAACTAGAAACAGAGACTCTCGGAGAGGAACTCTCTCTCTCTCTCTCTTCCCCTCTCTCTCTCTCTCTCTTTCTCTCTCTGGGAGGCTTCATGGACCAGTACGACTTGGAGCTGGACAGAAAGAGGGTTTAGGGAATGGAGAGATCGGTCAGAATGGACAGCTCTCAAAAGTCGTTGTGGAGTCGGGAGGGCCTTGGATGAGTCGTGCAAAAGATGGCCTGTAATTTAATAGTAAGACAAGAAGTATACAATATAATGAGTGTTGTCCAGGAAAGATACGAACGCTTCTAGTAATACAGCATTTGTAAGTACATTAAAGAAGTGAGAAAGAGAAATCACTAAAAAAATAAGATAATAAGCGTACGGATTAGTTCTTTGCAATTATTAAAATAGGGCCCCGGGCGTGTATTTCATTTGCAAACTATTAATTTTTTTAAATGCCGGGCGAATGAGTGAACACTTCGTACGTCCTTAGGAATTATTATTATGATTGGGGCAGCCGGGACGTGCTGGCGCTTCCCATCCCTAACGAGATTTCAGAATGCTTGCTGCTGGTGGGATCGGGGGCCCGCCTCAAAAATCTGATGCCAGGGAGCAGAGTGAGCCTCGACAGGACGCCCGGACGGAGCGTGTGCGCGCCTGGCCGAGGGCCTCGCTGCCCGTTCGTCCCGAGGACGGCGACTGGCGGCGCCCCGTCTCCGTAAATGTAAATTATTGCTATCCAACGTGAGAGAGAGAAAGAGAGAGAGAGAGAGAGAGAGAGAGAGAGAGAGAGAGAGGGAGGGAGGGAGGGAGAGAGGGAGCGAGAGAGAGAGAGGGAGCGAGAGAGAGAGAGAGAAGCAACAGGGGGGGGTCAGGTGCGCAGAAAGAAAGGAAAGAAAGAAGCAACAGTACACTGGCTCCCGAGGGACACACCGGAGACCCTCACACAGCACCGACAGATGATGCAGGGGAAACTCAAGTCGACAGCGATGTAGAGGAGGTGAGTGGGGATGGAGATGAGATGGGGCTGAGTGGGGATGCAGATATGAGTGAAACCTCGAACCATAGATGAACCAGCGGGGGCCCTTGGAGACCAATGTGTCAATCTGAGGGTTTCTGTCACCAACAGACAGAGCGGCGGGCCGCTGCGGCCGGGGCCTCCCTTTGGGGGTCCTCTTCGCTGGGTAGAAGAAGAAGCAACAGAAAGAAGAAAAAGAAAGAGAGAGAGAGAGAGCGAGTCCGCGGCCCCATCATGTCAAACACGTTGGTGTCACACAGACCTTGGAGACAGTCTGGGCGCGCTTCGCGCGCGGGGGGGGGGGGGGTTCCGCGCTCCCCTCATGCCCCGTAGAAGAAGAAGAAGAAGAGAGAGCGAGACGAGAAAAGGAGAGAGGAAGGACACATCCATATCGGTCAAATCGAGCGACTTTGCTATGTTGTCTCTTGAGGCAGCTTGAGGCACTGGGCATGCCTGGGCGGCTGCAGGCATCTAAATATGTGCTCTCTAACGTCTTCTCGAATCTCTTCGAGCGCGAGACTCTTTCTCTCTTTCTCTCTTTCTCTCTTTCTCTCTTTCTCTCTTTCTCTCTTTCTCTCTTTCTCTCTTTCTCTCTTTCTCTCTTTCTCTCTTTCTCTCTGTCTCTCTTTCTCTCTGTCTCTCTTTCTCTCTTTCTCTCTTTCTCTCTTTCTCTCTTTCTCTCTTTCTCTCTTTCTCTCTTTCTCTCTTTCTCTCTTTCTCTCTTTCTCTCTTTCTCTCTTTCTCTCTTTCTCTCTTTCTCTCTTTCTCTCTTTTCTCTCTTTCTCTCTTTCTCTCTTTCTCTCTTTCTCTCTTTCTCTCTTTCTCTCTTTCTCTCTTTCTCTCTTTCTCTCTTTCTCTCTTTCTCTCTTTCTCTCTTTCTCTCTTTCTCTCTTTCTCTCTTTCTCTTTGCTGCTCAGAGAGCCGGAGGGCTTGCTGCTGACGGTGCCCGGCTGCTTGGAGCCGGTGGTGGGCCTCGTGGACACCGGCGCCTCGCACACGGTAAGCACCCCACGGCTACTGAGAACTCGGAGGGAACTCGGAGAGAACTCGGAGAGAACTCGGAGAGATCTTGGAAAGAACTTGGAGAGAAGCATCGAAGAGATTCGAAAACTCAGAGAGAGAAGAAGGGCCTCCGTGTGCCAGGTCTTAAACCGTCAGGCAGCATATGTCCTGGGGCTTCGTGTTTGCAGCTCAGAAGCTTCTGCAGCTTTGCTCTGGCTTTGCTTTGGCTTCGCTCTGGCTTTGCGCCGGCTTTGCTTTCCTTTCTTCCACAATTTGCTTGTTTCCCAACCGCCGAGATACTTTTTCGAGAACGCATATGCGGCGCTGTGCATGAGGCTCTGCATGAGGCTCTGCATGAGGCTCTACATGAGGCTCTGCATGAGGAGGCTCCGCTCTGCTCGGCAGAGATGCTGGCATGGTTGACGAAGCAAGCACTCAAAGCAGTTAAGCACAGAACAGCTCGCAAGTTGGAACACACACACACACACACAGTCGCACTTTTCGACGAGCACTCGTTCTTCCTCACTATTCCTGTGAGAGCGATGACTGGAGAGATGAGAGGATGAGTTCAGTTTATGAGCGGCTGCTGAGAGATGGCGACATCTACTTTGAGCTCTTTGGGTTCCTTGGGCTTCTCTGAAGCGGAGGCTCTTGAGGAGCTGAGGGCCTGGCAGCGTGCCCTGGGAGCCAAGGGAGCCAAGGGAGGAGAGGGAGGAGAGGGAGGAGAGGGAGAGCCGGCAAAGTTCCTGCTTGAGCTCATGGAGCGCGGCGCCGCCTTGAGACTCCTGCACTTGAGGCGACTGCTTCAAGAAAAGCCGAACAGAGGCTTCGAAAACCAGGTGTCAGGAGTCTCAGGCACCAACCCTCATGAGTCGCAAGAATCGCAAGAGTCGCAAGAGTCGCAAGAGTCGCGGGAGCTGATGGCCAGCATGCGGCTCTTAGCCCTGCAGCTGCAGAACCAGGCGCGGGTCGCCTTGGAAAGCACGCAGATCGACCGAGCGGACGAGGACGCGGAGAGCGAGGACTGGCGACTGGTCTTGGCGGCGACGCTGCGTCCGTGGCTGTCACACGAGTGGACCTCTGTGCGCGTGGAGGTGGTGGACTACCGACCTTGCTGTGGCAAGGGTCTGCTGCTGTCACCTGATTGCGATCACTCCAACCTGCGGGCAGTTCTGGACATTGTTGTGCGGGTGCCTCAAGAGCGCTTTGAGCACTACTCACTGGCTCACAACTCCCCACACATGCTTCCGTTTCAGGCTCTTTCTTCGCCTTCCCTGACTGCTCTCGAATGTCTTGAGAAATCTCTCAGACTTCAGAGAAGGTCACTTGTACAAAGCCTCCTGCAGAAAGTCTGAGTCTGAGGTCTGCGTCCGGAACTGAAGGAGCCGAAGGCGGCGCTCTGGGCGTGCAGCGCATTCTGCACGTTGGGCCCTGGTACGGTTTCCGGCCTACAGCAGGTGGTTGGCACACGGCCTTTGGCCCAGCCGGCTTTTCAGCTTTGAATTGGGAGAAGCACAGAACAAAACCCTTCTCCGAGTCCCAAGACACTCCAAGACTCTTCTAGAGCTTTGTTCTGTGCTTTTGTTTTCTTGAAGATTGACATCTCTCCCCTTGTTTGTGTTTCTTCTCCGAGAGAGGTCGGGCGCTGCACCGCTGGGAGGAGGTCACCGCCGCGGGCCTGGCGCTGCTGGCCGTGGCCCGGGCCGCGGAGCAAAAGGGGGGAAGTGGTGAAGGAGATGGTGAAGGAGATGGTGAAGGAGGGCAGAGAGGGGAGGGAGATAGTGAAGATAGTGAAGGAGGGGAGGGGAAGAACGACAAAGCGGAAGGGCATGAAGACAAAACAGTTGTTGGAAGCGTCCTCGTCTACGGCGTCGGCGACGGGGTTCTGGCCACCTTCCTCGCCCTAAACGCCCCGGAGGCTCCCTTACTCTTGACTCCCTTCTCTTTCGGAACTCGGGACTTCGAGTACAGGAGGCATAAGAAATGTGCCTTTGCCGGAGGTGTGGGTGGATGTGCTGGAACCGGAGGCCACGGCCCTGGAGCTCGTGCAGCGCCACTTTGGCTTGCGCCTCGCTGGGCCTCGCGCCGGGGCGCGCGCTCGCGTGCTTGCGCAGCGAGATGCCTCCGATGTCGATGCGGACGACGCGGATGGCCTGGAGTTGGGGCAGCCGCCCAACTACGCCGCGGTGGTGGCACTGCGAGCAACATGCGCGGCTTGGGAGCCCTTGAGACAGCTGTGCAGCGGTCGACAAGGTCCGGTGCTTCTCATCGAGGTGCCTCGGAGGATCAGGGTTGAATCAAAGTTGAATGCAGATGCAACTTAAAGCCATTCAGGATGCTCTAAGTCTCAAGAACACAGGGGACACATGTGAGGCGTCGCGGGACGACAAACGCGCCTTGTGTGAGACCTTTGCCGGCTTCACGGTTGTGGAGCTGCAGGAGCCTCATTGATTTTTGAATCAGCTGTCGGGCCTGTTTAGAGGTGTGTATAATTGGCGTATAATTCCCGTCGAAGAAATCAGCTAGGAGAAGGTTCATCACACAGCCACACAGCGCCATGGCGTGCCCCCCCCCCCCCCTTCCATCTGATCCCTGGAGACGGCCAGGATCTCCAAAGCGAAGGCGAGGCCTGTGAGGCCGAAGGGGCCGAAGAGGCCTCCGAGAGCTCCATCTTCCTCGTCACAAGGAGCGAGGTCAGCAAGGTCAGCGAGGTCAGCGAGGTCAGCGAGAAAGGAGCACAGCTCCGGAAGCGACCGCGCCTCGCAGCCAGAACCCTGGACTCTTGGACTGCATGCCGCATTATGGCAGCGCCGTATGAGGGGGCCTTCTCAGTTCTTAGTGTTTCTTTTTTTCCTTAGTTTTTTCTTTTTTTGCTGAGAACTCACTAGGACTTCATCTCACCACAGCGCTGGTTCAACCTGCTGCTAGACCGAGGAGGACGGGAAGAGTTTTCTTTTCTTTGCCCTGGCATGCACGTTCATTCTGCACTTGCACGCGCAGATGCCATTGGATAATCTCTCACTGAGTTTGAGTCAACGCACTGCACTCCGACTGATGATGCAGGGAAGTTTGAGTCAAGTTTGAGACGAGATGTTTTTTTGGATGCTCAAGAAAGGAAGGGCCCCCGGGACTTCGATTCCCCCGACTCCCCCCCCCAACTGAACGGGCAGCAGTTAGGGGTCCGCGGCGGTGCTCCGGACGTCTCGGCCGCGCAGCTCAGCAAGGCCGGAGAGAGAGGAGAACATTTTCTATTGAGTATATCAAGAGAGAGAGAGAGAGAGAGAGAGAGAGAGAGAGAGAGAGAGGGAGAGAGAGAGCCATTTTGGCTCAAGCCACGAGTGCTCAAGCCCCGCCCCACCGTCCTGTGGGCTTAAACCAAAGAGGGGGCGAGAGAATCGAGGCGAGAGCTTCCAGTGTGAGAGTTGGGGGGGCTGCCGGCTGTAGCCTGAGCTGAGAGAGAGGGGAGCCTGCCCCCCCCGGCCTTTGCCGCCCGTGCGACAACATCTACCTCTTTGACAAACTACGCGACTTTCTGCAGGGGGCCCTGTACTTCGGTGAGGGGGGGTTCGGTCCAGGACGTGAACCGCAGCTGGAGGGGGAGTTTTTCTACAACTACCTGAATAATATCAGCGGCCTACGAGACCTCGACGGGGAAGGGGGGTTTCTCTTCTCCAACCACCTCGCCAGGGAGTACCTCAAAGATGGAAAAAGAAGGGCTCACTCTGGAGTCCATTCGCACGGCAATCAAGGAAGAGCTGAGGTCGGAGAGAAGAGAGCTCAAATTGGAGCTGCTAGGGGAGGTGCGGGCATAGTCACGAAAGCTAGCTCTGTGGAGCTGGCGGGAGTTGTCGTTTACCCATGCACTGGTATTCACCTTGTTAAGAAGCTTCCAGGGAAAAAAAGGGTTCCACACCTTAACAGGTCCGAAACCCAAGACTTAAGGTGGGGGTTGGGGGGGGGGCCCCCCCCCCCCCATCACCTCACATGAAGCATTTCGAAGGATAAGGGGGGATAACGTGTGCGCCCCCCCCTCCTTTAAGGTGGTTGCGCGTGGGATAAGGGAGCGCCCCCCCCCTACCACCTTCAGGTCCCCCCCCCCCACAAGGTCCCCCCCCACCCCCCCCCAAGGTCCTCCCCCGCCCCCCACAGTCACCATGCTCTGAAGGTCTGTGGTACTTTGCAGAGGTCGTACTGAACAGAGCGTCCCTGTACCTAAACTTCGTTTGCGACACGGGGTTCCAGCGGGGGCAGCAAGGGGGCTGAAGGAGTTTAGGGCTTCAGATTTCGAATTTAGGGGTCTTCGATCTTACCTGACTAACCGGTTGAGGCATGTGCCTGAAATACGGAAAAAGCTGCGCCGGCGGCTCCAAGTCCTGCCGACTCGCTGCATGCCACCCCCCTGTGGTGACTAGCTTTCGTAGCCCCTTCTCAAGTTCAGAGATCAGCTGGGGGACACCAGCCAGATTCTGCATGAGCTCCAGACCCTGCACACGGCCCAAGTGCAAGCCCTCCACCGTATAGATCAAGTCCAACAACGGCAACAGACCAACGCGGACGCCGTGGCCGAGGAACAACGAGCACTACTGGAACGCCTCACCCTCCTTGAAGGCAAGTTCGGGCAACTCAACACAGGCACTCTATCGACCAGAGGGGAATCCTCCTCCTCAGATGACGATCGCAGGCAACCGGCGCTCATTATGGGAGGATGGGATGAAAACACCCCGGCCTCAGAGACGCTTCACCACGTGCATTCTACCGCGGCCCAACTCAGACTCGACATTGACATGGAGGGGGCGTTCGTCCCGGGGATACACTCTGGGGCTGGGCACTCCGGGACACTCTGGGATTGGGCACGAGACTCTGGGGTTGGGCACTCCGGGCATTTCAGGGAGACTCTGGGGTTGGGCACTGCAGGGAGACTGTGGGGTTGCGCACTCCAGGGACACTCTGGGTTGAACACACCAGCGAGAGAGTGGCTTGGGCACTCTAGGGAGACTCTGGTTGAACACAGCAGGGAGACTCTGGGTTGGGCACTCCAGGGAGACAGGGACACTTTGAGGTTGGGCACTCCATGGATGACCAAGGAGTAGACCGGGCGAGGAGCAGAGTTCCAGGCGAGGAGCAGAGTTGAGTTTAAAAATCTAACAAGCCCACGCCGGGCATGAGGAAGAAGCAGAAGGAGAGCGAGCATACACAAATCTCAAAAGAGAGAGGCCGCACGGCGAAGCTGAGGGAAGTGGTTTATTACACGTATTACACACTGAGGAGAGAGCATACGGGGAGAAGCGTAGCTGGTGTTCTTTTTAGATGATACTGCTCTGAGATTCGTGTCTCTCAGAGACATGCAACACATGCAGGTCGAGAGGGCCGGCTTCTTGTGTTCGGAGGAGCTGCGAAAGTTGGAAGAATTAGCCTCGCTGGCACTCTCGGCGGATGGCCCGGATCACTCGGATGGTCGCGCGGATGGCCGCACGGATGGCTGCGGCCACGGCCGCTGCGGCCGCGTGGTGCGGTCACCGCCGCCCTCCACGGCCTGGCAGGCGCCAAGCTCCGAAAACTCTCAACAAAGCTCAGGAAAGAGCAGTGCGCAGGCCACAAGCAGTAATTAAGTGGACTTTGTGTTTACTGTTG
This sequence comes from Symbiodinium natans, assembly GCA_905221605.1. NCBI lineage: Eukaryota > Dinophyceae > Suessiales > Symbiodiniaceae > Symbiodinium > Symbiodinium natans. The sequence goes on from CAJNDS010000044.1 coordinate 160,348, forward strand.
TGTACTAGCAGTGTCCTCCCCTTTGCGGAGTGTAGCGTGATACATCAGCAGTCAAACGCAGAGGACGTCAATTCAAATCCTTGAGCTTGGCTGGTTCAAGTTGTCAAATCCTGAAAAACTCAAAACTTCGTGAAATGCTCACATCGTGAAGGCCAGCGGCTAGCAGCTATAGCCACCTTATTTTTGCTTGGTGTTGAGAGTCAAGCCATGATAAGCCTTAGCGCTGGGGAGTTTTTGCATCAAATCGGTTCTCAATGGCTGATCCACTTAAGGGGCACCTTCTCGTGAAAAAGTAATCAGGTATTGCCTTCGTGGTCTTTTTGAGGCTGCCCCCTTTTTTTGTGGGGGGGGGACAGCTGGAACAGTCCTGAGTTGTGCTCGGCAAGTGAAGGTGACATTCCTCCAGACGGGCGGGTTCTTTGCGCAGCATGCGCCAGAGCTGTTGGCCACGCCGACCCGCTTGGGAAAAGCGATGCTGAGAGAGTGCACTCATATCAGAGAACAGTTAACTTCTCAGAGAGCGGTAAAGAAAGGAGAGGGAGCGAGAGAGGAAGCAGGAAGAGGGAGCTGAGGGAGGGAGCAGAGAACGGCAAGCAGGGAGCCTTCTCTCTCTTTTTAGCCAGGAGAAGCTGACCCAGATCGCCAGGCACGGGCGGGGAGCCTGTCAGTCCCCTCCCTTTCGTCACAAAAAGAGAGGAAGAGGAAAAGAAAGAGAGAAGAGAAGAAGAGAAGAAGAGAGGAAGGAAAATGAAGGGAGGGAGAGTTCAGAGAGTGCAAAAGCAATGCGCTCTGTTCTCGCGCGCGAAGGCGCGTGGGCTTGCGGGAGCGCTGGCTGTCGCGGAAGCAGGCGGAGCGGCTCCAGGCCGGGAGGAGAAGAGAAGAGGAGGAGGAAGAGAGAAGAAGGAAGAGGAAGAAAAGGAAGAGAGAGACTTAGACTTGTCACCGCTTTTGTTGCGAGATTGCGCAGCTCACATGGTTTCGTTGCAGAGTCAGGAGCCTGTCTCGCATTGCTTGGTCTGCGCTTCCGTGCTAAGCACACCATCAAGAGCAAGTCTTGCGTTGCTTGTCGGGTTTAGGCTTTTGGCCCGAGACCCTGAACCCTACACGCTAGAGCTTTCTGGTGTGCGGTTCAAGTTTCCGTGTCCAACGGAGCTTTCGTGTCATTTTCCGGCTTGTTGCCAGCACTGTCAACCCCTAGCTTTCGTGGCCCTTTCTCAAGAAAGTGAAGATAAACCTTAAAGGGACAGCTAGTTGCGCTGGAACCGCGAGTTTTGTGATGCCCAGAAACACTCGCATGATTTCGCTTCGATCATCGCCATCCCGAAAGCGCGACCCAAGAACTTTCTGGGTTGGAGGACGGTATGGGCTTGAGCAAGTCACACACCAGTGTCACTCTACGTCTTCGTAGTCCCAGAGGCACGCGTGGTGGAGTGGCACGTGCAGGCGCGTGCTCAGAGAGTTGGGGGATGTTGGGGGAGAGTCTAAAGTTCCTTTATAAGGATTGCCCTCTTGTGTTATGACACTCCTTCTTTGGGTTGGCATCGCTTTGGATGCGTGATTGGTGCCGTGTGTCTCTCTCGGATCCTGAGGATGCCCATTAGAAAAAGAAGAAACTTGAAAGAAGCTTGCTTAAAAGCCCACTCAAAAAATACCCTCTTTTCAAAAAGGCGGCGCCCGGACCTGGGATCCCGGATCCCCGGCACTACGACATGGACAGCCTCGTGACCGTGGACGTCCTCTGCACCGAGCCTGGGCTTCTCCTTAAACAGTTTTTGACCCGCGAAAAGAAAACTCTCTGTTTACACTTTTAAACAGCTCTTCAACAACAAAAAGCTGCTTTGCGCGCACATTAATTTTGTAGACTGACGGTTCTTATTTTGGTTGTAAACGCTTGCGCGCGCCGCCTCGGCAGCCGGGCCGGCCCACAAGAACGGAGGAAAGAGGGCCTCAACAAAAAGGGAGGGGGGTTCCAGGGAAGGGCCCTAGAAATGCCAGGCGGGGTTTAGGGGGGTCCCGCCCAGGGTCCCAGGAGAATGCAAAAAAAGAAACCCACATTCGCGCATTTTGGAGCGCCCCCTTTTTGGGAGCTGCCGGCAGGCTCCTCCGGTGCGTCACAAAATTTGGCACGGGGGGGAAGGGGAAGGAGACCGGATCCGTGTCTGCTTGTTCCAAACGCTTCTCGCAAACCGAGGCGAATTGTCTCGCGGGCCCTTGGCCGCCTTGGCCCTGTGGCTCAAAGCCTCCTTCTCATCTCGGTTTGAGAATTGCAGGGCCGAAAAATTCACGAGTATGTCCGTGTCCGTGTAGCTGACACTCGGAAGCCAATAAGCGGCCGCGTCCCTCTTCTTGTTTGTTTTTGTACTTTCCTTCGTCCCCCCCTGGCTCTGTCAGGTTCCTTCCAACTTCTTGCTTCTGCCTTTGAGGAGCCCGAGCGGGACTTCGAGGGGGGCGAGCTGCGCACCTTGCAGGCGGACGGACGGCTGCAGGAGCCTTTCTTTGTTCACCATTTCTTCTCGCTTCCCTCTGTTCTTGCTAACAGTTCGCGACTCTTCTGCAAAGCCTCAGAAAATTCCCACTTCTTTTTGCAGGAGCACCCTTTCGGGCTTCTCGAGGTCCTGGTCTTTCAGGCAAGAGAGCGAGCACCTCCTCAGAAGTGTAGGAAGTTCTGAAGAGCTTTGGTTTGGAGTTTGATTACCAAGGGGGAGTTTTGTGAGAAGAGGCCCACAAGTACCACATGGTCTCTCCCGTCACCCGCGGCTGTCGCCGGGCGCTGGTGCTGGAGCCGCTCAATTCCTCCCAACAATTTCCCCTCCCTTCCATCTGAATGAATGAAAGAAAAAATAAAGAAATGGAAATAGAGTGCTATGAAACTTGCGCGAAGCATGTGCTCCCTCTCTATCTCTGCCTCTCTCTCTCTCTCTCTTCCTCGTCTCTTTGTGTTGTTCAGAACTGCTTTGCATTCGAGGTTCTGGGATGGGCCAGCTCGCGTCTGCCCTCACCGGCTCTGTCCTCAGGGCTTTCCATTGCCTTCTCTTGCATCTACTTTTGATTCCGCGAGCCCAAGGCTGGGACCCCGTGCCCCGCAGAGAGTTCCTGAAGTGAAATTGGCCCAGTATCCAGCAAAGAAAGTGCAAAGAAAATATCGGAACCATCCCAATCCAGATCATCCATGGACGATATGGATCCATATCGTCCATATCATACCTGCAGTTGCCGTTTGCTTCAACTGCTTCAGGAAAGTGTTGGTGTTGAGTTCTAGCCTTCGAAAGCAAAGAAGCTTCTCAGGTGCACGAGCTTCGAGCACCGCTGCCCCCTGGAGCCGTTGCTGTCTTCGCCTTCGCCCAGGTTGCGAAACCGAAAGCAGCAAAAAGGGTCGCAAAGAAAGCTGGACAGCATTGGACAGCCAATTCATTTTTCAAGCCTGTTGCAGGCCCAAACGAAGAGCCCTCGGCAGGCATCTCGAAGTGAAGAGCGTCATTACATATTACACGCTGCTTTCAAGCTGTTTTCAACTTATATGCTCCAAGCATGTTATAACATGTGGCGATCCCGCCGTATTCTGCCGAAAAAGAGAGGCGCCTGCCGTTTCGCCTGGCCTCAGCTTGGGCAAGCTCCGACCGCTCAGATCTCCCGGACTCCGATGACTCTCCATCCATGTTGCGCCTTCTTTGGCAGTGCAACGAGCCGACGCAGTGAGTCGCATGTCCCCACCGCCACAGATGGTCAGAGAAGCTCGGAGAAAACTGCATGTGTTCGCCGTGTCATGGATGCGAGTCTCCGACCCAGCCTCCGGCCAACCTCCGACTCAGGTGGATTTGGATGCAGAGAGGTGGGAGACGTCGTGAGAATGCATATGGTCTTGCCTTGACCTGGACATGCAGCACTGCCCAGCACGGCGCAACGCAGCTCTTGGCGCCAGGAAAGTACGAGGGATCGGGTTGGATAATTCAGTGCACGGCCCTCATATGGGGTGGGGATGGGGGATGTTGTGAACACTGTCAGAGTCTCTGCGGACTGGGCCCTCAGCCTCTCAGCCTCTCAGCCTCTCAGCCTCTCAGCCTCTCAGCGTCTCAGTGCAATTGAGTTGAGGCTTGAGATGCCCTTGCTCAGCTTGGCCAACATCACTTTGTCCAGCGCACGGCCCGCCACCGAGCACTAGACCAGCCTGCGAGAGAAGCTTGCACTCCGAGCTCTCAGAGCTCTCGCTCAGCGGAACTTTTTTCTTCTCGCTTTCTTCGCTCGCACTGACGCTCTGTCATTCCCTCCCTCCGGCTCTATATCTCTGTCTTTCTCTCTGTCTTTTTTTTGTTTCTCTCCCTCTCTCTCTCGCTCTCGCGCTCTGTCTCTCTCTCTCTCTCTCTTTCTCGCCCTCTCTCGCTCTCTCTGTCTCCCTCTGTCTCTCTCTCTCTCTCTCTCTTTCTCTCTTTCTCTCTTCCTGTGCTCAAACAACGAGGCACGTGACCATCACGCCTCATCAACCAGGCGCGGGACCGAGGGGAACCCGCGAAAGAGAGAGAGAGAGACAGCGAAGCTGAAGGAGAGAAGAGGGAGAAAACAAGAGAGGAACTCAGAGAAATGAATAATTCAGAGGATATGCAACTGGCTGCGCTCAGCCGTACGAAGGGCTCGTCAGAGCTCACGCTCCGGCCGATCGTCAGCCACAGTACTCACGGCCTGCAAGAGGCGGCGGCGCCAATCCAGTGGACGGGCAGCGCTCCTGGCGTTTTCGCAACACAGGCGCGCTTAACTTTCTCCCGATTCCTCTCTGGGAAGCTAGGCCAGGGCACAGGGCATGCACAGAGTCCAGAATTGTGACAATCGCCCCCAAGTTCCATGGCAGGCGCACGGATCAAGGGACCCATTGCCACGTTCCCAACGGCAGTGGATGTTGGCATTGGCGACATCGGCCTGTTCCAGGAGCAGCCAGAGTTGTGCAACGCACCACACACACTCTCACACACACACACACTCACACACACACACACACACTCTCACACACTCTCACACACACACACACACTCTCACACACTCTCACACACACTCACACACACACACAGACACACTCTCACACACACTCTCACACACACACACGAGCAGCGTGCGCATGTGAGAGTGTGTGGCGCTTGCCTGCCTGGGTGGGTAGGTTTCTGTCCGCGGCGTGTGTTTGTGTTTTGTCATGTGTGTTTGTGTCAGGCCGTCAGTCAATCTGTGTGTGTGCGTGTGTGTTTTTTCTTTTTAGCGTCCATTTACCGATAGGAGCTGCTCTCGCAGCCACAAGACACCATCGGGGACTTCGATGGGCCCGTTGCCCTGCTGGGCCAGGCCAGTATAAAGTGAGGTTCCGCACAGAGCACACGAAGTCACGAAGCTCTGAGAAATTGAGGACCTGATGACCCAGATGCCCCTACGCTACAGTGCTGGCGCCTGAGGTTTTTTTTTTCCGTTTTCCACATGTTGCCGGCTTTGACACTTGCAGGAGCGGCTTTAAAACGTCTCTTTTGGACTTCTAAGGCAGCGCGGGGAACACTTTGGTTCCGCCATGACTGACCGGAGAAACTGTTCGGTCTTAGGCACAAAATTCAGAAAGGGGTTTCCTGATGTTTCCTGAAGCGAAACGGCGAGCAAAAGCAGTGAAAAGACAGACCTTTTTTTCTTTTTGTTCCTTTTCGGTGCTCTGCAGTGTGCCTGGGGTTTGCATGGTTTGCATGTCACGTTCTGATCACTTTTGGCCCCGTTGAAATTCCCGCAAATCTCCGGCTCAAATGGGATAATTGAAACGAAGAAGGGGGTGGCGTCCATTCGAGTGGAGCCTTATGGCCGAGCTCGGTGCCTCGTACGATTAATGCGCGGGGAGGTGCTCATTGGGATCATTAGGCGCTGCAGGGCTCGACGATCCTTCAGAGCACCGGTGAGGTTGGCTCTGGTGCCTGTTTGTGAGTTTCTGGAAGCTTCACCTGGCTTGAGGGTGTGGGGTTTTGGGGCCTTTGGGGCCTTAAGGGCCTAGCGGTGTCTTGCTTGAAAACACTATCTCTGTGCCATGAATGCTATATTTCTGGGTTCATCTTGCAGCTTCGTCGCCCAGGGAGCTCACGAGCTGCACTGCAAACATCCTTGTCGACCTCGTCCTTCGGACCTTTGCTCATGGCGAATCAGCAACTTCACAGTTTCGATGTGTGTGGGGGGAGGGGGCGGGGAGCGCCGGGGCATGTGCCATACGTGTGCTGCTTGCGCCACATTTTGTGCCGCATTTTGTGCCGCTTGCGGACTTCGGTGGGTCTTGTGAGCGATGCCAAAGTTGAGCGACGTACATTATGTTCAGGGCACGGCGCAGGGTTTCGGTGTACGTTATTCGTTGCTTACGATTCGTCGTGAGAAGAGGTTTGATCATCAGCGAGAACGAGAAGGGGTCGGCATCACGAGAAGGGGGGTCCGCATATATATATATATATACATGGCAGAGGGCAGAGGGTCTGGCTGTCATGAGGAGGGGATTACTACGAGCATTGAGTTTTTTGAACACTTGCGCTTTATATGGTCCTTTGCAATTACCTCAGCACCACCACGATTGCTCTGTTCGTTTTTCTAGTTCTGATTTATCCTTGGGCTTGAATGGGCATTTTAGTTCGGTTAAAAATAGTGAGGCTCTTTCAAGCTCTTTTAGTTTAATGAATTCACTCTTCATACATTGCAATGTTCAGTGTTCTGATTACGCTGAGGGAACACATCATTGCATGAAAACTCGTGAGCGACCTAAATGAGCGACATGAAAGTAATGCATCATTAACGGATTGTTGCCATTCACTTTTAGAATTGAATCATGCGTCCTCTCACGATTCACTCACTAATCTACTTTTATAATGGCAATGCACTACTAACATAAAGGTACTCACAGATGTGAGCTTGTGAAAGCCCGAAAAATGTGTGAACGTGGTGATCCGCATCATTTCCTGAGGCAGGAAGGAGCCTTCAATGAAACAACCGGGGAGGGGCTGCGCCCCCGAGACACCCTTGCAGAGTCACCCTTGCAGCGTTTTCTGTTTTCTGCAGGCTTGGAGGGGCTGCCCCCCTCTCTCTCTCTCGTTGTGAGCGTGGAGTCAAAATTGATTCGTAATGTTGTGGAGATTCTCAATTTTGAGGAAAGAGTTGTGCTTCTGCTCTTCTCTCTTGATTCTTATTTGCTCTCTCTCTCTCTCTCTTTTTCTCTCTCTCTCTCTCGATGCTGTCCTGTGTGCCTCGGTCTCTTCTTGTTGGAAAGTCTTTTCTCGTCTCTCTTTGTCTTTCGGTGCTGCTATGCCTGCGTCCCTGGCTCTCGTGAGAGGACAGCCGGAAGGATGCCGCTGCCAAGGAGGCGCTTGCTGCGCCAGGCGGGGGGATAAAAGGAGGAGAGAGGGAGAGAGATGCAAGAGGGAGATCTAAGATGCACCAGAAAAGGAGAGGAAGAGGAGAGGAGGAGGAGGAAGGCTTCGCCCGTTTTGGGACTGCGCACGAGGTGCCACTCCCGGGTCTTCCCCTGTCGCTCGCTCGGAGGGAGAGGAAGGGGCTGTAGTTGCGTACTGGTTCCGCTCTCCCAATGTTTGTTTTTCGTTTCGTTTGCGTGGGTCGGCTGAAGTCGTGACTGAGGTAACATCGGGCTCTGCTGCCCGTGCCTGCCCAGCAGCTGGCGTAGCGCCAAGGAAAGGTTAACGGAACGCACATGCATGTGCCCATAGAATGGAATGGAGTGGAGCGCAACGTGGCTCCTGCCAGACTTTCAGAGAGCGCTTTGCGGCTGAACAGTCTATGTTGGCTGCACCTTGAATCTCAGAGGACTGGCTTCACCTTGTCCTGATCCTCGGTGTCCTCGCCTCCGTGATCTTCGTAGTGCTGCAGGCTCAAATGGGCACACCTCTTGCATTTTAGTGTAAAATTGGAGGGGGCACTTCTCATCTCTTCAGCGTGCCTGCCCCTTCAGATCGTGGAGATCGCCCTCCAGGAGTGCAGCCCAGAGTGCAGCCCGGTATTGTAAAGAACGACAAGTTTGTTGATTCATAATCTTTGAGAGACTTGGTGGGCTATTTGGTCAAGTTCAAAGAGCCGTTTTGGTGCGAGTTTTTTTGCAGCTCTTTGAACTTGACCAAATACTGTTGGCTCGCACCAAAGCAGCTCTTTGAACTTGACAAACAGCTCGCGCCAAAACAGCTTTAAGCAAAGTTGGAAAAACCCTTGACTTGCTCAAGGCGCCCCCAAAGAGGGTGGTGAAAGTAAATTGCGATCTTTACTACTCCCCTTAACAGAGGGTTTTGGAACCCCCAAGGGATACACATCTCAATTTACTTCAACCACCCTCGTTTTGTCCGAAAACACCGTGTCAAAAAACGCCCCAAACATCCGGCGCGAGCCGTTTGGTCGCAGGCGAAGCATCAACTCTGCTTCGCCTGCGAAAAGGTTCTAATCATCTGGCGCGTGACATCGCGTGACCAAATACCTGGCGCCAAAGTAGCTGTTTGAACTTGACCAAACAGCTCGCGCCAAAGCAGCTCTCTGAACTTGACCAAACGGCTCGCGCCAAAACGGCTCTTGGAACTTGACCACATAGCTCGTGCCACAACGGCTCTTTGAACTTGACCAAGTAGCTCGCGCCCAAGCAGCTCTGTGAACTTGACCGAAGAGCTTGCGCCAAAGCAGCTCTTTGATCTTGACCAAGGAGCTCGCGCCAAAGAAGCTCTTTGAACTTTGCCAAATAGCTCGCGCCAGAATGGCTGTTTGAGTTTGACCAAATAGCTCACACCAACGCAGTTCTTTGAACTTGACCCAATAGCTCGCGCCAAAGCAGCTCTTTTGTTTAAGGAGCCGTTTTGGAGCGAGCTATTTGGTCAAGGTCAACTTCAAAAAGCTGCTTTGGCGCAAGCTATTCGGTCAAGTTCAAAGAGCTGCTTTGGCGCGATCTGTTTGGTCAAATTCGAAGAGCCGTTTTGGCGCGAGCTATTTGGTCAAGTTCAAAGAACCGTTTTGGCGCGAGCTATTTGGTCAATTGGCGCGAGCTACTTGGTCAATTGGCGCGAGCTATTTGGTCAAGCTCAAAGAGCCAATGTTGGCGCAAGAAGTTCAGAGAGCTGGCGCGAGCGAATAGTCAGCGAGAGGGAGAGAGCGAGAGAGAGAGAGAGAGACAGAGTGAGAGAGAGAGAGAGAGAGAGATAGAGAAAGAGAGAGAAAGAGAGAGAAAGAGAGCGAAAGAGAGAGAAAGAGAGAGAAAGAGAGAGAAAGAGAGAGAAAGAGAGAGAAAGAAGGATGAAAGAGAGAAAGAGAGAAAGAGAGAGAGAGAGTGCGCAGAAGAAGAAGAAGAACAAGAAGATCCTTCGGGGCTCCTCATGCCCAGCAGAAGAAGAAGAGAGGGAGAAAGATAGAGAGAGAGAGAGAGAGAATAGAAGAAGAAGAAGAAGCAGAAGAGGAAGAATAAGCAGAAGAAGAAGAAGAATAATCATAAGAAGAGGAAGAAGAAGAAGAAGAAGAAGAAGAAGAAGAAGAAGAAGAAGAAGAAGAAGAAGAAGAAGAAAGAGAGACAGACAGAGAGGGAGAAAGATAAAGAGAGAGAGAGAGAGAGAGACTTTTCTGCCCGCTGTGCAGGAGCACTGCCACACCCCCTTCTGCATCGGGCAGTGGCCTGGCCGTTTTAGATGCGAGGTACAGGAGGCATAAGCGGCATAAGCGGGTAGGAGTAGCCTACCTGTATGCCCTGGCTCGAGGCTGGTGTCGGCAATTCTACTGCACCAGCCTTGGCTGGCCTTGGTTGGCCTTGGTGGCTGTGGTCTTGGAAGAGCTCGCTGGTGAATGTTTTTCCTTTCATTCTTAGTTGCAACTGCATTTCCTTGGAGAATAGATGGCCAAACGAGACTTGGACATTGCGAGAGTAGAAAGTTAGGGAGAGTAACTGAGTATGGAGTTAGTTGAGTCAGTCAGTGAATTGACTCTCACACCGGCCTCGCTCTCCTGCTCTCACTCTCCCCGCGCTCTCTTATGGGGGGCGGGGGAAAGGGAATCCTCTCCCTAGGCTTCTCAAATTCAACTCAATCACCACACGCCCAACTTTTCAGAAGAAGAGTGTGTTGGGGGGGGTTCGATTATCGGGTTGCTCGCACAGGATGAAAGTGTTTTTTTTTTGGGGGGGGGGGGCTGGCTGGAGGGTCTGGGCCTGTATTTGATGGTTTTCATCCCTGGTCAGCCCCTACATAAAGTCGTTGTGTTGATTCTCTTTTCACGCCTATAGGCTCCCGAGCCTTTACGACTTCTTCAAGTTCATCGGAGCGTACGACGAGTCATTGCAGGAAGGGAGCCACGGGCAGCCTTTTGGGCCCTTGGGGGCCAAAAGCTTTGCACACCTCGTTTGCCTTGGCTCTCAGGAGCACAAGCAGCGTGCGGAGGACGAGGTGCATGGTCTTATTGAGTCCATCAACCAGCAGGCCGGGAGCAGACGGGACGTACCGGCATTGGCCCACACCAAATTACATGCATGTACCCACACACACACACAAAGACACAGTTTCCGTGATGTTCTGCGCAGGTCGCAGAAATGCAGGCAAGGTTGCTCTGTGCACTGAGCGAAGCGCAGATTCCGACAGCCAACTCGAAAAACTCGCAAATGCTCGCGCGAAGTCTGAGCGCAACGTCTCTGAAAGACTTCCGATGGTGCTAGGACAGCTCTCAGGCCTCCCAACGTCTTCCCGTCTGAAGAATCTGTGTGTAGTGGCACAGTTTCTGTAGTAACCAAGGTTCGCGCTTCTGTTACTACTGCTTTCAGAATGTTTCTCAGAGTTCGTTTTCAGAGCTGGCGAGAGAGACAGGACGTCGCGGCGAAGCTCACGGTGCGGGCGCCCAGAAGGCGGACGAGAGAGAGGCGCAGAGCATGCATGGCGCAGAGCGCGCTGCTCAGCTCTCCATATGTTTCTCCATAGAGTTTCAACCCGGCAGTTACACACCCCCTTCTTCTCTTCAAGACCAGAAGAAACAATCGTGGAAACGCGGGTTGGGGGGGGGGGGCAGGGCATCGGGCCATGCCTGCGGAAGGCCTAATATTTTCTTCCTGTCTCCTCTTCACATGACATTGCAGCGGGTGTGAGCTCGCTGAGGAGAGTGCCACGGACTTCGCCTTCCGCTCATTCGACAGCAGCCGCGAGGCTGGGGGAAGCCTTTAGCCTTTAAACGCCTTTAAGATCTTTAAGCTCAAGCTGTCACAAGCTCTCTGCTGCAGCTGTGCTGCCCAAGTATGGAGAGGCTGAGAGCTGCTTAGCAGACTCTCGCACATCGTTGCATGTCTCAGGGCTTCGAGAAGTTCATCCTGGACCGGCGTGGTGGTAAAGAGAGTGGTGAAGAGAGTGGTGAGTGAAGAGAGTGGTGAAGAGAGTGGCAAAGAGTGTGGTAAAGAGTGTGGTAAAGCGGGTGGAAAAGAGGGTGCAAGAGATGCATCATGACAGCCATGACACGTCACGACACGTCACCTGTGCCACGAGAGTCGAGCGCAGCTTGTTTTGTTGCCATTGTCATGTGCTGTCATTTGTGCTAGCAATTGGCAGGGTTGTACTCGCATTTAATGCATTCCAGCGCGCCTAGCCTGGCCTGGCCTAGCCTAGCCTGGCCTAGCACAGCATAGCATAGCATAGCATAGCATAGCATAACAAATAACATAGCATAGTCACCCATGTCCATGTGTCTGGATTCTTTTGTGTCATGCAAATTTTCCCTGCCCTCACACTCACTTTCCAGACCTGAATACGGCGATGAGGGGCTTCATCAGGGCAAAGACAAGTGCTTTAGCGGCTCTAGAGACTCCATCGAAGGCAAAAAGTGCTGCAAAGGCCGCAAGTCAAGACTAACATCTCCAAGTCTTGTGTGGCGTAACATATACACAAAAAAAAGATGCACAGAATCAAAGCGAGCCGCACAGAGGTGCCCGTGAAGATCTTGATTCATTCCCCATTCGACATGCTCTGCGCAATCTCTTGCCGCCACTTGACAATTTGCTCGAAGCAGATGGGTTTCACTAAGGGCCCCTGTGTTCCGCACCTTTTGAGATGCGAACACCGTCCTGAAAAGATGGTTCAGCATCTTCTAATAGCATCTTCTTGCATCTTGAAGATCCAGTTCAGCTGCTCTGAACGAGAGTGTCCTCGGTGATGAGGACTTGAAGCTATACTACAGCGAGCTGTACGTGGACCCGAGCATGCTCGAGGAGACATTGTCATGATGACGCAGCCTTTGTCGTGAGATTTGCAAGAAGAAGAAAATCGGAAATACTCTCTCTCTCTCTCTCTTTCTCTCTCGTGCTCTCTCTCATGCTCTCTCACTCTCTCTCACTCTCTCTCTCTCTCGTTCGTTCTCTCGCTCGCTCTCTCCCTCTCTCTCTCGCTCGCTCGCTCGGAATTGCACTTCAGAGGAGCTGAGGAGCTTCATGCTGAAGTGGCTCTCGGTCTTCTCCCAGTCTCTCCTGGACGCCGAGACAAATCCCCTGCTGCAGGCGCCGGAAGGGACAAAAGACAAAAAGCCGAGAGGGCATTTCACGGCTTTACCCCAAATCGGCTCAAGTGCTTAAGCTTCATGTTGAGTTTAAGTTCACTTCGAAGTAGATCTGATGTTTGCCCAGGGTGTTGAGGACGAGTTTCGGAGTTGCGCAACGCCTGAGCCCGAGAGGGGTCTTCGACACACTGACCAAAAAAATCGCAAACTGCCACGAATATTGGAAGTGCTTGTGTGTTTGCTCCTATCCACCCAAAAGGCAGAGAGAGAGAGAGAGAGAGAGAGAGACTGCATTCTGGATCTGACCCAGGGTGTGCGCTGGTGCAAGGGGAGGTGCCCAAGCCCTCGAAGAAGAAGGAGAAGAATAGGAAGACATGTAGCGAGAGAGAGAGAGAGAGAGGGGCGCGCTTCGCGAGTGGGGGTCCTTCGGGGCTTCTCATGCCCAGCAGAAGAAGAAGATAGCGAGAGGGAGAGAAGGAGAGAAGGAGAGAAGGAGAGAAGGAGAGAAGGAGAGAAGGAGAGAAGGAGAGAAGGAGAGAAGGAGAGAAGGAGAGAAGGAGAGAAGGAGATAAGGAGAGAAAAGGAGATAAGGAGAGAAAAGGAGAGAAGAGGAGAGAACAGGAGAGAAGAGGAGAGAAGAGGAGAGAAGAGGAGAGAAGAGGAGAGAAGAGGAGAGAAGAGGAGAGAAGAGGAGAGAAGAGGAGAGAAGAGGAGAGAAGAGGAGAGAAGAGGAGAGAAGAGGAGAGAAGAGGAGAGAAGAGGAGAGAAGAGGAGAGAAGGGGAGAGAAGGAGAGAGAAGGAGAGAGAAGAGGAGAGAAGAGGAGAGAAGAGGAGAGAAGAGGAGAGAAGAGGAGAGAAGAGGAGAGAAGAGGAGAGAAGAGGAGAGAAGAGGAGAGAAGAGGAGAGAAGAGGAGAGAAGAGGAGAGAAGAGGAGAGAAGAGGAGAGAAGAGGAGAGAAGAGGGGAGAAGCGGAGAGGAAGAGAGAAGGAGAGGAGAGAAGGAGGAGCGAGGAGGAGAAGAGAGGAGAGAAGAGGAGAGAAGAGGAAGAGGAGGAGAGAGAGAGAGAAGAGAGAGAGAGAAGAGAGGAGAGAAGAGAGGAGAGAAGAGAGGAGAGAAGAGAGGAGAGAAGAGGAGAGAAGAGGAGAGAAGAGGAGAGAAGAGGAGAGAAGGGGAGAGAAGGGGAGAGAAGGAGAGAGAAGGGGAGAGAAGGGGAGAGAAGGGGAGAGAAGGGGAGAGAAGGAGAGAGAAGGAGAGAGAAGGAGAGAGGAGGAGAGAGAAGGGGAGAGAAGGAGAGAAGAGGAGAGAAGAGGAGAGAAGAGGAGAGAAGAGGAGAGAAGAGGAGAGAAGAGGAGAGAAGAGGAGAGAAGAGGAGAGAAGAGGAGAGAAGAGGAGAGAAGAAGAGAGAAGGAGAGAGAAGGGGGGAGAAGGGGAGAGAAGGAGAGAGAAGGGGAGAGAAGGGGAGAGAAGGAGAGAGAAGGAGAGAGAAGGAGAGAGAAGGGGAGAGAAGGGGAGAGAAGGGGAGAGAAGGGGAGAGAAGGAGAGAGAAGGAGAGAGAAGGAGAGAGAAGGAGAGAGAAGGAGAGAGAAGGAGAGAAGAGGAGAGAAGAGGAGAGAAGAGGAGAGAAGAGGAGAGAAGAGGAGAGAAGAGGAGAGAAGAGGAGAGAAGAAGAATGAAGGAGAGAGAAGGAGAGAGAAGGGGAGAGAAGGAGAGAGAAGGGGAGAGAAGGGGAGAGAAGGAGAGAGAAGGAGAGAGAAGGAGAGAAGGAGAGAAGGAGAGAAGGAGAAGGAGAGACGGAGAGAGAGAGGGCTTCCTCATGCCCAGCAGAAAAAGAGACAGAGAGAACAAGATTGTGGTCGAAGCTGTAGTAGGTCCCACTTCGGCTGTGTTTTGGTTGGCAGCTTGTCTGTCAGCCGAGGATTCGGGGCAGTTCAATACAGGGCGGGATGAAAGTAGGACGCTTCCTTGCTCCGGTGGCTCTGAATCCACTCCCCAAGCTTCAGCCTCCGGACCCCCAAGATAGAGAGAACAGAACCAAAAAATCGAGCGTTTATTAACAACCCTATCATGATCATGGGGATCCTGCGTGTGTTGCGTGAAGCTGCTTGTGTGAAGCCGCTTGTCTGTTTAGCCTCAGGCTCGATGAGCTGTGCGAGAAGGCAAGCGGGAAAACGGCGAAAGGTCTCCGAACAGTGATCTGCGTCTCAGAGCTCTCGGTAGGTCTCTCCCCTGTTGATCCAGCTTTGAAAGGTCACCGGGCGCCTCTCCCGCCTCAAGGCCGCCGGAGAGCCGAAGAAAGATCCCCGGGTCGCCTGAGTGCTAAGTGCACATGACAGGTCTCCACGCGCCTGGTCCTAGCCCCTGCAGAGTCCTACGCCGCTCGGCCGCAGTTCGCAGAGCTACAGCTGCAAAGTTCCTCGTTGCCCTTTCTCTATGCATGCTTCTGGCGGACCACATGTGGCGGACCTTCTCACTCACACATAGCTTTTCACGGGTGCCCTCTTGCCATCAGGTGCTGCCCTCGGCGCGGCAAGTGGCCGCGATAGAGGAGAGAGGGCGAGAGAGAGAGAGAGAGAGAGAGATGACAAGGTAGGGAAGTTGTCTTGCTTTTGCGATACTTCGTTTGGTGGTTTGGTGTCTCGCCTCTCCATCTCCGTGTGTTACCGTATTGGTGTTGGAGATAGAGTCTGACATCCCTCTGTGTCGAAGAACAAGCAGCTCCAGCAAGCTCAATGCCCCCCCCCTCCCGGACCTTTCAACTTCAAAACATTTCAAAACGCCTTTTCATAATTTAGGACTCTGAGTATGCGGCCTCTTGCAAAAACGCGCGCGTGCATTTTCGAATATGAGCCCTCAGCCGTGCTGGACGCCTGGCACCTGCGCTTTCTGATCACACGTCAAGGCCACAAAGGCCCCAGCCTGTGTGTCCCTGTGCTCTTCGTGAGTTCACATCGCAAGGCCCCAGCCTGTATGTCACGCCCTGTGTTGTCGTGAATTCACACGTCAAGGCCACAAAGGCCCCAGCCTGTATGTCACGCCCTGTGCTCTTCGTGAGTTCACATCGCAAGGCCCCAGCCTGTATGTCACGCCCTGTCTTGTCGTGAATTCACACGTTAAGGCCACAAAGGCCACAGCCTGTATGTCACGCCCTGTGTTGTCGTGAATTTTCACGTCAAGGCCACACAGGCCCCAGCCTGTGCTGTGCTCTTCGTGAGTTCACATCGCAAGGCCCCAGCCTGTATGTCACACCCTGTGTTGTCGTGACTTCACACGTCACGGCCACAAAGGCCCAGCCTGTATGTCACGCCCTGTGCTCTTCGTGAGTTCACATCACAAGGCCCCAGCCTGTATGTCACGCCCTGTGTTGTCGTGAATTTTCACGTCAAGGCCACACAGGCCCCAGCCTGTGTTGTCACGCCCTGTGCTCTTCGTGAGTTCACATCGCAAGGCCCCAGCCTGTATGTCACGCCCTGTGTTGTCGTGAATTCACGCGTCAAGGCCACAAAGGCCCCAGCCTGTATGTCACGCCCTGTGCTCTTCGTGAGTTCACATCGCAAGGCCCCAGCCTGTATGTCACGCCCTGTGTTGTCGTGAATTCACACGTCACGGCCACAAAGGCCCCAACCTGTATGTCACGCCCTGTGCTCTTCGTGAGTTCACATCGCAAGGCCCCAGCCTGTATGTCACGCCCTGTGTTGTCGTGAATTCACACGTCAAGGCCACAAAGGCCCCAGCCTGTATGTCACGCCCTGTGCCCTTCGTGAGTTCACATCGCAAGGCCCCAGCCTGTATGTCACGCCCTGTGTTGTCGTGAATTCACACGTCAAGGCCACAAAGGCCCCAGCCTGTATGTCACGCCCTGTGCTCTTCGTGAGTTCACATCGCAAGGCCCCAGCCTGTATGTCACGCCCTGTGTTGTCGTGAATTCACACGTCAAGGCCACAAAGGCCCCAGCTTGTATGTCACGCCCTGTGCCCTTCGTGAGTTCACATCGCAAGGCCCCAGCCTGTATGTCAGGCCCTGTGTTGTCGTGAATTCACACGTCAAGGCCACAAAGGCCCCAGCCTGTATGTCACGCCCTGCGCTCTTCGTGAGTTCACATCGCAAGGCCCCAGCCTGTATGTCACGCCCTGTGTTGTCGTGAATTCACACGTCAAGGCCACAAAGGCCCCAGCTCGGATGTCACACCCTGTGCCCTTCGTGAGTTCACATCGCAAGGCCCCAGCCTGTGTGTCCACGCCCTGTGTTGTCGTGAATTCACACGTCAAGGCCACAAAGGCCCCAGCCTGTATGTCACGCCCTGTGCTCTTCGAGCCTGTATGTCACGCCCTGTGTTGTCGTGAATTCACACGTCAAGGCCACAAAGGCCCCAGCCTGTATGTCACGCCCTGTGCCCTTCGTGAGTTCACATCGCAAGGCCCCAGCCTGTATGTCACGCCCTGTGCCCTTCGTGAGTTCACATCGCAAGGCCCCAGCCTGTATGTCACGCCCTGTGTTGTCGTGAATTCACACGTCAAGGCCACAAAGGCCCCAGCCTGTATGTCACGCCCTGTGCCCTTCGTGAGTTCACATCGCAAGGCCCCAGCCTGTATGTCATGCCCTGTGTTGTCGTGAATTCACACGTCAAGGCCACAAAGGCCCCAGCCTGTATGTCACGCCCTGTGCTCTTCGTGAGTTCACATCGCAAGGCCCCAGCCTGTATGTCACGACCTGTGTTGTCGTGAATTCACACGTCAAGGCCACAAAGGCCCCAGCCTGTATGTCACGCCCTGTGCCCTTCGTGAGTTCACATCGCAAGGCCCCAGCCTGTATGTCACGCCCTGTGTTGTCGTGAATTCACACGGTTCACACGTCAAGGCCACAAAGGCCCCAGCCTGTATGTCACGCCCTGTGCTCTTCGTGAGTTCACATCGCAAGGCCCCAGCCTGTATGTCACGCCCTGTGTTGTCGTGAATTCACACGTCAAGGCCACAAAGGCCCCAGCTCGGATGTCACACCCTGTGCCCTTCGTGAGTTCACATCGCAAGGCCCCAGCCTGTATGTCCACGCCCTGTGTCGTCGTGAATTCACACGTCAAGGCCACAAAGGCCCCAGCCTGTATGTCACGCCCTGTGCTCTTCGTGAGTTCACATCGCAAGGCCCCAGCCTGTATGTCACGCCCTGTGTTGTCGTGAATTCACACGTCAAGGCCACAAAGGCCCCAGCCTGTATGTCATGCCCTGTGCCCTTCGTGAGTTCACATCGCAAGGCCCCAGCCTGTATGTCACGCCATGTGTTGTCGTGAATTCACACGTCAAAGGCCACAAAGGCCCCAGCCTGTATGTCACGCCCTGTGCCCTTCGTGAGTTCACATCGCAAGGCCCCAGCCTGTATGTCACGCCCTGTGTTGTCGTGAATTCACACGTCAAGGCCACAAAGGCCCCAGCCTGTATGTCACGCCCTGTGTTCTTCGTGAGTTCACATCGCAAGGCCCCAGCCTGTATGTCACGCCCTGTGTTGTCGTGAATTCACACGTCAAGGCCACAAAGGCCCCAGCCTGTATGTCACGCCCTGTGCTCTTCGTGAGTTCACATCGCAAGGCCCCAGCCTGTATGTCACGCCCTGTGTTGTCGTGAATTCACACGTCAAGGCCACAAAGGCCCCAGCCTGTAGAGTTCACATCGCAAGGCCCCAGCCTGTATGTCACGCCCTGTGTTGTCGTGAATTCACACGTCAAGGCCACAAAGGCCCCAGCCTGTATGTCACGCCCTGTGCTCTTCGTGAGTTCACATCGCAAGGCCCCAGCCTGTATGTCACGCCCTGTGTTGTCGTGAATTCACACGTCAAGGCCACAACACGCCTCGTGCTCTTCGTGAGTTCACCTGGCAGCATCTGCAGCATCTCCCCAGCCCAATCGCTAGGGTCTGAAGGGGTGGGTGGCTGGAGGCTGGGCTGGCTGGTGGGAGGGGGGTTGCCGGTGGGGCTGGAGGGGGTTTAGTTTGTAGGTTGTCCCGGTAGCTCTTCTTCATTATGTTCCAGTATGCCTGACCATGGAAACAGTGCTTCAAGCGAACACCCTTCTTCATATATGCTGCAGCATGAAGAACTCCCGGAGTTTTGCAATTATGACGAACTGTGTTCTGATACGTCCCACCGCCCCTTCCCCCTCCAAACAAAAAGTCGCAGTCGCAGTGTTTTCCAACATGCCCGGCCATTGAAAGTCGTTGAAATTCAAATAAGTGGCAGCTGAGTTTTACTTCTTCCCCCCCGCACAATTCCTACCTTAATCTGAAAAATGTCCATGCTGAAGTATTCTTTTTCATCCATTCTGAGAGGACGGCCTCTCCGTGGGCTCCGCAAGCGGTGCCAGCAGCTTTGCCTCCTCGCGGCATTCGGCCGGGGTCTCAAAGGAAAGGCGACGTTCGTTCAGTTCGGCGTAGTTCGTTCAGTTCGTTCCTCTGGGGACACCTTAAGCCACAACAGTCAACTGTGGAAGTGTGTCGCGTGGATGTGGCACAGCATCATGATAGCCGCTGACGGTGTTAGATCCCCGGCCTAAAGGGACGATGCGAAGATAAGAGGAGATTTGCAGACTTGTTCGTTTTCTCGGACTCCTCTCTGAAGCCGAGAAGAGGGAGTGTCTGGGGAAGATGTTGTTCGACGATGCGTGGGATTCAGAGGCTCAAGCAACGGTATGCTATTAATTCAGTTAACCCTGGCAACTTGCCAAAGGTTGTTGCCAGAGCAGCGAACTCCAAGGGGGAAGCGGAGCATGGACAATTTTGATGTCGCGTTTGAGTCTGCCGTGCCAGGTTTGTCGAATAGGTTACGCTCTATCATATGGGTTATTTTCAGGGTTTTGGGTGTGCCCAGGAAGCCCAGAACAAGTGCGGGGTGTCTTGGCTGCGCCTGGACTGCAGCCGGCGCTTCGGCCGTCAGGCTGCTTAAGGGTCGCGTGGTCGCTGCGATCCGATGCATAACACGGGGTATCTTCGGCATCATCACGTCTATTCGTCGTCTATTCGTGCATGTCAAGCGTGGGTTCATGCGCGCTCGCTCCCCGCAGGTGGCGCGCACACGGGACGGCAACTTCGAGAGGCGCCCCCGGCCTGTCGTGGCCATTGCATCCTCTTCTCTTCTGACGCAACGGCTCTAAATACTTCAATTCATAGACCGGTATCCGCAGCAAAGTAAGAAAGGGAAGGGGAACATCGACAGAAAGAAAGAGTGGAAAATGAAGAGAAATGACGCAAAAGCAGGGACACTTTGACAAAAGTTGCAGAGGTGTTTTTTGTGCCTGCTTCGGGTGAGATCGTTCAGCCGCATTCGCAAAATCGCAGCGGCTTCCGAGGGAGTGGCCCCTGACCATCGCCTTCTGCTGCGGCTCCCTCACGATCTTGAGTAGGACGACTGCTGACTCAGATTGCCAAGCCTCTAGAAGTCGTGAAGCAAGCAGTTCCACAAGCAGTGCTTGCAAGTACTGCGTTAACATCTTTCGGAGCTTTGTTTTTTTGCATTTTTGAGAAGTGACGTAGGAGACACCTGAACCACCTGCTCTACTTCGTGCCTGGGCCTTATATGGGCCCGGCCCATGTTGACAGACAGAGCAGCTTGAAAATGGATTGCGACTCCGAAGACTCCGAAGACTCCGAAGACTCCGAAGACTCTGCGCTCTTTTGCTGTTGAGAATGTTGTCTTGCTGTTGATTGCTGTTGAGAGGCTGGATGCAGTCCTCGCCCGTCGGCCCAGGCTTTCGAGAAGAGAGGGGCGCGGTCTTTTTGATAGCGCATGTCCAAATGTCCCCCACATGTCCTGTCGAGTGAACACAAAAAGTGAGGTCATCTACGAAGTCGCGGACTTTAGCCAGGCGCGCTCTCCATCTCTAAGAGAGAGAGAGAGCAGATCAGCAGAAAACAAGAGAATGAGAGGCGCTGAAATCATCAGAGCATTTTTTATGGGAAGGAGGGGACAGAGATCAGGCTTTCAGGGGGCTCTCCTTTCGCAGGTCTACACCATCGCACTGGTGGGCTGCAACTGGCTCTGCGTGCTCAGCACGCCGCGCGGCAAAAAGCTCAAAAGGAAGGGAAAAAGGGATGGGAAGGGCGCCCCACAGCAGAGAGAGCAACACTGAGAGAGTAGTGAGGAACTGAGAGGGCGCACAGACGGGGGCACACCTCGAACACGGGGCCGGCCAGCACCGTGTAGGAGGAGGAAAGAGAGAAGAGAGGAACTGAAAGCAAATGCAAAGTAGAGTCGGAAGAGGCTCGCAAAAGAAAAGAAGTGCAACGGGAAACGTTGTAAGCCTCTAAGAGTCTTAGAGTGTTTTGTAAGAAAGTCACAGATCTTGCAGTGAAAGACCTACGAAAAGTGACTCTCATAATTTCTGAGGCTGGCATGCTTCGAGCAGATCGACGAGATCGCCCAGCGCGGGCTCCCAGATCCGGGAACGGGGGAAATCCCAAGAACTCAGCAACACACTAAATAGGGGAGACGAAACAAAGAACTCAGGAAGAAACAAAAGCAGAAAGAAACGGGACAGGGAGAGATGGAGAGAGGGAGAGAGTAGTCCTCTTTTGCGGGCATAGGCATCAAAAAAATTTGACAAGCATCAAAAAGAAATTTGACAAGCATCAAAAAAAACTTGATAAGCATCAAAAAAAAAATTGCCAGGGACAGCCAGGTTCCTGCGGCCCTCCTGGTTCTCTGGTCCTCTGGTCTTCTGGTCTTTTTGGGTGCTTCCGGACCCTTGGTCCCCTGGTCTTCCGGGTAACTATGGGTTATAAGTACGCAGGCCCCGAGCTCCCCGGCAAGCCGAAGCGCTCGCGAGGTCCCACGCACGACTGGTCCACCTGTCCGTGAAACGTTCCACTACAGGAAACAGCCACATAACTTGCGCGCGGCAAACTGCACAAGCCTGGCACAGGAAATGGAGCTGAGTTGTCTCAGCTGTACAAGAAAAGCTGTCAGCAGATGCCTGGAGGCTACAAGACCAAGCAGGCAGAGCTGCAAAGGCTTAGATGGCCCTCTCATTTGAGGCCACTAATAACGGAAAACATACTGCGCATTCAGTGGAGCACGTCAGTCGAGCTCAGAGTTCGGGCTGGCACTCCGGGTTCCTCTGGTCCCGTGGTCCTCCTGTCCCGTGGTTCTCTGGTCCCGTGGTCCTCTGGTCTCTTGGTCCTCTGGGTTTTGCTTTCCGGCTTTTATGTTTCATGATCATTTTTCGTGAGATTGATGTGAAGATTCATGATATTGCTAGAACTGCTACTATTACTACTACTACTACTACTACTACTATTACTACTACTACTACTACTACTACTATTACTACTACTACTACTACTACTACTACTACTACTATTAACTACTACTACTACTACTACTACTACTACTACTACTACTACGTACTACTACTAGTACTAGTATTACAACTACTATTACTACTACGATTACTACTACTACTATTACTACTACTACTGCTATTATGATTAGTATTACTATTATTACTACTACTACTACTATTATTATTATTACTATCATTACTATTACTGCCTGCTGCTACTACTACTTCTACTACTACTACTACTACTACTACTACTACTACGACTACTACTACTACTACTACTACTACTATTATTACTACTACTACTACTACTACTACTACTACTGCTACTACTACTATTTCTACTAC
>CAJNDS010000044.1:185000-246652 GCA_905221605.1 Symbiodinium natans
TACTACTACTACTACTACTATTGCTACTATTGCTACTAGCCGAGCAATGAAGCTTTTGAAGCCTTTGCGAGCGTTGCAAATGGGGGGGCTGCACCTCGCCCGACCTCCCCCGTTTGTCTTAAGCCTTTTCTGCCCCCCCCCCCCTCCCCCCCATGGCTTCTGTGGCCTTGAAACACGCAGAAATGCTGTATTTTTTCAGCAATTAGAGCTTGCGTTGGCCAGAAATGCAGCGTTTCTGGGCATTTACAGCCCACGAACAGCCAGAATTGCTGCGTTTCATAGCACTTGACTACTTAGCAAATTTTTTTTGATGCTTATCAAGTTTTTTTTTGATGTGGCCAAGGGCAAATTTTTTCTTGATGCTTATCATTTTTTTTTTTGATCCTTCACCCTCTTTTGCGCCTCCCCTTCTCTCCCCTCTCTGCGGAAAAGATTGCCCTCTCTCTCTCTCTCTCTGTCTCTCTCTTGTATCGCAGTGCGCCCCGCAAGTGTGACGCTTGGAAGAGAGCTGGAGAGACCAAAATGACAGGCGAAAGAGACAAACAAATGTTGAGCAAGCAAAGCTAAGAGCTATGAGCCAAGCATAGCCAAGCCAAGCGCGGGAAAGAGAGGTCATTTTGGAGAGTGTTTTCCCTTAGCCCCCTCCCCTTCCCTGCCCCTCCTTGCGACCTCTCGGCGCCTTGTTGCGGAGGCTGCAGCGCCGCATCTGCCGCTATCGTGAGAGGCGCCAAATTGAGCTTGGAAGCGATTTATCAGATCAACTGCGGGGCGCCGCTGCTTTTTGTGGGCGCTTTGGTTTTTTTGGCGTGTTGCCACAGGAGCGACCGCGTCCAGGAGCTCCCCTCTCCGACATGATTAGCTAGTCGGGTGCAACTGCAGGCTCATTTGACGTCCAGCGGCGGGGTCGGGTCTCACACTACAGAACACGAAGCGGGAACCGGGCAACCGGGTTGTGGAGAGACTGAAGTTGGCTCGGGGACCTCTCCCTCTCTCTCGCTCTCTCTCGTTCTCCTCTTCTGCCAGGAGCAGCATCGACAGGCCAAGGAGAACTGGGCCAAGGTCTCCTGGTCGAAGTGGGCGTGTGCAGAAGCAGCGCAGACTGGCAGAGAGGCAGAGCTAAGCAGAGCTAAGCAGAGCTAAGCAGAGCAGCAAGGTGGAGTAGAATGCACCCGCAAGGACAGTAAAACAAATGGACGGAAGATGACGGAATGAAACGAAGGTCAGAGAAGCTTGAACGCTTGCGCCGCCTCGGGCCGGGCCGGGATGCCGGGATGCGGGGGCAGGGACTTAAGGGGCATCCTGGAACCCCCCCTTCGCCCCCCCCTTCGCCCCCCCCTTCGCCCCCTTCTTCGCCCTTCGCATCGGGAGAGGGTGGGGGACTGCTCTGCTTTGTTTTTTTCGTAGTGACCAGATCCTGGTCAACCTGTTTCTCTGGGGCGCGCTTCTCTTCTCAGATGCCTCGGGGCAGACCAGACCGTGTGAACTAGGCTCTAGGCTGCGGACCAACAACCATAGCCATAGCCACAACCATATAGCCACCTCGAATACTGCCAGGGGACTCCCCGGACTCCCCTAGTGTTGAGGAGGTGTTCTTGACTTTTTTCTTCCTCCGTGTGAGGTTGAAAGTTGTCAGATTTTCAGTCTCTCCTCGCCCTGTCCCTGTCCCGGCCTGTCCCTGGGCCTGTCCCGGCCTGGGCCAGTCCTGGAGTGTTCAGCAGTTCAGCAGAGAAGCCCGGCAGAGTCCCGCGACGCCCTACCTGTCCGAAAACGGAAGAAAAAGGTCCCGCATCAGCTGTAGGGATGAAGCAAAGGATTTGT
This sequence comes from Symbiodinium natans, assembly GCA_905221605.1. Lineage (NCBI taxonomy): Eukaryota > Dinophyceae > Suessiales > Symbiodiniaceae > Symbiodinium > Symbiodinium natans. Next base: position 186,819 of record CAJNDS010000044.1, read on the forward strand.
TTTTTATGCGGAGCGAACAAGGAAAATCCATGCAAGCTTCAGGGTTGTCGGATCATCACCGAGGTGAGCTGTCGCATGACCCACTCCAATTGCTGAGGGAGGCGCCAGGCCAAGCGCACCTACTTCCGAGAGCGGAGCAACATCACACAAGCGGCTGCGGTGTTGGGGCGTACGGGAAACACACTACACATCGGATGGACTACGACACACCCGGAAACCAAAAACAGCCCAAACCCTCGGACCCGATCTGAAAAGATTGGGGGCCGGTTAGAACATATCAGAACACATCTGGCCCAACCCCGGGCCTGGGCAACAGAAGAGGGGAAGAGGAGAAACACAAGCGTTCAAGAGCACGGGGCTTTAAGAGCCCATCTTGTTCCAAGAATGCCCTCGAAAGCACCCATCCCTCTCAGTGCTCTCAGCTTGAGTGAATACGCCGCGCGCCCTTAGAACCGCAGAGACCGCGGGGGGTGGGGGCCTCGGTACGGCCTCGAACCAACAGGGTAAAAACAACTTTTGATTGGTCTCTTTCTTGTGTGCGACTTGTTGGGGGCACGCTATGGCGCGCTGAGTCGTCACGTGTCCTGAGTCGTGTAATCCCGTCCCCCTAATAAACACCGTCCCCCACCCCCCTCCCCCCCTAAATCTGAAATTCGCCTCGGCCGGAAAAATGTTTGAAATTTGGGCGGGGGGGGGGGGGGGGGCTTTACCCTAAAACCTGAAATCACAGGGAGGTAGTATGGGGTTTGGGGCTTGGGGTTTAGGGTTCATTTAGGGCTTAGCCTTAAGCCCTAAACCCCAATCAAACCCTCGAAGCCCTGAGCCCTGAATCCTAATACTGTCAGCTTTCAGCCCTAAACTTCCCTAAGCCCTGAAACCCTAATCAACTCAAGGGCGAAGGCCCTCAACCCCCCCCCCTCCCCTCCCAAATTTTCAAACAGGTTTAGTATTGGGATGGGTGCCGGCGGGGTCCGGGAAAAATAGTATTTAAAATTCGTGTGGGGGAAGCGACTACATCGCCGAGGTGCAGCAGCTACACGACCTCTGGAATTATCGCACTCAGCCTTTCCTCAGCATCTGTGGCCGGGAGCTCTCCGATCCCCTCCGCTTTCTCAATTGACTTTTTGAGAATCTGAGTTGTGAGTAGTTTAGCAAAGTTTAGTAGACTGGCGCCGTTCCGAGGCAAGATCCACCGTGCATTGGACAACAAGGACGACGAGAGATGGAGAGCGAGAGAGAGAAAGAGAACAAGACAGGCTCCCTCTGCGAGAGGGGACGTATAGGTGGGAAGAAAAATATTGAAAGAAAAGCGAAGATTTGGAGTGCATATTGGAAAGCCTCGGAGAGCGAGAGGACCGGGAGGATGCCAGGCCTTTTTGAGCTAAGTTTTCTCTTTTTTATTCTTGCGGCTCTCAGACGTGTACTTAGCTGTTAGAAGCACTGCCAAAAGTCCTGCAGGGCGCTGGAGCTGGCGCGGCGGCGTGGTGAGGAGCCGGAGGTCAGCGAGGAGACCAAGAGATGTTTTTGGGGCACATTGTTTTTGAGAGTGCCGCAGCAGCAGCGAAGAGCGCGGCGAGGAGCGGCGGCTCGAGTGGCGCGGGGGCCCGGAGAAAGAAATAGAGAATGAGAGAGAAGATGGATTGGCACTTTGTTCAGCACTACCAGCTGTGAGCGAGATGGTCCAGGCAGACGCCCGGTGCACAAATTCAAATTACAGCGGGGGGGATGACTTCTAAGAGAGAGAGAGAGAGAGAGAGAGAGAGAGCGCGAGCGAGAGCGAGCGAGAGCGAGCGAGAGCGAGAAAGGAAGAAAGAAAGAGAAGAAGAGTAGGGAGAGAGGGTTTGAGGAGAGAGTTAGAGGAGAGGGCCTTCGTTGAAAAGACTTCTCACACATGTTTGGACGTGAATGCGACAGAGAATCTAGGTGCACCCGTACACGTAAAGTATACTCATACAGAAAATATATACATACATATACATATTTGGTTTCTATTTGTAGTTTCATATTTGTACGCATACATATATGTATATGCATAAATACATAAATATAAATACATAAATATATATATATATATATGTAAATATATATGTATATATATATATATATATATTCGTACACATTTGTCTATGCAGCTCTCTCCCACATGATCCACAAGCCGCGGTCGTACGGAGGGAGCGGGGGGGGAGTAAACTCAACGCTTCCCGTGCAGAGCTGGAACTCGCCCCCTCCATGCTTCCATTACTTATTATCGATACAGCCCGAAGCCCAACAAGCCAATCCTGCGGGATGCTTCGTGTGTGTGTGTGTGTGTGTGTGTGTGTGTGTGTGTGTGTGTGTGTGTGTGTGTGTGTGTGTGTGTGTGTGTGTGTGTGCGTGTGCGTGTGCGTGTGCGTGTGCGTGTGCGTGGCGTGCGTGTGCGTGCGTGTGCGTGTGCGTGGTGCGTGTGCGTGTGCGCGTGCGCGCGCGCGCGCGCGCGCGCGTGCGCGTGCGTGCGTGCGTGCGTGTGTGGGTGTGTGTGTTTTTATGTGTATTTCTTATTGTTTTTGTCGATATTTCAGTCGAGAAGCCAAGGCAACGCGAGTTTTGATTGGTTTTCCGAACCCAACACCGCAAAGAGCCAGAAAGCCAGCCAAAACCTGGCATTGTTGGTTTTGGTGCTGGAAAACAACAACTCCTTGAGTTTTGAGTGGGTTCTCCTCGCCCGAAGCCGCAATAACCAAAAACTCTTTTTCAGTCTCGGAGCCAAACAAAAAAAGCTCGAGTTTCGATTGGTTTTCGCTCACTCCGGACGGCAAAGGCCGGTTTGGAGCCGAAATGCCCAGAAGACTGGGGAAAAGGGAAAAAAGGAACATGTCGATACCAAATGGTGACTGTTTGTTGTCCTCACAGGATTGTTTTCTTTTTGCGGTTTGTTTTGGTCTCGGTGCCCGTGCCATGTGATGGGGCAGGAGCCAGGGCTTGTCCTAAAGAAAGCCGCGAGGAGACACCGCACAAAGAAGATGGATGTTTTCCCAAGATCGTCTCTCTCCCATACTCAGTCATACTCATTCTTTCTGTGTCTTATTCAATTTTCTCTCTCTTTCATACTCTCTCTTTGATGCTCTCCTCATCCCCTCTCTCTCAGATGCTTCTCTTCCCTTTTTTTCTCATGGCCATGAGAGCTATTTTTATTGAGAGCTCTCTCCTTTTTCTAAAGGCTCCGGAGGGCGAACCAGTCCTTGGAGTGCCTGGACCAGAAGCTGGGCCGTGTCCAGAACTGGACCAAAGAGGGCCAGGCCCCGCTCTCCAAGGAGCGAACAAACCAAGAGAGCGAAAGAGAGAGCTACGAGCAAAAGAGAGAGTTAAAATTCCTTTCTTTGTGAGGAGTGGAAGGAGACCATCGGCCGGCAGCTGCGCGAGGCGGAGCGCCAGGAGCAGGCGAGAAGCACGAGAAGCACCCCCCAAAGAAAACTAAGCGCCCCTGTCGCAGGTCGAGCAGCTGATACAGGCGCGCCTCGCGAAGCCAAAGATGCGCGTCGTGTGGGTCAAGTCTCCTTTCTCCAGACAGACAGGTGCTGCCCATCCTCACCAGTGACCTGCGGCAGATCGAGGAAGCCACCCTATAAAGCATAGTGAGAGAAACGATGGAGGACAAGATTAGCGAGAGTCTCTGTGAGGACGGTGGTTCTGTGGCATCTGGCACAGCCTCGGCCACGCTGCACCACCCAGTCTCTGAATGCGCACTGTGGGGCGTGTTTCCCGCTTCCCAACAAAAGCTTTGCCTCTCGCGCATCTGAGCCCTCGAAGGTCTCGCAATGTCTCCACTGAGCCTCTAAGGCTCGCAGCCGCGTCGGCGGCGGCCTCGCCGCGTCCGGGGAATTCTCTGCCCCCAGGGTCCCCGGCCCCGCGGAAGAGCGGCAGCTGAGAGGGAGCCAGCTGAGCCTCTGAGTCTCTGTGAAACAGAACAGCTGGCTGAGCCCGGACAGCAAAGCGCTCCGGGAAGTGCCCCCAGCTGAGAGGCGCTGGAGTCCGCTGGAGGGCCTGCGAGGCCCCGCTTTGAGCCGTTGCAAATGCGGAACCAAATCCCCCATCGCAGCAGCTGCGCGGGTCTTGGGGGTGCCCTCGTTAACTCTCGCTTCTCGGAGAAAAAAGGGATGCGCGTCAGCCAGTGCCTCAACATGGACTCTCACATGGACTCGCGGCCCCGCGGTTCGACTGAACCCAACATGGACTCTCTCAGCACTCGGCACAATTGAGCGAGCGGCGCGAAAGAGGGCATCTGGGAGAGGGAACCGTGGAACTTTTTTTTGGTTTTTTCTTGCGGATCTGAGCGGCTCTTCCCGGCTCCCCAAAGGACATTTCTTCGTTACACGTTTACAAGTTTACACACATCACGACGACGCTAATCAAACGTCTCCGATTCTTAATTCGTGCTTTTCTCGATCGACTGCTGGTGTATTTGGATTTTGAAATTGTAAACGCTTGCGCGCGCGCCGCCTCGGCAGCCGGGTCGGCCCACGGACAGGAAAAGAGGAGATCAACAACAAGGGGAGGGCCAGGCCCAAAAAAGAGTTCCAGGCGTTTGCGTCTCAGCAGGGCTCCCAAAGAGGGTCTCAGGGGGTCCCAGGGGGGGGTCTCAGGGGGGTCCCGGGGGGGAGGTCCAGTTTTAGGGAAAAGAGCAAGCGGCCAAAATTCGTGCTTTTGGAGCCGCCCCCTCAGGAGCCACCGACAGGCGGGACCCCCCGCGGCATCGGTTTGCAGCTGGGGTGGCGCGGCGGGACGGAAGCTGAGGCGAATTCAGTTGATGCAAAAGATGCAGCTGTTGGTGGAGATCTGGGGGGCTCGAAAAGCGCACCGCCGAAAGAGTTGGGTGTTGCAATTGGGGATTGGCGCCGGCCACCGGCTTGAAGAAGACGACACTTTCTTCACAGGATTTCGGTGTGTCTAATTTGGGTTCACATCTTGTCTTGCAACCGCTGTCAGTTTGCGGCTGCATGTGCTGGCAGCTGTGAGTCGGAATGCAGTACAGTGCAGTGCTTCGGCTCCGGGGCAAATGTGCAAGTTCAATCTCAGGTTCGTACTCTTTCTTCCTGCGGTCTATATGAGGTGCGGGTGCATGAGATCGAACCTCAGGGGCTGTCCCAGGGTCATGACAGTCCACGTCGGTCCCCAAGCCTCCCGCTGCCGTTTGATGAAGCGCAGAGGCAAACCGAATCACATGACTTGAAACATGCCAAGCCGAGCGCCTGCTCGACATCACGCAAGTCAGCTTCTTATCTCAAGGCGCATAGCAGCATCAGTGCCAAAAGACACATAAGCGCGCTTTTTCGTTCCGGTAGTCTGGGGTCGTTTCGATGAAAGCTCGCCATGTAGATCATTCAGGGAGTATCCAACAAGTGCTACTAGACACTTTAACTTAGTAAGTATCTTAGGAACGAGGGAACCCCAAATTGTCTCTAGACACACGGTGCATGGTATTGCATGGTACCAGCATGTTTGACTTTGATTTGAAGCTTTAGAGTCCAGTCCTTGGAAAAGCTGCGAGTTTTTGGGGTGGAGGTGTGCTGGGTTTTCCTACCCAAGGTGTGCAGAAAACTCTGCCTCGCACAGACGCTGCCTCAGCGTTGAAATGCGTTGTACAAAAGAGGTGTTGCTTGTCGGGTGGGTTTTGGGGTTAGGTTGGGTTCTCTCAATTTTAAGGCAGCCGGCTGGCGTTCTTGAGGCCCAGGGTTTTTCTCCCACACGTGGTTTTTCCCTGGGCCGGTTTGGTGCTGAGCACAAGTCTTGGTTCAGACTAGAATGGTGTACAAAAGAAATGGCGAGAGACGACATGCAAGTGTACTCGCAGCTAGTTAGAAAGTAAGAGTTGCAGACGTCCATCGGGCTGACAAGAAGATCTAGCGGCAGCCTTCTCGAGAAGACTGAATGCGCTTTGATAATATGTCTGAGATGAGGATGTCTGAACTCTTGCCCAAAAGCTTGGAGAGATGGAGTGCAAAGTGCCAGCCAACATGAAGAGCCCAGAAGTGCAGGCAGCTGTCCGAAGTTCTTGGAAAGTTAGCATGAACCAGGACAGATGAGTGAAGCCTAAGCGTACTAGGACGCAAACTGATTCCTGACGGTTGCCTGAGAATTTTTAGGAACTGCGCGATTTATTTACATAGCCGTGAGCTGAAATATTCCGGGTGTTATGCAATGGCATACCTGAACTTGCGCAGCAACTGGATGCTGACTTGAATTGGTCGAACTTGTAGAAAGAAGCTCTTGTAACCACGTTTCGCGCAAGCTGCTTCAGGAACATAAGGTGATTCGATCCATGATGTGGCCGAGTAAGTACAAGGACGCACACGTCTTGGAGTCTTGGAGGACAAAGAGTCAGGTGTTCGAACTGAGCGTCATCTGTTCCAAAGGCTGTCAGCTCCCAGAGCCTTCTGCGGGCTTTGATCCCAGGCCGTGATCTGCAAAGACGCAGAGTCTCATGTTTCCAGAAATTGTCGGAATCCAGGCATGGGGCCTATCTTTGCCACGAGGCTTCCCCTGTTTGTGCAAATCTTCCAACAATTGTGTACGCACTCTGTGAACGAAGGAGAAGCAGCTCTTTGAGGCTTTTTCTTCCGCCTCGCTCGACACGCAGTCCTCGCTTCAACCTCGGGGTGCGAACCTGTCCTTGCAGTGGTTTTTGGTGATCTTCATGTCACCAAGGCCGCAGCTGGAAATGGCCCAAGATCCACATGGAGGTGGCCCTGCCCTATGCTGTGTTTGCAAGCCGACCACTTGCGTAGGTTGAGTTTGAAGTTTTTGGAAGTACTGTTCCGGTTTGGAGGAGAGAATGCCGCAACCGCCTCTCTGAAGGACACTCCGAAGCCGCGGCCCAGGGTTTCAAAGGTTTTCGTGCAGCCTCCACAGAGCCGAGGCAACGATACAGCGGTAACGTGCACAGTCCATGCTCGCTGAGGTCTCCAACACCACCGGCGCTTGCGGCACCTGCGCCAGAAGAAGGCTTCAAGAGTGCAAAAAAGCACAGCTCCTCGCAGTCTCTTCCGTTGCAGGACCAGATCTAGGCGCAAGCTCTGAGCAGGCAAATGTGCTGGATGGCTTTTCTCTGCAGCTCCAGACACGCCCCAACTCTTTTGGCAGATTGTAGAGGTTACAGGTCATATTGCGAGATTATCCTCTGTCATCATTATAGTGGCTTGGGCGGTCCCTGGAGGACAATCAATCGTGTGTCAGTTTCTGTCCCTTCATTTGCCATATCTAGCTTGCGAGGGAAACGCCTGCATGAGCTTTCGTATCACACACGTACATGTCTGACAGGCACTAGCCAAGTTTCCTGTGATTACTGATGAGGCCGCTGCTTTTTGATATGAGTGTGGAAAGCGGGAGGGTCTATTGCGCAGAGGGCGAGAAGCGGGAGGGTCTGTTGTGCACAGGGAGAGGCCACTGTGACCTGGAGAAGGGTTTTCGGTTCCGCCTCTGCTGCGATGGTTTCACATGTTGCAAGATTTGTCTGGCGCAGGGTGGAGCTGGTGCATCAGAAGGCGCTTCGCTGGACACGGAGTCGTTGCTTCAACCTCAGGGTGCGAGCCTCTCCTTGCAGTGGTGTCTGGTGATTTTCATGTCACCAAGGCTGCAGGAGGCCCTTGAAACAGGAGATGGAGTGCGCCTTTGACCAGCTCTGGCACGCTTTGTACGACGTGCAGTGAGGTGCTTGGTGCCATGTGGCTGCTGAGGGTGTGTGGGACAGCTATAGTGGCCTGTTGTCGTCGTCGTCGTCGTCGTCGTCGTCGTCGTCGTCGTCGTCGTCGTCGTTGTTGTTGTTGTTGTTGTTGTTGTTGCTTGTTTGCTTGGTGCTCGCTTGTTTGCTTTGGGCATCTCGTGACGCCTCTCCCGAGTAAGGTCACGACAAACTGCAATTGAGACCGAGCTTCAAGCCGCAGACTTACTGAAGCCGGATGTTTAAAGCTTTGAGTCTCCAAGAATGACAGATACATCAGCCTGACGTCCGCAGGCACACACACACATGCGCACAAACGCGGACATGCACGCACGCATTTACACGCACGATCGATTCATCAACATGGTGACCATAGAGGCCAGGGCCAACACCCCATGACGTGCGGGGGCATTGTGATACGATCCAAATGACAGGCGCACCAGTGGCTCGTGTGCACACACCGGGCCGGATGCAGCAAACCGCTCCACAGGCGCATTGCCATGAAGCACCATGACCGTGGGGGCCACCCGGCAACTCTTTTGGGGACCTTACTCGGGCACTGGGCAAGCGCCCTCCAGCAATGTGTCGCTTAGGATGTCTACTTGCTGGCTGCACAGAGCGGGTGGCGAGCGGTCGTAACATGTGATGGCATCAGAGCCGGGCTGCGGTATGCAGGTGGATGTGACCCATCGGGTCAGCTTGTGTTGTCAAGTTGGATGTTGGGCTTCGATGTTGGCGTCGATCTTCAAAAGCCTACGCGAACAGATTGCATTTCACGGATTGCACACCTTCAGTGTAAACAAACCTCCTCACGACGTCGGCTCAAACACATGGCTCTCTTTTGAGAGAGCTCTCGCCCGAATCTTCTGTGAGGCCAATGCGCCCCTCTCAACTCATTCTTGGGCTTTCGATTTGTGACCGGGCTTGTCCTTTGCCTTGTTTTGGCAAAAAAAATAGACAGATCGACTAAAACATTATGAAGCGGAAAAATATCGAATGGAGCAGCGATAAGAGCATAAATTTGAGTGTGACAGAGTGAGTGGCCCTAATCCTGAACACATTTATTTTCTCGTGTCCTCTCAAGACTAGGCGAGATTGGGGGGGGGGGGGGGGGGGGGGGGGGCAGGGCGTTCCAAAAAATGACCGTGATCCTGCCGCCTGCCGCTGTAGTTCTGGAGTTCTGGATCCTGTGGCTCAAGCATCTATGCCATGACTGTAAGTGGGCAAGGCAAGAAATACCTCAGCTTAACGGACATGTTTTCTTCTTCCGGAACTTCTTCCCGCTGCTGCTCGTGGCATGTTTTTTTTTTTTTTTTTTTTTTCCGGAACATCTTCCCGCTGCTGCTCGTGGGGCCCACCCGATATGCCAATGACTTGCTGATGGGAGGCACTCCCAGCATGGCTCGGCTGGGCCGGGCCACTATTCAAATTGATTCAAGTCATTCAGGTCAGGTCAGGGTCATCCGATGATGATGATGATGGTGATTCAACGGTGATTCCCTTGAGTATGATGGAAGGCCCTGCGTGTGCCTCGGCTGGACCGGGCCACTTCAAGTTTTTCAGGATTTTCAGGACTTCAGGACTTCAGGATTCCAATTCCAGACTCGCAGACTCACAGATGCAGCGTTCACAATCTCGGACTCAGAAGTTTGAAGTTTGCAATTTCGATTTGCAATGATAGCAGCTCCATTCGATATTTTTCATTTTTAGTTTTCAAATGGCGCCCTGTCTATTTCTTCCAAAACCGAGCGTAAAGGACAAGCCCGTTTGTGACTAGTGCAGCTACCAGAAGGAGCTCCTGTGGGTGATGGACGACTACCATACGTTCAAGGCGCGCAGAAGCCACTTTTCAGCCCACATGCAGTGAGAAATGTGCCAGTCGATGACTGTCTTCGAAGTTGAGCAGTTGAAGAGTGCCGAGCTCAGTCTAGGCAGAACCTTGAAAGCTGTAGGTAATATTGGGGTTACCGGTAGTTGCCTGGGTGTAGATCCTCAGGGTCTTGAGTAATATGTCGTTGTCTGTATTGTTTTGTCTTCATTCTTTTATGTCTTCTTTTTTTCGGCACTGGCAACACCCCCCCAGTTTGAATGATGTCAACTACCCAAAACTCAAGTCGCGAACAACGGCCTTTTTTCGTGCACAGGGCCAGGGACTTGGGGCTTTAGGGATTGTAGGGTTTAGGTTTAGCATTTAGGGTTCGAGGCTGCAATATGGTTTGTCGTTTTGATGATAAGCACTTCACACACCCAAGTCCGAGCCCCTGTGCGGGTTCAGCATGTCAGCACCCCTCCACTAAACCAAAGGATTCCAAACCAAGTGTGAAGTCCACCCTGTATAGTTGTACTCTAGTTGTGCAGCCGAGGTCACATCTCATAGCTTCTTCTACTGAGTTTCTTCTAACCCCCCTGAATAAGACGGCGTGCGGTTGTTTGCTTTCTCACATGTTGCCTACCGTAACGCCTTGATTGAGCTCAATCGCAGAAAAAAGTGCTACGTAGTAAGACGGGCTCAGTCCCCAAACTTGTAGCGGAGCACCACCTCCTTCACAAGAACGACCGTCGGCTGCAAAGCACCAGGGACTAAGCGGTCTGTCTCACCCAAGTATCTAGCTAAGCTGGTATACTGCCCGTAGCTAGGTAGGGGCAAGCCCGTATCATACTTTTGCTTTTTCAACCTGAGCCAGTCTGTCGCAGGACTCCGGTATAATCCGGATGAGACGTATGGTATGCCACTTGAGACCAAGTCCGGCTCATACATCTATTCCGGCAGAGCATCCGGCTTTCACGATTGGAAATTCAGGACGCAAGCTGGGTCTTGCAACACTTCGAGAAGATGAGACGCAAGAGGATCTGGCCGTCTGCCGAATCCTTGAAGGAATGCGAGCTGATGCTTTCCAGATTGCTCGAGATCTCGGCGCCGAGCACCTGAGCAAGTGTGATGGCATAGACCAGCTGATTGAGGCCATCCAGAGGGAAGACTTGGCTGCAAAGCGAGGAAGCCTCAGAGCTCTTTCGAGTTGGACAACAACGGGATGGTCCCCTCTCAAGGAAAAGTGACGAATGCATGACCTCCTACATCAACCGTAGGAAGAGATGGTGGGTCACATTGTGTGATTGACTATCTCAAAACCGGACTAGCAAAAGTTGGAGTAGGTGATGGTGAAAACCGCTGCTAAGGAAGAGACTGTTGACGAGTTCTCGTACAACACCATAGCGTGGTTCACCTCAGCGAACGACTACGCGAGGAACCGTCGAAAACGACGAGAAGCTACTACGATGGCAAGCCAGATGGCAAGGGCAGAAGGTATTCAGGATATAATCCCTCGCAATACCGAATGTAGTATAACAGTTTTTCCACTTCGCCTTCGAAGTTTGGGTATGTTTCGTCCGAACAGGGCCATGATGATTGGTGGAATGATTCCTATGGAGCCTGAACAGGACACAAAGCCTGAGCTGATCGCGTTGACTGCTTATTTCTCAGCGCAGGAAGAAACAGGCCTTGAAGACCTAGGTGGCGACTATTTCAGTTAGCCAATGCAGCCCGAACAGCCCTTGTCATCAAAAGGCAAGGGCAAGGGCAAACCCTTTGGAAACAACCAAGGCTTTGGCAAGGGCAAGCTCGCGCAGTCAAACCTATCCATAGCAGATATGAAGGCCAAGCTACAGGAATGTGGTGCAAGTGGTCATTTGGCCGGTGACAAGGAGTGTAGGAGTCCGGCTAAACCCTTTGCGGTTGCAGTAGGGATAGGCACATGCTGCGCTGCCAAAACACTTTGCTTGTTCGACGCAGGCCGCGGTCAAGAGTCCCAGGGCCACAGTGCTCACGGGCCACAGCGTCTGTGAACACGGAGTGCTCGCCGGCCCTACCAGGCGACTTCCCTGAGTTGGCGAGGCTACCGCTCCGGCGAAGGCCAGAAGGCAGCCCAAGGCCATCCTGCTGGCGCAGACCGGTGCGCAGGCTCAGGCGTCATCAAGCACAGAGGTTGCAGTTCCAGATCCCCGACGCTATGAGATTCTTCCACAGCCAACGCTGGTTCCTGTACACCCTGGCAGAGTTGGAGCACGATTCGTATCGCAATGAGCCCGCTATCAGAAAGATTCTCAAGCAGCCCAAAGGGCTTCAACGACATCGCTGTGAAGACCGAAGAAATTGTCACGCTCACAATGAACATGGAGTCAGTGCAGGCGAGCCAGAGGGAAGGCGAAGGCGTCGTAAATTCTGGAGCAGATGTCAAAGGCGCACGCATTCTTGGCTGCCAGCAGAGCCATATTGGATTGGACCACACAAATGGCCGCGGTCTTTCTGCTATCGCACCTATTGCTGGCCAAGCGCCCCCGCGTTCCACTGAGAATGTCGCTGCAATATGCTCGGCAGATACGTGGAGCACTATGGGGATGGGGAAGTTTACCTGCAAAGGGCGCTGTGAAGATAGTTCCCGCAACAGCCCGTATGCCCATTCGAAGCTGGGCTGGGTTGCGCCTGATTATCTTCGACAAGTTCAGGATACGCAGCGCCAGCAATCTGCTCATGGCACCTGCAGAATCATATTGGGTCAGATGGGCAACTTGCCATCGCAGACTCCTCAAGCCCAGGGTCAGACGGAGGCACCGACCCAGTCACCTTCAGCTAAGGCCACAGTGCCTGGAACTCCGCAGAAGCCCGTTGCGCCTGCGCCTACAGGCCAATTTCAGGAGGTCGCCTGCAATGTGTCGTTTGGCGGGCCATCGGCGTCTCTTCTTCCAAAAATAACAAATGAGCAGAGCAGAACTCCTTGCAATGACCCACGATCAGCTGGCGAAAGAGTGCCATAGTGCACGGACACTACTTTGACGAGCGGAGTTTGACCTGGCAAGGACGAGAGAGGAGTTGGTCGCTGAGCACGAGAAGCGAGTTAGGGCAGAAACCCGTCTCGAACTTCTGAAAGGAAGTCAGCAGCCATCATCATCAGCTCAGCAAGAGCATCCACAGGGACAAGGAACGCCTAGAAGGGGAGAGTCGCCGTTTCCGACACGAGTACACTCGCCTACACATGTTAGATCTCCGTCACGACCACTTCATGCGCAGAATGAGCGCCGGCATAATTACACCCCGGATTTTTGCAGATGTCGAAAGGGCGACCCCATTACAAAGACTTTCAGCCCCCGTCGACATTGTTGGCATCGATCGCCCGACTGGGCAAACCGCAGAAGCCGAATCGGCCAGCGCCCAGGGATGCTCCTGTGGATGAGCAGCCCGAGGAGGCTTACAGTATCCTCTTGTCCACGATGACCGTGCAGGGAGGCGGAGTGTGTGATTTTCGCACATACCCGGAACGGTGATAGAGGCCTTAGGCAGGCTATGTATCCCAAACTTGGGAAGCCCCATGGCCCCCACGTGCCAAGAACGTGGATAGGCCCATATACCCCGGAAGCGGAAGATACACAAGAAGAAAGGAACGCGGGTAATCGGACCAAGAACCTGAAGGTGACCTATCACCACGGTCGATACGACCCGAAGGCCAAGATTTGTGGCGTAGGCCATGTTTACACTCGCGAATCAGCGACGAAAGAATGGCAGTACATTGGGACGTGTGTCCAATGACATCCTTGTTCACTGAGCACGGCAAGGCCGACGAAAACCTCCCCGGTCCAGTTTCCTGGTGCCGCAATCTTGAAAGGATTGTCCTATGGCAATTCGGCGAAGGCGCCCGAGCAAGCCATGGAGGTACCGATGCTCGAGACACCGATCTTCGAAAACGACAATGCTAAGGTTGGTGATGCCGCAGAAAATGTGTGTGTCAGTGCTACTCACTGCCCATGACCATGTCATCGCCAGAAGAGTCCATGATATGTGCAACCAGTTACGATGGTACAGTAGCGCCAGCAGATTCGCTTGTTACAGAGGACATACAAGCCACGAACGTGAGACAATCCCTGTACTCTAGTTGTGCAGCCGGCGTCACATCTCATACATCTAGGATCTACTACTGAGTTTCTTCTAACACCCCTTAATAATTAAGAGAGCGTGCGGTTGTTTGCTCTCTCACATGTTGCCTACCGTAGGCGCCTTGAGCTCAATAGCAGAAAAGTGCTACGTAGTAAGATTGCAAGGCTCAGTCCCAAAAAAGGGTCGGCCCCTACGCAAGCAGAATCAATTTGGTCAGAAGTTTTGGTGAAAATGTGTTTGGACCTGTGCCCGAGAAACCTTGAATCACGAACGTGCATTCCGAAACCTCAAATCCTACTCACATTGCATGTGGCAGTGTTTTCTTTTTTTCTTGTATTTATCCTCACTAGTCTGTGCTTCTCTAGGTTTACAAGAATCAGTGTGTGTTGGTCCCCATTTGCATTCTTTGTGTTGGTGTTGAATAACATGCTGGGGATCCCGACCGGGCAGCTCCATCCCTCAGAGCTGGCAATCTGAGATGTGAAGCCACGGCTTTGGTGATGTCATTTTGTGCCGGCCCTTGCCTCTCGGATTCGAGGCAGAGTGGCGCACCTGCTGTCGCTTTCGAAAGGAAAAGTCTGCCACTCAGTGGATCAAGCGCAACATTGGAGTCCGAATTTCGGCTTGATATCTTGGCACTGTGTCAGATGTGCTTGGAAAGACTTTTGCTCCAGGGAAAGCCGAGCACATCCACACGCCGCAGCTCGCCTCAATGAGCTGCCATCAAATTGGATGTGCATCTTGGGAATTAGGAATAGTCTTCTAGCGGCATTCTGCCGAGAGGGACGCTGCCCCGATTCTGTAAGGCCCTTAAGGGGTTGCGCTGGAAAGCACCACTTTGACATGTCTGAACAGTTGGAACTAGATCCTTTGCTGGGAATCCGGCACGAAGCAACTGAGAGGTATTTCAAGTTGGATGTACCTATTTGGACATGAGGAGCAGCCTTCCAGCAGCATTCCGCCACCAGGTCAGGCTGCCCCAATTTTCAATTGGGGCGCCGACCGTCAAGGATCACCCACACGGTAGAATTTCAGGCCATTGCAGGGCGCGAACTTGAAAGATCGACATAACATTGTTGTACTTGTGCCGTGTCAGTTTCCCTCTGCTGAGCACAGCGAACTACATGTTTAAACAAGTCACTTCCTTCTTCTACAGAAATTTCAAACAGGGGCCGCGAGATGTTGCAAGACATGTTTGTAGAAGGCCTACGCTTCTTGAGGGGCGCTTGGGCTTGGTCTGCCGGGAACCCCCTGCGCTTGTTCCTACTGTAATCCTACACTTCATGTTTGCAGAAGCTGTTCCGGAGCAGGACAAACAACCGAGCGGTGAATCCAAATTGAAGTTTGCTGGCTGCTTGCGTAGGCCCTATAGAGCCATTGCTGGCCTTCCTTGCAGCAAAGCTCGCATCAGCTATTTGGGTTGTCGACGTAGCGCCCCCAAAATTCTCAAACGGGTCATCGATCAGGTTTTACTGCGCAGATTGCAGTTCATACCATCAAACTTGCAAGCGTGCATACTGCGACAGCGAGACCAGTGGAGCGGAACTCGTCTGGTACATCCCAGGAATCTTTAGTCGGCAACAACATGCGAGCTGAGAAAAATGTCATCCGACGCTTGCCGATCTTTTTTGCGCGCTGGCTTCTCGATCAGTGCATGTGTTGTTGCATGTTGCCACTCTGACTGCTGTTCAGCCATTGGAGCGTCCAGGGCCGGGATTCATTGCTGTTGTCAGTGCGATGACGCGCAGTTGCCAGTGCGCCAGTTCTCTGGCCGGTGAAGCAGTTGCCAGGGGCTCAGTTGCTGACGAGAAGCTCACAAGGCTATAGTAACTCCGAAGCACGGAGGAGCCCGTGGAGTACCGCGTGCTGCAAGGGGCGCTCTTCAAGAAGCCGAGCAAAGACCCAAGCAGCGCGAAGGCCTGGCGTTGACAGATGTACTTACAGCAGGTTGTGGAACCCACACAGCTGTGCAACAAAGAGGTGACGAAGCTGAGTCGCAAAGTTGGTTCGAAGGCTCTGGCGAAGGGATGCCGGCCACAGTCACAAGCACTTCTGACGTTCTCCGATGGTCGATGTACCTTGGAGGTCCGGAGCACGGGAAGAACCTGGCGGGGTCCTGCCGGTGGGCTGTGGATTGAGCGGCGCTCCCAGGAGCTGCCTGCCACCTCCACCGCCGTGGGATCTCAGCTTCATTTTCGTGCTCCAAGGCTGGATGCAAAAAAACCGGGCTGGCTACTGGCATTCCCTGCATGCGTTGAGTAGAGAGAGAGAGAGAGAGAGAGAGAGAGAGAGAGAGAGAGAGAGAGAGAGAGAGTGTGAGAGAAAGAGAGAGAGCGAAAACTCAGTTTCTTCACTCTGGGCATTTCAGGTTGAAGGCCCTGGCTTCAATCAGACAGGCGCAGCCTGCACTCATGCTCAACAGACTGATAGACTTCCTGCAATCTGCGGCGATCTTCCAGGACCTCTGTTGGAGAAGCTGCGCCCAGCAGAGGAGGCTCCTTGAAAGTGCATCCGAGCCAAGCTTCATCTACGGCGTCGCTTCCCACAAAGCAAAGGAGCCTGTAAATCTCCACACTCTCACGCCACTCGATGAAAGCGTGGGCCTCGACATGCCGCGACGCACGCGGGAGTTTGGCGAGACATGGGGGTAGCCGCAGCATGCCACAGCCATCGTTGCGCCCCGAAACGTTCGTTCCGGCGAGGGCTGTTCGACTTCGAGGCGCTGGACAAAGCCGAGCCCTCGCCCGAGCTGATTGCACAGCCTGCACTGGAATAGAAATGCGAGTGAAGTCTGCTTCTTGTTGCTCAGCTTGGGGTTACAGGAGGATCCCCCCCCGAACCCTAGCGCGTCCGATCCTGCCAGGCTGAGTCTGAGTTTGCTGCAGAGCGGGCTTCGCCACGACGACATGTTCGTGTCGGCAAAGGACCGCTGGACAGTCAGAAGATCTATCAAAGCGAGTGGGTTTACTGTTGACGTGCTTCAGGTGCATGCGGAAGGTCCTTTTGGAGGACACGAGACGATCCTCTGCTCCTCTGATGCAAGGTTGAGTGCTTGTTCATGTCGTAGTGGTCGCCTCATGCCCTGAAGCTTCTCAAGCCTGCACGCCATCATTCCTTCCCTGCTTTCCTTGAATTTGAGTTTCTGCTGGAGAACCAACAAAGCTCTGCGCGTTCAGCTGTTGAAAGCGTAGCCTGGCTGCTTTTGCTGATAGCTTAGGCGATGCTCGTCGTGCAGGGAATCTCAAGGTGGTGGAAGTTGACGTCTGTACGTGGGGCCGCAAGTTGCCTGCCATCATCCTAGCCACGTGGCGCACGCTGATTGCCGGCCGAGGGTGCTCTCCGGGCAGTGCAAGTCCTGCGTGGCCTTGTCGGATGCGCAGATGCTGGGCGGCCCAGTTCGTGAGACTCTCTTGCTTTAAGACGGGTTGCCTACGAATGGCAATACGTACCGCAAGGACCGTGACTGCCGACCACCCTGTGCGGGCGGTCGGGGGGATTCGGTCGGATGAGACAGAAGGCATCCCGGACTTCACAACCAAAGTCGTGGAGGATGTAGACAGGGCCAGTCTTCTTTGCTGAAAGCTCTGCGACACGGGATGAGGTGCTTTGGGCTTTGGACGCGGTAGAGTCGTGCCTGCCGGTGAGCTGAAGTTAGGCCCCCAAATCCACCTTGGAACATGAGAGTTTTTGGTTTTGTGGATCAGGATGTGCAGTAGGGTTCTACAACACGTCTGAATAGCCCACAGGGCCTACTGCACTCGACGGTTTGAGGCGTCGCAACATGCTCAAAATCCTACGCTTGGGAGCGGTGCGAGTGCCAGCGAGGCTCGATAAGGGTGGGCCGTGACTTAAGCAGTTGACTCCTATCCTTGCGAAGGATGCAGATAGGAACTGGCGATCAGCCACGGGTTCGGGTGACCGTTCGCCAGAGTTGGTCCTCCAGCCAAATGATTTCTGAGAGACGTAGCTTCTGTTGGGATGTGGGCAGAGGCGCTACTCGCTGTTCTGCTCCCTGGGCACAGGCCACGCTCACGCACTCAAAAGACTCGAAAGGCGGGGTCTTGGAAGCCCGACAGGCCCCGAGATGGCTCTGGCTGTGGAGTGCTTTGGCAGCCTAGATGGGCGACGCGAAGAGGTACGCCGAGCGTGAGGGATCATCATTGATCATCTTTGTGGGCGTGTCAGCTGCCGTGAGGTGCAGAATGCTTTCAACGGCGGAACCGTGCAGCCTCAGGACTGGTTTGGGAGCTTCATCTTTGGGCTGTGGGTGCTCTACGCCATGGGTGACTGGGGGAGGATGTCTCGGTGGTGCAGAAGCCGCACTCCGATCCAGGATGCACGGCGCACCATCATTGAATTTTGTCATTTCGCATTTCGTCGTAGAAATTACTTTTATTCGCAAAGCACACTCAACAGCCGTGGCAGGAGCCCCTCACACGGATGCAGAGAAGCTGCTTGCTAGAATGTCAAGGAATCAAGGATGTTCTCATGCTGGATATTCCATCCGTTTGCATCCTTGATCCCAACAACTGAGGCCAGAAGTGGTGGGTACAGCTGCGGAAGATGTGGAAACGCAAGCTGGCGACGACTACGGGCAGTTTGCTGCCAAGCTTGCGCGCTAAACGCTCGCCTTTGACAGTGACGGATGTCCGAGGACTGGCGACGCGCGGGGGTCAAGCTCCAGCGAAGATAGTCCTGACCGGCAGCGTGCCAAGGCAGCTGCTGGTGATCGCGTTCGTCCATCGTCTTTAGTTACAGTTCAGACCGTTTGGGCTTCTGTCTTGCTGCTTGTCTTGCTGCTGCTTTTGGACACAATTTCTTTACTCATGCAGGACACAACTGAAGATGACTGGGAGAGTGCGGACCTCAAGCTTTCCAGTGCAAGGCGTTGGCTTATATGCCGTGTCTAGACTGGCTTTTGCCGTGTCTAGACTGGTGGAGTGATGAGTCGCAGTGGGGTCTGGACCTCAGCTGAAGCCGTTGCAAAGTTTAGGCTTATGCAACTTATGCTTTTGCTGTGTCGAGACTGGTGGGATGCCCAGTGGCCGTGGGGTGTGGACCTCAGCTGAACCTTTCCAACTCAAGGCTTTGGCTTTAAACCTTTTGCTGCGCGTAGGCGAGGACACTCAGGAGCTGCAAGCCCAGAATGCGTCGGTGGACATGGCTATCAGTAGAAGTGAGTAGTACTTGCTTCCTCCTTGGAACGTGGAGTCTCCGAGGTGCTGGCAGGGCTATCCGCGTGGCTTCTCTGCAAAGCTCGGGGCCCGGCGTTCCCTGGTTACCTGCTTGGAGTTGAGGGCATGACTGCATTCTTGGGTACTTTTCTAAGTGGGTTCGAGAGCTTGGGGTGCGTAAGCACATACTTTGGCACCCTCTAGCTGTGGTGTTGATTTGGTGCATACTGTCGACTGCAACGGTAGGGGGTGCACGCGGCAGTCGGGGACGCTGTTCGAGCGGTTGCAAGTACAAGAGAGAGCTATCAGAAGCTATCACAAAACATCCATACACTAGATATCAAAAAAGCAACTATCAAAAATTAGTTAAGTAGCTATCGAAAAATAAACTTCGCGAGTCGCACAAAACAAAAGCGACCCTTGGGTCTTCGGCACCAAAAAGGAGCGAAATACGGAAATACGCATCTGTTCGAAACCGATGATGCGAGCGTTGTGTTTTCAAATGGGGCGGACCTGACCCCCCAACCCCCCGCTTTTAAAGTCGTGCAAGCTTGCTTCAAAGCATACGCATCTTTTCGAAACCCATGATGCGAGCATTGTGTTTGCAAATGGGGCGGGCTGCCCCCCCCCCCCCCCAAACCCCCCGCTTTTAAAGTCGCATTTTGCTGCACTATGACCCTTTTCAAAGCCCATCTTGCAGCTTTCAGCTAAGCTGCAGCGTAGGAGGAGCCGGGAGAATCGTGAGGCGGCAGAAATGCTGTATCTGCAGCGTATGAGGAGTCAGAAATACTGTACTTTGCTGCATTTAAAGCAAATTAGCATATTTGACGTTTGTTTGATATCTAGTTCACCCAAATATTAAAAGTCAAGGCGTGCCCTAAGTTGGAACAAACGAATGGCGACCACACACCCAGAAAATGTCTACAGGGCCTTCAGTAAAGACTGATGCAGGCTCTTGCTGGAGATGGAGCTCAGACGTGTCAATCGTAGCGGAATTGCGTGGTGCAAGATGTTCCAAGGCTGGAAGAGGACCGTCGTAGGCATGGCGCCCAGAGTCTTCGAGTGGTACGGAAAGCCCAGGGCGGATTGCGGGCCACGGTATCAGTCTGTCGGAGCATGTAGGAAATCTCAATCTCCACTCTCCACCATGCACTTATCCAAACAGCACTCATGGCGTCAATTTTCCGAGCTTCCCCCCAAGAAAAGTAGCTGCTTTCGTGAAAGCAACAATAGATCAGCTAACGCGAAGTGCCTCCAAGGTTGGCTGGTCTCAGAGAGCTCGGTGCCAAGGGTGTGAGCAGGGGGGGGGGGAGGGGGCAGGACACTTTGGAACACAGGTAAGCGTCAATTTGGAACGCAAATATCAGAGAAACGTAATTTTGGAACACAAGATTTCTTCCCCGGAGCATATTGCGGAACAGTAGCGTCATCTGTACACTAATTATGCATCCATGTCCGAGCCATCCTAACGACAAAGTTTGAGAGCATCCAATGACATGAGCATCCATGCCCAAGCCAAAATAGCCTTCATGTGCGACAGCGCCCGATGGCCAGAGTATGCATGTCCCAGCCACGCTAACGCTCATGATTGACAGACTCCGACGACCAGAGCATCCATGCCCAAGCCATCCATGCCCAAGCCACAATAGCCTTCATGTTCGACTGCACCCAAGAATAACGTCCATGTTCGACAGCATGAGGTTTCCTAAGCATCCCATAACGCATCAGACTTTGTAGAGTCCTTCCTGAAGATGAGGCTTTTAGGGCCCCTTTCTGAAGCCGGACACTTTGTTTCTAGTCCTTTCCAATTACTACTGTAGGCAATTACTACTGTAGGGCAACATCTAAAGCCTTGGACTTCGCATCATCCTTCCTGAATATTGCACCTTTTCGGGCCCCTTGTGGAAACCCTTGAAATGATAGAAACCATGGACAGCCTGGAAACCTTAGAAACCAGCCATGGAAACCATGGAGAACAAGGAAAGCCATAGAATCCGTGGAAAGCAAGGATACCATAGAAGCCATGGAAACCATAGAAACCATGCAAACCATAGAAACCATGGAAACCATGCATAGAAACCGTGTACACCATGGAAACCATGGAAACCATTGGAAAGCGGCCACTGATCCGCGTTCCAAATTGATCCTTGGTCCGCGTTCCAAAATGACACCAATTCGTGTTCCAAATTGACCCCGTTCCCGTGAGCAGGATAGTAGAGAGAGCAGACATGCACATCCGACGCTGTCATGTCAACTTCAACGTCCAAAGCTTATCCTGCCGAGGAGGCGACACAAGCTGCCGCCACCACCGCCACCCAGGCGGAGAACCATGTTGTCCACGAAGTGTCTGCGCGAGTCCAGACTGTCGTCACCAGCCCCTGCCCGCGAGGCAGACACGGACGGCGCGATGCGTTGATCCCTGAGTTGCTTTTACAGGTCTAAGCATTCAACTTCTACATTCTACGCATCAGAGTCTCTTGCAGGGAATCCCGGCGCAGTACGACACGCTTTGCTCATCGAACTCCCAAATGTTGGATTTCCGACTGCAGATGTGTTTGAGGAGCGTCGCTTGGCGGAGCACTACCGCACGCCGGGTGCTCGATACGGTTGGCCGGAATTGGTGACAGATGTGCAGGGTGGAATGACCCATGATGTAGGGATTTGGAGCATCTCAGGGCCAGCAGCATGGATGTTTGCTTAAGCGTCTAGAGTTTGGGTCATTTGTTCGCGAAGGTGGCAGAGCTCCTTTGGAGGTTGAACCTGCAATTCCACCCCAAGCCCTCAGGCTCGGGCTCCGGTTTGGAGCTCCGGTTGTGGAGGCGGCAGTTTCGTGATCTCTTGGGGTTAGGGTGGAGTTGCGAAGGGCTGGGCGAGGCCGGTTGGATGTCTGGATGGAGGCTCACCCTTGTCTAGGCTTTTTTCTGCTGAGCTTTGCGCATCGGGCGTGACAGCACTTCCGCGTATGTCGACAATCGATGCCGACCTGACATTGCTGGATACATGCTTGCAAGCGTGAAGCTGCTCCGGTTTTCTGTCTGCTGTGGTCCTTTGCAGCGTCGGTAATCAGCAGAGGCACATGCGCAAGACTGTCACCTGTGCTTTGCTTGGTCTAGGGATGTCTAGGGCACTGTCATGTGTTGCATTTGCGTGGACGCACTATCTCGCTAAAGGAGCTTCATTCTGGTTTGTGAAATGCTTAGAAGATCTTGTCATGTTCACGATTGGGATTGTAGGAGCATGGTGTAACTGCTAAGAATGGGCCGGAGACGATGCAGAAAACTAGCACACATTCTTGGATGGTATGCCACACAGATCTCCAGTCCAAGATGCTCCAGAGCTTGTTGTTTCCGTAGTAGGAGGGGACGGACCTGGCGAACCTGTAAAGATGGCAGATCCAGGTGCGCCAGGCGTATCGTCGGCTGGCCCTGGAGCTGCACCCCGACAAACAGTCTCAGGCGCGATCGGCGATCATTCTTTGAGAGCACGCCGACCTGGTCCTATGGCGAAAGCCCGGCTAACACAACTCTCTGCTGCAGGACCCGTCCGGTGTGCACTTCAAGAAGATCGCTGCCGCCTACGAGGTGCCACCTTTCTTGCAGCAGGTCGGTAGATGATCTCTAGACTCTTGACCTCGGCTTCGCTATGCTTGGACAAGATATCTCGCGGGTAGTATAGGTGCTTCCAATTGCGCGAGGCAACGATTGCACGTGTCAGCCTCCATGGTGAAGTTCTCATAGTATACATCACCATCTTGATCATCCTAACATCCATTTGATTTGTCTAAGCTTATAGCTACCACAAGCTCTGGGGGAGCATGTCCCGCCCACGGCAGGCGATTTGCGCGCTCTTCGCCTGAAAGGCCTGCAAGTCGCAGACATTGTCCAGTACAAGTTAAAGTGCTTCATTATTTCTCCCTTGATGATGCTGACATCTCCTGATGTCAATGACAGGCCAGCCTGGCGTCCGGAGGACTTCCTCCCATGGCGTCGGGACTTCGGCTACCTGGGATTCGCTGCGCCAGAGTATAGGGCTGCCACGCCACTCAACGGAGGTGATTATGTGAGATTGGGCTCTCGTTGGACAGTCCGTGAGGGCACGTGTGGGCACCTTTGGTACCTTCTTCTGCAGCCAGCTGCATGTCATGGGGTGCCTTGGAGCCTCAGAATGCGAGCACGGTCTGCAACGAGTGCAGAGATGATCATTCGAGGAGCGCTGCTGTTGACTTCGGTTCTTGAGAGATCTTGAAGAAGGAGCCGATGCGGAGACCTCGATCGAGATTGCGGATCATCGAGCTGAATCGGAATCGAGCTGCAATATATCTTCGTCGCTGGGCATTGGTCATGCCGAGCTGATATTGCACAGGCTGTGAACGATGAGGACACCTAACTCTTCCCAGCAAGAGCTTCGAATGCCACCAGTTCAGTGAAAGCTGCTTCCGAGAGTTACTGTATGATTTGGGCTGGCGTTCATCTGCTGTTTTGCTGGGGGGCTGCGACCCGTCAACGGCAAACAGCCTTGCGAATTGGGTCGTCCTGGGTGCTATTGGCGTCCCGACGATCGCAGTTTGGCGCCAGGGCTCTGGAAGAAAATCCCAGGTTTGCAACCCTCAGAAGATTGACATTCAAACAATGGACCGTACCGTACATACCTCCTGCCAAGCTATACCCACAGTTCAGCACGACAAAGGGCTTTGATGCTTCTGTTAGAGGTGGAAGACTTGGGGAGTTATGAGCATCTTGGAATACGTTGGCTTCCCCATTTTGCAAAAAGCAGTCAGGCAAGCGGCTCCGTGATGCTAAGGCGGTTGGCTTACCGGTGTGACTACAACTGCAGCTAGCTCTTGCAACTTCTCTTGGTGCCATTATGCGCCATTCGTTGAGCAGCAGCGGGGCTGTTGGCTTTGTGGGTGGTTTGACTTTCTTGCAAAAAGCATGAGTCACTTGCGCTCTAGACATGCGTCTGGTCACCTGAAGCGGCCGATATTCTGTAGCAAATGCTGAAACTGATCTCATGGCTGCTGCTTGAAATGGTAGAAGTATGTACTACGACCTGTTGTCCGAGTGTTGCCTCCTAGTACTGTGTACTAGCACTGCTTGCTGAACTGGTTCCTGTTGACGCTCTTACTGCTGCCAGCATACGCCCACGCTCATGGTCAAGGAACACCGCTTCTCCAGCCGAGAGTGCGCACCGCAACCGAAATCACCATGTCACCACAATGTTAGGAGCAGCACCTGCCAGCCATTTGCAGCATTTCATCGCCTAGCTTGCGCTTCACGCCGGAGCTTGGTGTACATTGCTTTGAGAACTTCAAAGTGCACGCGCAAGAAGCAGATTTGTCTCAACATTACACCTCTTCACCGTCACGAATGTCTGGTTGTTCCGCGAGCTGCCTTGCATCGATGGCTGCTTGGTCGGCCGAGACCTAAGTGTGAAGACGGAGGTACATCTCAATCAAGAGCCTCCAAGTCCCTACCGATGTTTGACATAGTGATCCATTGATTGTGTGCTTGTGAATGACAGCTGCAACAGAGCCGGGCTCGACAAGACTGGCGAAAGTGGCGCAGGACGCAGCAGTCTATTGAGATTCACGTGAGTATAGCCCGGGCGCAAAGCGCGATGGTGCGATGAACATTTTCCAAGACTTAACTAGAGATAGACAAAGGTAGATATGGAAGACGGGGAACTGTCACGTGGACTCAGAGCTTTGCTTGGAAGCATGCCGTCCAAACGCAGCGCCATGTCAGAGCCAGATCCGGCCCAGATGCTGGAGAAATTCAGAAAGCGCCTTGGATTGTGATTCTGCGAGACTCAGTTTAATGGCCAAATGCAACCACACACAAGCAGTGTCATGTTCTCAATTATGATTGTGCTGCGAGTGGTTATGCACTTGCTGCACTGCTGGCTTGCAGGTGTTGTGATGGGTTGTTCCGTTTGTAGGTAATCCCCAAAAATCCATGGATTACTTCGGGAGCATGGTCCTGTGGGAGTCAAGTTTGTTCCCCAGCACAGTCTGCGTTGATTTTGCGTTTTGGACACAGCACCCTGGGCACCCTGGCTGCGGCCCAGAGTTCTCAGAGCCAGCGCAGCATTATATGCATGGGAGCATGGGAAAATTAGGTTCCGCGAGGGGTTCGTTGAGTCAAGGGGTTTTGCTGCGCATTTCTCTTTCTTTGTGATCTCCGAGTCACAAGAGCACAATTTTGGACGACTTCCGCGTCGCAATGGACACACCATCTCAGTATGTACGCCGCTCTTGAGATGCGAACGACGACCCTTTTTGTGTTCTTGTTGTCTTGGGTTGTTTTTGCAGCCATCTCGATGCTTGCGCGTTTTGAATCGCGATCTCGGTGTTTTGGGAGGACGTCCTGAGCTGTGGAGGCCCGAGCGTCGTAGTGCAAACGTATAGGTACTCGGACCACGTCCGGAGGCCCAGCGGTCTTACGCTCAAGCTCGGGGGACCTCCCGAGCTGTGGTAGTTTCGAGTAGTTTCGAGCTGTGGTGGTTCGAAACTCAACGTTCTTGGTATGTTGCAGTGCTTGGATGGTCTTACATGGGCTGGCAGCCCTTGGTGACTTTAAAGCGCTTTGGGGCGTTGTTAGATTGATCTTGCAGAGCTCTTTGTGGGGCGCTTGGGGAGTGGCAGTCATGGAGAACTCTTTGGAATTTTAGAGTGCTGGGGGTGGTCCTGCTCATGGAGAGATCTTGGCGTGATTAGAGTGGTCTTCGGTGGCCTTGAAGCTCTTGGAGTGTTCCCGGGTTGCTTGTCGAGCACAAGCGTTCCACAAGTGCTTCTTGGAGTGTTTTTGGTGGGCGCTTAGAGTGGTGCTCTTCGAGTGTTTGCAGTTGTCCTGCAGTTCCTACATGGGCTGTTAACGTGCAAGGGGAATATTGCTGGGAATGCTCTTGGTGTGTGTGTGTGTGTGCGCTTTGTGGATGGTTTTGGAATGCTTTGGGAGTGATCTTACACTGTGTTGTGTTTCCAGACCATGACTGAGCAGGAAAGTAGAGCTTTTCCTGAAGGTAGAGTACCTCTTGTAGTCTGTTGCATGATTGCAATACAGTACGTGGATGTGCCGGCAAGACTGTTTGCCGAACGGCTTGATGCAGGCATTACAGATGCATTGAGCAGTTGGAGAGCTTGCCACTGACGTCATCAATCAAAGCCACACGCTTCAGCTACCGACTGACAATATTTTGGTCAGAAACGAGCCAGAGTTCAGTGGAATCTTGCTATTGCCCGACGCGAGATGCTGCTAAAAAGGATGCGCTGAACAAGCTTGCCGAAGATTCCATGGTTCGACGCATGCACAGCCAACTCGAGATGAGTAGAAGGGCCAGGGCACTCGTGTGAGATTGCAGAAGTGGTGGCAGGCGTAGCGCTCGACGCTGTCGAACTCTTGTGCTGTGTTCTTGTGTGGCACCAACGTGCTAGATTCGGAATGACCGTGCGGAGAAGCGATAAAGGATGCATTGCCTTTGCGTCTGCACATGTGCATGAACTGCGTATATTTTCCGTTGATACATCTGCTGAATCTAGCACAGCCACCTCTGCACTGAAGGGTTCTGTGGGACAGATGACAGGTGATGAAGAACACGTGGACAAGGCAGTGAGCACGCGCTTTCTATGCTCTGGCTTTGCCAGCGAGCAAGCAAGTGTGATGCTCTTGTCGTAGATTAAAGGATGAGATCGTTGTGCTAGGCTTTTGAACGGTATGAAACACTGTGAGGCTGTGCATACTTCGCGGCTTAATCCAAAATTTGGAGAGCACGGAACTCGCGGTTTAGGTCAGGTCAGCCGTTTTGTTTTGGTGTAACTTCATCGGGCCAATGCAGCAGCAAGAGTGAAGCCGTGTGTGTGTGTGTGCGCGTGTGATTGTCTCTGTGTGTGTGTGTGTGCGTGTGTGTAAAAAAGTTGCATCCGGAAGCTAGAGAGAGCATCCATGCCGAAGAACATCCATTCCTTATTGAATGTGCAAAACCAGGGCGTCAAGAAGGCGCTGGTTTTCAAAGGCTGGGGTGCGCTTCGGGTATTGACCACTTCCTATCGGTAGGGCAGGTCTGGTCGAAGTCTCGGCATCATGGTAGGATGCTTGGTAGCATATGAGTCATAGGAACAGCAAGCCTGCTCCCGGCTCGCTTTGGGATTTAGATTCTGGACAGGCGGTAAAGGAAAGGGCAAAGACGGACAAGGAGAGGATGGAAAAGGCCTGAAGGGCGCTGACATCATCACTTGCATGTCGCTGATTCCTGATACGATTTGGGCGCTGCAGGTATGGGGAAGGACGGCGTGGGCAAGGGCAAAGAGAAAGGACAGGGGAAAGGCCATGGTTGGAGATTGTGATGCGTGGTACGATATTCTAGCTTCAGAAGGTTTAATTTGGTAGTATACGAGTCTTATGAAGGGCAAGCCAGCGCCAAGGGAAAACGATTTGCGTGGTGACCTTCGTAGCTGTTGCATAGCAAGCTTCATAAATGGTCAGATTCGCTGAACGAGTGCCTCTGATCTTGCAGGAAATAACAAAGGCAAAAGCAATGGAAAGGCTGCGGGCTTGACAAGCACGACGTATGCTACTTCAAGGTCCACTCAAATGCCCCTCAAGAAAGTCCTACAGGTCCTCTGTTTCCTTTTCAAGATGAGTGTGACTGACTGAGGACAAGGGGAAAGGCAAAGAAGGCCGCCAGAATGATGGAATGACCGTCATGGTCAAGGGCTGCGTCCCCGGTTCCCATTGGAAGCTTCTGCCAGACTTGGGGGTTGTTTTGCCCTTGCTTGTGAAGGTTTGGCCTGGAAGCTGGACCAAAAGACCATTGAGAAGGAGCCCCGTCGGGTCCATGTTCCTGTTGGTTTGGACACACTCTTTCCGCACTCGGCCGCATGAACGATACAACCCGCATGCCGGTCTTGTAGGCCAATAGTTCTTTCTCACTAGCTTGTGAATTGGGAGCTGCCATCAAAATGATTTTTGAGGGCATAGTGGATTATAGTTGGCCGGCACATTTTGTAGAGTCTATAGTAGGCTGCAGCAAATTATTGCAAACTCTTAGTGTACTCCAGTACGCTGTTGTATACTATGCCAAGCTTGTTTTTGTAGTATGCTTAAAGCTCAAACTATACAAAAGACTAGAGTGTACTTTCACATTAGCTTCAACCCTAAACCAGAAACCCTAAGCCGTGACGCTGAGGATTTCTGCAAGTGCGGCGAGGTGGTGTCTTGCCGCGTTCCCAAGAACCAGGCCAAGCCTGGGGGCCTGCTAACACTATACTGTGCACCAACACCGTAGAGTTTGCTATGGAACACACATTCACCTCCTTTCATTCTCTCATTCTCTTTCTCTCTCCCTCAACAAAAGTATATATACACAGATGTACATATAACCTGTTTTTGAGTGATATTGTTTGTAGTCGGGTATGGTATACTGTTGAATGTCCAGACCCTCCACGAGCCCTTTGCCCAGGTGCTTCGCTTCTTCTTTTCCGACTTGTGGTTCAAAGGCATGCAGCACGAGTACATAACCCGAACATGCTTGAAGCACTCAGTAGGGATGTGCTTGGAAGGGGCTGCATGCACCGCAAACACATAGCTTTCAAGAAAGATTTGTAAGTCTGGCTTTGTATAGCACTTGTCAGCTTGCTTTTGTTCTTTCTTCTCTTCTGAGTCCGAGCGTGTTCGCTAGCTGAGAGAAAAGCCATAGGCCGCTCTGCGCTGTGCAGTCTGGGAGACTTTGGGCGATTGGAGTTTCGGAGGTTTTCTTCGGCAAAGAATACAAGGTTCGAGATTTCGGAGGAGGACTCAGTCCACATCGAAGGGGTGCTCTTCGCTGGGGACCTGTTTGAGCCATCAACAGGTTATGAGTGCCCAATCCGCTTCGGCGGTGCGGGGCTCCGCTACAGGGCCTCTGATGAATGGTCGCGGGCACCAGTCGTCGGTGGCGCCAAGCTATGGGGCTGCTTCTGAAGCTGGGTCTACAAGTGGTGTGGGCTTGGATGCTGGGAGCAGTTTGCCGCAGGACACGAGGATGGCCTCCGGCTGCAGATCTGGCAATGATCTGCAGCAGGGGTCCATCCCTGGCTCTGGAGGTGGTGGTACAGCTACACCTTTGGAGGTTGTGAATGACCTGAGGGCGGCAACCGATGGGGGCGAGGCCCCAGATACCGGTTTGCCCCCTGGAGCAGGCAACAACAGTTCAGAACTACCCGAAGGACCTTTGGAGAGTGCACGGCGAGCTGTAGGACAGATCTGGCAAGCGGTGCAGGTGGCCGCTGGACACCCTGCTATGGCTTCCCGACCTCCTATGAACGAAGGAGGAGAGTCTGGGGAAGTGGAAACGTATCTGAGTGCTGGCTGGGATGGGTCACGGGATGATTCGAGGTCTCCCTCTCCACCACGTGGGCCTCCCCCCGCTCCAGCCGAGGTGATGTTGCAGCAGCCACTGTTTCCACCTGAAGTCCTGAGCCAGATTGAGACGATGAATCGCGAGGCGCCTTTGCTTTCTGGGTTTGGGAGTCCTGGAAGAGAAGCTGGAAGGCCTGAGTCGTCGGATTCAGCTGGTGTGAGCAGTGGGGCCGTTCAGGCCGAAGTGCATCGACAGCTGGAGGTCATGCGAAGAGAGCATAGTGCGCTTGTACAGGGACTAGCGAGGGAGAATGAGTTCCTAAGGGACCGTCTCGCTAATGCTGTAGCTGTAGCAGAACGGGAGTCATGGAGAACTAGCACAGTAGGTAAGGTTTGGGGTTGGTTGGGTGAGAACTTCAAGGGATTGGGTTCGGGTCCTCGGCAAACCCTCAACCAACCAGGCGCAGGTTTTCCCCCGGTTGCAGCTCAGGGTACGAGACCCTTGGAGCAGGTCCCAGGCGTGCCAGGTTCCTTAGGTGCAGCATTTCCCTCGATTGCAGCTCAGGGTATGCAGCCCTTGGAGCATGTCCCAGGCGTGCCAGGTCCAGCATCCTTCCCAGGCGTTCCAGGTCTGTCAGGATATGCACATCACTCGGTCGCAGCTCAGGGCATGCAACCCTTGGAGCATGTCCCAGGCGTGCCAGGCCCAGGCTTTGCATTTCCCTCGGTCGCAGCTCAGGGTATGCAGCCCTTGGAGCATGTCCCAGGCGTGCCAGGTGCATCAGGTGCAGCATTTCCCTCGGTCGCAGCTCAGGGTATGCAGCCCTTGGAGCATGTCCCAGGCGTGCCAGCATTTCCCTCGGTCGCAGCTCAGGGTATGCAGCCCTTGGAGCATGTCCCAGGCGTGCCAGGTGCATCAGGTGCAGCGTTTCCCTCGGTCGCAGCTCAGGGTATGCAGCCCTTGGAGCATGTCCCAGGCGTGCCAGGTGCATCAGGCTTTGCGATTGCAGCTCAGGGTATGCAGCCCTTGGAGCATGTCCCAGGCGTGCCAGGTGCATCAGGTGCAGCATTTCCCTCGGTCGCAGCTCGGGGTACGAAGCCCTTGGAGCAAGTCCCAGGCGTGCCAGGTCCAGGTGCAGCATTTCCCTCGGTCGCAGCTCGGGGTACGAAGCCCTTGGAGCAAGTCCCAGGCGTGCCAGGTCCAGGTGCAGCATTTCCCTCGGTCGCAGCTCGGGGTACGAAGCCCTTGGAGCATGTCCAAGGCGTGCCAAGCCCAGGTGCAGCAGTTTCCCCGATCCAAGATGCAAACGCTAGGAGTCCTGAGGTCACGAACTTACTGCAAGGCCTGCAAGCTGTCCTGCGGGGAAGTGAAGGTTCACCCACGAGTGCCGAGCAGGTCAAGTACCATTGGCAGGAACTTCCTAAGTTGCCTGAAATTGGGGCTGAGGCATCGTTGGCATTCATGGATTGGTTGCACCTTTGCGCGCCCTGTGTGGAGGACATGTCCAGCACATCGGCTGACTATTGGGCATGCTTGTGCAAGGAAGCAGAGAGATGGTACGCTGGATACATATCGGCCGATCCTGTCACCCGTTTGACTCTAAACCCTGTCCCGAGTTACGAACTCCAGGATGTAAGATGGTCCAGGTTGGCAAAAAGGTTGGAGTCGCTCCTAATTGCAGCCTGCCCAAAGTCCGTCAAGGAAGAACTCGTGGCAGGGAGGATCAAAACTCCTCTGGGGATCATCTGCCGACTGTATTCTCTGTATGCCCCTGGTGGAGTCTCGGAACGAGAGCAGGGGATTCAGTTCCTTCAATCTCCTGTGCAAGCATCATCGCCGCACCAAGCCACTGAAGTCCTCCGGAAGTGGAAGCGTTGGCTACTGCGAACTCAAGCCTTGGGAGGAACCACTCCTGATCCAGTGATCCTTGTAAAGGCCCTAAATACGATAGTTAAGGGTGTGCTTGAGGGGGCTCCCGAAGCTCTCTTTAGGGTTAATCTGGTTCGAGCCGCCTTGAAGGTTGAGGTTGCACCAAGCCAGGAGTCGGTCGTTCAGCTCCATGCTGCCCTTACTGCCGAGGTTGAAGCGCTCGGAAGGGTCACTCCGAAGGCCAAGGCGCCCCCTCCTCAGATTGCAGCGGTGGATAACCCGACAGCTCCAGCATCGTCTTCGCAAGCACCAGGCCCTAAAGGAAAGGGGAACCCTAAGAACCCTGCCCCAGGACTCCCGACGGTTAACCCTAAGAGTCCTCCGCCACAGCCTGGTTCCACAGGGAATAAGTGTCGGTTCTTTCTGCAGGGTCAGGGTTGCCGTAAAGGGGAAAGGTGCCAAGACTTGCACGAGTGGAAGGAGATTCCTGCGAATGAGCGTAGTGAAAGATGTATGGCTTGTGGAGGAAGAAATCACCGGAAGGTGGATTGCCCGAACAGCAAAGCCGGAAGGGCCGGGGGTCCACCTCCCAAGAACCCTAAGACCTCACCTCCACCAAAGGGACCTGAGTTGAAGGCTGCAGCTCCCTCGCCCAATGCCAACCACGTCACAGCTCTCCTTGAGGATGCTGCCAAGGTTCTCAAGGCAATCCAGCCCAAGGAACCCTCCGGGGTACCTGTCGTTGAAGCACAGCCCATTCCATCAGCGTCGCAAGCTCCTGTCGCCCAAGGGGTTCCTGTTTCGGTTGCGACCCTTCAGGCCCACCTCGATGCGATCCGCCAGGCGATCCCTGATGGACAGCCTAACATCAGAACTGCACAGGTAGCAAGCACTGACCCCTCGCCTTGCGAGGTAGACCAGGGTGAAAGGACTGGCTTGCTGGACTCCGGAGCCTCGCACCCCATGCGTTCTCGAGAGCCTAAGGACACCAACACGTCTCGCACTGAGGTCACTTTGGCCGGAGGGGTGACGAGGGTGATGGAGCAAAATTCCTCCGGAACCATCCTGGTTGAGCCGGGATCGCAGCCCATCGTCCCGGTTGGAGCTTTGATCCAGGAGCTAGGATGCTCTTTGACATGGTCTGGGAAGAAGGCCACCTTGGTGCATCCGCTTCATGGGAAGATCCCGCTTCGTGTCCGCCAGGGTTGTCCGATCTTGGCAGAGACCAGAGCTTTGGAGCTCATCCATGAGCTTGAAGAAGCTAAGCTGGCGAAGTTCAACACTGAGGTGGAAGAGCTTCAGGCCATCCTAAGAGGTTTAAGTGCACCGAAGCCACTGAAGGCTAGGGTCAAGGAAGCTAGGGAAACTGGTTCCAGGGTTGAGCTGCTGCAAGCTGCGACGGCAACAGGCCTCTTTGCGAAGGAGCACCTTCCTCTCCTGGGAGCCAACCTCCCCATCCACAGCCACCATGTGCGACACGTCCTAAAGGCCCTTCAGCTGCCAAGGAGAACTAGGCGAACGCTAGAGAGCTCTAAGGACTGGGTGCTAAGGTTTGTTAGGCAAGACTTCGGGGACGATCCTTTGGATACTTGGTGTAATCAAAGGGGGGTTCCCATAGTAACCATCAACCTGAGCAAGCAGCACCGCGAGGCCCTGACCCCTGGAAACAGCATCGCTCAGATTCTTCTGTGGGCCGCCGTCCATGGTCGAATTGCTGGGGTAGAGGGTGAGCTTGGCCCCAATCTCAGCCTGGTCCCGTTGTTGCAGTGGTTGTGGACCCTTTCGTCTGTTGTTAGGGGTTACACGGTTCCGTTGGCGGTGATGTCGTCGTCGGCCAAACCCTTCACGACTGAGGCGTGGAACCGGTTCGCTACTTGGACCGGTGGCCTTGAAACAAGAGAGGCGCCACACACCGGCACTGTGATTGCTTCCAACTGCGCTATACCATCCCTGGATTCCTGCAAGGTTGAGGCCGAGGTGAGAGCTTGCATTGCCGGAGCTTTCCTGCCACCGTCGGATGTTTTGCGTCCTGGAGAGCTTGAGAGCATTGATAAGGCCATTACTGAGGCCCGACGACAAATCCAGGAACCTTCCGAAGCACCTGCTGCTGCTGCCGTGAGCAAGGAAGAGGAGGAGTGGCGTCAACACATCTTGAGCGGCCACCTCCCCTATCGCCGCGACTGCAAGGCGTGCATCCTCGGGAGCGGGGTTGGCCTCCAACATCGGAAGGTTAAGGCCCCGGCATCTTTTGCCTTGTCTTGTGACCTTCTCGGTCCGTTGCCCGAGAAGGGGCTCTCGGAAGATTGTATCGCTTCCCGACCTCGACACAGATATGCCTTGGTGGCGGCCTACAGGGCACCGTCGGAGCTTTTGGAGAAGGGAGGCTGGATCGGCGCCAGGAAATCCATCGAGGATCTCTTCGCCAAGGATCTGCTTGATCAAATGGCCAAGGAGGGCAAGGACCTTCGAGGAATCCCTCCAATTCCTGAGCATGATGTCAGTCCTGCCGAGGAGGACCACCGTCTGGAGGAGGAAGTCCAAGACGTTTTCTCCTGGCCAGAGGAGGAGGAAGGGGCGCCTGAGATATCATCCACCTTGGATACCGTGACCGTGGAAGTTGAAGAGGAGGAGGAAGGGGGTCTGTGGGATGAAGAGGCCTTGCGAACGACTGTCAAACAGCTGGAAAGCCCTGTACCTCAAACCGTCCTTCGTTTTGTCCGCCCGATTCCCTCGAAACACTTCACGGCCATCCTGCCTGCCATCCACTCCATCATCTCCGAAATAGAGCGCATCGGTCTACCCGTTCGTTCTTTGCACACCGACCAAGGAAGAGAATTCCTCTCCGAAGGGTTGAAGGAATGGTGTTCTAAGCGCTCCATCCGTGTGAGTATGTCCGAGCCTCACGACCATAAGGGGAACGGACTCGCCGAGAGGATCGTGGGATGGAGTAAACAGAGGGCGCGCACGCTCCTGAGCAGTGCAGATCTCCCTGTCATCCATTGGCCCTCGGCGATGCAGTATGCTGCTTCCTTGCATCAACACCGAGTACTGGGAACATCACCTCCGGCCTACTTCGGGCAACGAGTGCTGTTTAAGAGGCCTGTCCTTCCTGGCAACCTGAAGCCCTGGAATCCCTGGTCCCAGGGGCGATACCTGTCACCGTCCAACATCGTCACCGATGGGCATGTTGTCTTGAATGATGAGGGGAAACTTGTGACGGTCCGGAACATCCGGGCAAACCCAGTCGATCCCGAGAAAGAAGTCCTGGATATGCCTGGCGTTGCTGCCGACTTTGGGTCCGAGTCCAAGCAAGACGACATTCCTTCATATGTCGTGCCAACAGAGCCTTCCGAAGAACGATACCAACCACCAGTACGTCGGGTTGTAGGAAAGACTCCGGGTGTTAGGTTGGGGGTTGAAGAGCCGCCGCCTGCACCACTGAGCCCGGAAGAGATTCCTCGTCTCGATGGAACTAAGAGCCAACCACCTCGGGTTGTAGGTAAGTCTCCGGGTGTAAGGATAGGGGTTGAAGAGCCGCCTGAGGTCGAGCCGCTGCCGCTCCCTGATAGTAAGGGGTTAGAAGAGCCTGCACATCGGGTTGTAGGTAAGTCTCCGGGTGGAAGGATAGGAACCGAAGAGCCACCTGAGGTCGACCAACCAAGTCCCTTTGCAGAAGGCCTTAGAGTTCGCCCTGACCCACTTCACCTTAGCACAGATCCAGCGGAGCCTCCTGTCCCTGCGCCTAGAAGGAAGATTACTGGCAAGACCAAGATGGCTAAACGCATCACGGTTGTCCAGCCCTTAGAAGAGAAAGCGAGAAGCCTGCGAGAAGCCTTGTCCTTCTCTCCTGGTGAAGTCGCTACCCTCCTGAATGAGGCCCTCAACATTCGTCCCTCCGCCAACCATCAAAGGATTCGGGGCGTTGCTTCGGGTTGCACCTTTGGGGCTTATGCTAGGGGGTCCATCAACAAGGGGATTACCTTGGCGACAGGGGAGAGGCCCGAGCTTACCCGATACCTCAATGCCTTTCTGCAACACTCTCTCGGAGACTGTGAGCATCCGTCCGGAACTCCTCCCACATGGGTTGCCCTTGCTGTGTTCCGCGCGCGAGAGGTCTCTCCTCATCGTGACCTTCAAAACGAGATTGGGTCTTGGAACCATGCCGTCCATGTGAAGTGCCCTACCTTGTGGGTTGAGAGTACTCAAGACTCTAACCCGGTCTTTGGAGGAGGAAAGCAAGAGGAAAGCGAGGTCAAGGTTACTTCCGAAAGGGTTTTAGCCGGGAGGGAGGTTCAGTTTCTGGAAGGGGCTGTCACCTTCAATGCCAGAAACTGGCATGCCGTGCCTGCAAGTTCAGATTGGGTCATTGCGGGTTTCACACCACTGGGATGGGACCGTGACCTTTCTGATGCCCTTAGAGGTTTTGGGTTCCCTGTGCCCTCACCGGTGAGGATTGCAATGATCCAAGGAGGAGGGACATCCTCGAGCTCGGGAGAACTTGCTTCCGACCTGCAAGGCGACAGTGCCGCTACCTCTGGCATATCGGGAACAGGTTCCACCCAAGCCTCGATTCAAGTGTCCTCGCTTGGCTCAACTCCTGAAGAGGGCATCGAGCTACCTGACAGGCTTGGTGCCATCAATGACCCCGACTTAGTTAGGGCCCTGGTTACCCTAAACCTCCAACACCGAGTAGAGGGGTTAGAGGCCTTGGGAGTTGAGGTTGCAAGGGACATGCTTTATGTGTACCCAGAAGACTTGCTGGAGGAAGGCTGGTCTCTCGTGGAAACCAGACTTTTCCGTGAGTTGGTTCTGCGGAATCTTGAGCAAGGGCCCACCACTGATGCACGTCCTAGTGGTCCAACACCTGCGACCCCGGCTCAGGCTGGGGTACGAGCCATTGGAGGAAATGGTTCACGACCTACCTTCATCCAGGAGATCCGGCAAAGAAGGCATCAGAGAGCAGCGGAGGAACGAGCTTCCAATGTTTCTGATGATGCCACGGCCGGGTCGTCCGAACCGCCAGAAGGACGACCAGATCCTCGGGTGACACCAGCTATCATCGAAGCACCGGCCCAAGAGGCATTCGATGAGATCCAGCAGTGGACCCCAATTCCGCTTGAGGTTCTGCGACTTGCTGAGGAGCTTGGTTCCGAGGCGGATTTGGTGGCGCGACCTAGTGACATCGAATATGCCAACAACACGTTCGATGATATGGTTCGGGGGTACTTTTGGAATCGGAATGGGTTGCATCCCATCGTCGCTCGCCTGGCCCTGAGAACCTTCGCCAGACACCGCTGTGATGTCCTGGGCCTTTCAGACCGTCACCCTGATGAGGAAGCCCAGGAGGAGTCAACGCTTGAGACTCCGGTGATCCGAATGGCCCTGCATGACCACGAAGACCTTGAAGAACCCCCTCTGGCCAATGCGCATTCCTCATGTTCGAGCCGGATCCCAGCTGCCTTGCTTTCGCCTGCCTACATCATCCTTCAGCAAGGTGTTCAGTTTCCTGAAGAGGTAGACCAGGTGCCACATGTCTCCGAGGTCCAGGCTTGCAAGGCCGAGCTTTACACCCATGACATGGAGGGCAGGCTGGAAGCTCTGCAAGGAAGGCCTCTCGAAACCACTCACACCGTGGCGCCTGCCGAGGTGCGGCGCCATAAGCACCATTGGTTTCAGGCTTTCAAGAAGGAACTTGAGTCACTTGTTGGCAAGGGTGCGATAGAAAGGGTTTCCGGGAAAAGGGCAGCTGAGTTGCTTAATGATCCTGAAAGCACTGTGCTCCACGCCAAGGGAGTATGTACGGTGAAGCCGGGAAAACAGGACGAACCCTACCGTCGAAAGGCTCGGCTTGTCGCTTGCGGAAATGAATCCGGCTTTACGGACGCCGACGACCTTTACGCGTCGGGCGTGGCAGTCGAAGGACTGCGGGCCGCGCTCGTCGAGGCATCCCACAACCAGTGGGGTGCCTATGGCACCGATGTGGCCACAGCGTTCCTCCTTGCACCTTTAGGATCACAGGCGAAGGGACGAAAATACATCTTGAGGCCTCCGCAAATCCTGAGGGACCTCGCCCTCGCCGAGGAGGGCGAGTACTGGGTTATCCGTAAAGCAATATACGGATTAAGGGAGAGTCCACGATGGTGGTCCGAATACCGCGACCAGGCTTTGAAGGGGGTCAAGACAGTGGATCCGACCACAGGGGAGCTCCTAACCCTGGAACAGGGCCAGGTCGATGCTAACATCCTTCGCATCAAAGGGGTGGGGGGTGAGACGCTGGGTCTGATGATCCTCTACGTCGACGACGTGCTCTTTCTCACGACTGAGTCAAGAGCTCGAGCCATCTACGACTACATCAGGACATCCTTGGGTTGGGAACTGGATCCGCTTAAGCAGGCAACTGAGGAGGAGCCCCTAAAGTTCCTTGGGGTGAACATACGACCACTTCCCAAGGCCCCCGGCAAGGAGCCGGGCTTCTCCCTGGAGCAGACTGCCTACATCGAGGAAGTGTTGCATGCGCATGGGTTTTCTGGTCACCCTAGCTTGGTTGCATGCCCGAAGGAACTCCTCCATGATTTTCCAAACGAACCTGCAGGCGCTGATGCCCTGAAGCGTGCGCAGAAAATCACAGGAGAATTGCTATGGATCAGTCAACGCAGCAGGCCAGATATTTCCTACCTGGTGCACACCATGTGCTGCAACACCTCGAAATGTCCGGAAAGAGTTTGCGAAATAGGCCAGCGCCTCCTCAAGTTCCTCGCAGCCACGAAGAATGTCCGGTTGGAACTTAGGGTTTCCGATCCCCATGGAGGTGTTCAGGTTTTCACTGATGCAAGCTTCGCTCCGGAAGGAGCTCACAGCTTCGGTGGGGTACTAATTAAGTACAGGGGAGCCACGGTGTTTTGGAAAGCCACCAAGTTGCCCCTAATCTCCGTCTCCACGGCGGAAGCGGAACTCCAGACCCTAAGCGAAGGGGCTATCTTGGGCCAATCCTTCCTTGCCTCACTTCAGGATGTCACCAATGACATGTCGCCACTTCACCTCCGTTGTGACTCTACCGCCGCTATTGCCCTAGCGGAGGGGTCGTCCAGCCAGAGGACAAGACACCTTAAGGTACGCGCAGCTGCCTTGCGCCAACTTGTCGAGCAGGGGATGTCCCTATCCCACTGTCCGGGGGACATTCAGTGTGCCGATATCCTCACTAAGGCTCTTTCGAGTGCTCGCCTGAGAGACCTGAGCATACTGATAGGCTTGACAAGGGAGAGTGAGGAGCCAACCGCCAGTGTGCAATGCCTCCAGGGTTCTGGGTGTTCGCAAGGTTTAGCAGCATGGGTGGCATTGCTGATGTCGTATGCTGGGGTGATTTACGGTCAAGAGCAGCATGAAGGCCAAGCACCTCCGCCTCCACCACCACTTGTGCATGAGGATCCGCCCGGGGTCTCGGATGACACATGGCTGTATGTTGCACTAGTGGTTGTAGTGATAGCTGCACTTGGGGTTTGGGAATGCCTAAAGGGTGTAGGTAGGGGAGTTTACCGTAGGGTTGAGACCAGGCCCGTAGTCAAGGCCCTTTCCCGCCGGGAAGAGAAGCTGCAGCGAGCTGTGGCTCAAGCCCTTGAAAGGGAATTGCCATCCCCTGACACATCATCCACCACAAGCATCGAGATGCAAGCAAGGAGGAGACACAGGCGAAAACAAACGCCTCCGCCCCCGCCGCCGTGTGATTCACCTCAGGGCTCTGCCTGTGCATCTGGGGATAATCCATGGCTTCGCGCTCCTGTTCCACGACCTCCACCGCCTCATCCACTTCCTCCAACGCCTGCCCGCCCTGCCGAGGGTACCTCGCCTGTGCGCCATGCCGGGGTTGAGAGGGGTGTTAGGGGGGTTTCGGTTGCGGTTCAAACTGAGCCCGTCCTTGTCTTTGGGGTTGACGAGCATGCATACATGACTCCCAAAGGGAAGACTATCCATGATGATATCCATTGTCGTGCCGGCCTCCATCAACCCTTGGGGGTTACTGCGAAGACTCCTTGTAGGCATTGTCTCGGGAGGAAGACACGAAATGGGTAGTAGTGAAAGGCG
This sequence comes from Symbiodinium natans, assembly GCA_905221605.1. Lineage (NCBI taxonomy): Eukaryota > Dinophyceae > Suessiales > Symbiodiniaceae > Symbiodinium > Symbiodinium natans. Next base: position 225,895 of record CAJNDS010000044.1, read on the forward strand.
CCTGGCGGCTTTTTCAAGGAGGAGTGTTGAATGTCCAGACCCTCCACGAGCCCTTTGCCCAGGTGCTTCGCTTCTTCTTTTCCGACTTGTGGTTCAAAGGCATGCAGCACGAGTACATAACCCGAACATGCTTGAAGCACTCAGTAGGGATGTGCTTGGAAGGGGCTGCATGCACCGCAAACACATAGCTTTCAAGAAAGATTTGTAAGTCTGGCTTTGTATAGCACTTGTCAGCTTGCTTTTGTTCTTTCTTCTCTTCTGAGTCCGAGCGTGTTCGCTAGCTGAGAGAAAAGCCATAGGCCGCTCTGCGCTGTGCAGTCTGGGAGACTTTGGGCGATTGGAGTTTCGGAGGTTTTCTTCGGCAAAGAATACAAGGTTCGAGATTTCGGAGGAGGACTCAGTCCACATCGAAGGGGTGCTCTTCGCTGGGGACCTGTTTGAGCCATCAACATATACTTTTAGGGTTCAGGGCGTATTGCCTAGGCTACTCTCACAAGCAACATAGGTCACTAAAGTACACACTGCGCACTTTTTCACCTGTGGCGGCTTTGTATGGTAGAATTCGTTATACTATACTTTCTATAGTTGCTATGTTGTTGAATGCTGTAGTATTGAAAAGTATACCTATAGCATGGATCAGTAGACTTCCCGCTGCAGCATATACAGCTCATACTTGCGGAGTGACAAAATGCAAGAGGGATGCGCGTGCAGAGAGTGTGGAGGATGGAAATTTGAAGGGCTTCGCCTTCATCGAATTCAAGGATGAGGAGGCGGGGTCTAGAGTTCGGGACCTAGTTTCTTGAGTCTCCTGTGCTGAAGTATGTGTAGACTAAGTTGTATACTTGCTTATACTCTAGTAAACGCATTGCGAACTGGATCCAATAGTATACTGTACTATCCTCTGGTAGTGGTATTTATCACGCTAGAAAGAACCGTTTATTATACACAACATGGATCATTCCCGTTTTGATCTACCGTAGCCACTGCGACATGTTGAAACTGTAATGCTCAATCCCGAGGTGAGCCCTTCTTGCAGTCAATGTAGGAATTGAGCTGCGTGTGCAAAACCAGGGCGTCAAGCAGGCGCTGGATTTCAATCAGATCGATTATCACGGAAGGACAATTTTTGTGAACAAGGCAGGAGAAGGCCGGGGTGCACTTCGGGTATTGACCATTTCCTATCGGTAGGGCAGGTCTGGTCGAAGTCTCGGCATCATGGTAGGATGTTTGGTAGCATATGAGTCGTGGGAACAGCAAGCCTGCTCCCGGGTCACTTGCATGTCGCTGACTCCTGCTACGATTTGGGCGCTGCAGGTATGGGGAAGGACGGCGTGGGCAAGGGCAAAGAGAAAGGACAGGGCAAAGGCCATGGTTGGAGATTGTGATGCGTGGTACGATATTCTAGCTTCAGATGGCTTCGAGCTGGTGGTCAGGTGAGAAAGTTAAGAGCAACAACACCAAGGCCTGATGTGCCGGGCGCATATGCTACAGACTTTGTTACAACACTTTGCTGTATACAGTATAGACTCACTCGAGCAAGCGCACACACACTTTCACTCTCACCCGCTCGCTCTCTCACTCCCGCTCTCTCTCTCTCCTCTCTCGCTGGCTCTCGCATGTCCAACCCTCAAATCTTGGTCCAGAGATTTCTCAGTGTTCTCGCGCCGCTCTCTCCTTCTCTCTCTCTCTCTCTCTCTCTCTCTCTCTCTCTCTCTCTCTCTCTCTCTTCTCTCTCTCTCCCTCTCTCTCTCTCTCTCTCTCTCTCTCTCTCTCTCTCTCGCTCTGTGTCTTTCTCACAGGCCACTTTGAATGCCAGCTGGCCCGAGCTTCAAACTCCTGCTGCGCTGCTCCCAAGATTGCTGGACCCGTTCAGGCCATGTGAAAGCCTACACATAAGACATTGCAAACAGAAGTTTTTGAAGTTTTGAGTGATGCTGCAACAAGTGGCGTAGGAGGCCGAACTATGAAGCCACGCTGAAGCCAAAGAAGTCGGACGAAAATAGGCCGGCACCTCGGTCGCTTCCGCAGCTGGCGCCGCCACAGTTCATAGCAGTCTTTCTGCCCAGCGCCGAGGGCCTATCTCGCATCTGGACTCCTCCGAACACCACGGCCATTCAATCCACGCAGTGCTCCGCGGGAGGATGCAGAGTTGCCATGGCCTTAGACACCTCTCCTGAAGAAGATGCAAGTCTGGCATGTGCGTTGTGCTACGCCCGCATGCCAGGACGGCCGGGCAACGTCTTCTTAAGTGCCTCGTATGAAGCTACACAGTGAACTACAGTGGCTTTTATTGAGTTTCCTTGCGCGCCAAACGCTCGGACTCCACGTTCGGATTTGAGGATGCTCAAGCCAAAACAATCGGACGAGAATGCGCTGTTACCTCAGTCGCTTCGGCAGCTGACGCTGCCACAGTAAGTAGCAGTCCTTCTAGCCAATGCCCAAGGCTGAAATGATTTCGCATCTGCACTCCTCCCAAAACTAAGGTCCCAGAACGACGCTCTGCCGGAAAAGGCAGGCAAGAGCTTGCCCTTGACTTCAGATGCCTGAGAGCAGGGTTTCGGGGCCCTAAGGAGGGTGTAGCGTGCCCGAACGTTTAGGCACGAGGACCTGCTCCCTTCGAGCAGGGAGGGGCAAAACTGTAAGGCGGCGTGCGCAGGAGCTAGCTGCCGTCTTTCATTATTCTTTTGTCAATACCCTCTTTGATGTTCTCAGCCCTGAAACTCTAAACCCGAAGCGCCACTTGACCTTGCCAACTTTACTTCCGTGCTTTGCGACAGTTGTTGTTCGGTCCCCCCCCCCCCCCCCAAGCAAACGAAAACAGATGCTAGGCATCATGCCAAGCATGATGGAGCTTCAACTATAGGCTCCGATTCATTTCCTGACCCTCGTATGCTTTGTGCGCTCGCCTCGGATATCTTTTGAAGTTCCATCTACGCTTTGTCCAATTTGATCGGATATGGCAGCCTTGCCAACCAGGGGATCCCAAGCACAAGTCTGTTGAGATCCCATTTCACGGCTTCAAGTGTCGAGAGGCCTAGTGCTGCAACCCTCTGAGGCGACCTTTCGCGTCGCAGGAGCAGGAGACAGCGTTGGATGCCGAAGAGGCCCAAAGGAGGTTTAGGGTTGAAGGGCTGAAGAGGGCTTTGTGTTGAAATTTGCCTTAGAAGGGCCTAGGTATGCCGGAACGCATCTCAAACGCAAGATCTTTGATGCCCCTCCTACAGGATTGTGTCATCCAGGGCTTGACGAAGATTTTTGCACCAGTACCTTCCCTGTTGGCAAGTACTGATGAGTGGGAATGCACTTGAGAATGGCGGCCTGATGTCAAGCAGGTGCCGCTCGAGTATACAGAACCTTCAGGAAGTCTCGCGTCACCGTCGCAGGAATCTACGCAATGACTCCGCAGCAAGGCAAATGAACTTAGATACGTTGCAACCTCGAATGTTGCCACACGTTGGCATGAACGGAACCCAGGGCGTTGAGCCCTACGGCCCTACTTACACCCCGAGCCGCAGCCCATGCCAGTTCATGCAGGCGACCGTCTTTCAGTGAGTGGCTTGCCGTAGCATCGTCAGCGTACTTTTCCAATCTTGTCGCCATAGGCTGCCCATATAGATTACCACGCTGGCGCCTTTGCATCACCATGCTTCTCGCGTCCTTGGGCAGGATGATCATGTTGAAACATCCTTGTGAAGCTTGATAAAAGCGGCCAGAAACTGGCCCGCCACACAGACGTGAGGGTATAGGTGAGGCTTGGAAATTGTCCGTGCCGTTGCAACCTGACTCAGACCCTTTCGCGATTTGCAGCCGACCCCTGCCTGACCATGCAGAGGGGTGTGCAGCGCCGTTTTGCTGGCCCGACCATGGATTGTCCCAAAGTGGATCCGCTCTGCTCTGCAGGAGGGAAGGTGCAACACCTGTCGCAACTAGAATTGGAACCACGAGACGTGGAAAAGCAGGAAGCAACAGCTTCAGATGCATCATGCACCGCATGTCGATCGTCTTCCTTGCTCCTTGCCAGCTTTTCACTTTGCATATGTCGCCTTGCTTGAACATCACACCTATACACTTGTATATAACACCAAGTTCTCCATTATCCATCTGGTATACTCCGGATAATAGGCAATTTTCCTCTACCTAAATCTGGATTTCGAGACTACTTGCGCAAATTCTCCTACACCGAGATCTGGATTTCCCAACTAGTTATCTTGGGCATATTGATTCGCGGGCAAACTTTCTTATAGTGGTATACCAGTTCTACTACTTCTTGCAACTATAACCCGTTAGGATGCACTCCCTTCCATGCGGCCTGCTAGTGATCTTCATGCAGTTTGGACTGGTCACACGCTTCTGAAGACTTCCCCCCTGATTTGTTCAACTGCTATTCTGGCTCGAGCAGCTGTCTTCGCTATATTGTGCTCAACGCCAGGCAGGACAGACTAACTGCTAAGCCCTATAAGCCTTATTGAGTGGATCTTACATCCTCAATTGCAAGTGAGCTCTGGCCACTCTCTTCAGGTCACGCGGAGGTTTTGTAGGCTCCTGATGGGTCTTCCAGTGATGCAGTCTCCATGGGGGGTATTCGGCGGGCCCATGCAGATATGCGAAGGGGCAAGCCCTAAAGCTTCAAACCTCACAAGCCCTGATGGTGAATCAAGTCGCCCGCTATGGCACTTGCTTGGGTTACGCATGAGTGGCAGGTGACTCACCTGCGCAAGAAGTGCAGCATGAACTACGCGGAGCACATGATGCGAATGAACGAACCTGCGGGGAGCCAAGGGAGTGAATGTCATTGAATGCCAGCGAAGGTTGCAGTACTCGTGTGTAGCAGTGCATGCCATGCAGTGCACAAGCGACATTGTCACTGGTTCATTGCGTAGCGTCGTGTGGACAACTGCTTGTTTCAAGAAGTTCACAGATTTTCACAGATTCACTTACCGTCGTCTCGCTCGATGCTTGTGGATGGGATCGAGATCCCGGCGGACCTCAGTGCCGCCTTCTCATCACAAAGAAAGGGGAGCCTGAAAATGTTTGATATGCTTTGTCAGATCCATCCGCATCCTGTCGACTCCGGAACTCGTAGTTCTCTTCACTTGCAGCGGAACTTTGTGCCTGCGAATGTATGCCACTTGAAGATGCTGGCCGACGCTGCCATGTCATAGCGCTTACATGAGCAGTCCGAAAGGATGCACAAAAATCACAACCAGAACACGTGATGGCCCCAAGCACGCTTCATTTGTGACAGCCCATCCATTTACATCGATCTGAATTGTTGCTGTTGCAGCATTGCAGCATCTCAGCCCAAAAAAAAAGACCGTCAACTCTGGACCGCAGTAAACTCCGTAAACTCCATATGTTTAAATTGGCGTGTGTCCCCCACTCCCCACGAGATGCAACCTATACAGCCCCTGTAAGCTTAATTCTCGGCGTTGGGCTTAATTTTTCGGTTTGGTGCATGAAGTCTCGAGGTTAAGTGCAGGACAGGGTTTGCGGTGTCAGGGGCTTCAGGATTCGGGGTCCAGGGAAATATGCTTGCAAGTCGGGGGAGGTGCAAAGCATGTTAGGCCTCTGACTTAAGATTCAAGACCTGAATCCCAACATAATTTCACAGACGCATTGTCCACCACAGAAGAACAATGCCACGGCAGCAGAACGCAATGGAAATCATACAGGCATGCCTCGTTTAGGGTGTGTCAAAACTAGAAGAGGGATGGCCCGAAAGCATCGATTTGCCGTGCGTTGACTCCATGCACTTGACTCTTTGTACTCGAACTGTATGCACTTGGACAAGTGTATGCACTTATACGGTTGCATACTCACTTGTAGACTGCACTTGTACACTGCACGTGCTATGCACTTGAACTGCATGGCATTCAAGTGTGTGGACTTGAATGCCATGCACTTGTGGTCAACTGTATACACTTCATCGGCATTCAATACATCTGAAGTTAGCGGAGTTAACGGTTACCATGCTATTTGCAGTGTTTTCAAGCACCCAGATGTCCGTTACCGTGCTAATTGCGGTGTTTCCAAGCGCCCAGATGTCCGTTACCATGCTCTTTGCGGTGTTTTCAAGCGCCCAGACGTCCGTTACCATGCTATTTGCGGTGTTTTCGAGCGCCCAGATGTCCGTTACCGTGCTATTTGCGGTGTTTTCAAGCGCCCAGATGTCCGTTACCATGCTATTTGCGGTGTTTTCAAGCGCCCAGATGTCCGTTACCATGCTATTTGCAGTGTTTTCAAGCGCCCAGATGTCCGTTACCATGCTATTTGCAGTGTTTTCATGCGCCCAGATGTCCGTTACCGTGCTAATTGCGGTGTTTCCAAGCGCCCAGATGTCCGTTACCATGCTCTTTGCGGTGTTTTCAAGCGCCCAGACGTCCGTTACCATGCTATTTGCGGTGTTTTCGAGCGCCCAGATGTCCGTTACCGTGCTATTTGCGGTGTTTTCAAGCGCCCAGATGTCCGTTACCATGCTATTTGCGGTGTTTTCAAGCGCCCAGACGTCCGTTACCATGCTATTTGCGGTGTTTTCAAGCGCCCAGATGTCCGTTACCATGCTATTTGTGGTGTTTTCATGCGCCCAGATGTCCGTTACCATGCTATTTGCGGTGTTTTCATGCGCCCAGATGTCCGTTACCATGCTATTTGCGGTGTTTTCAAGCGCCCAGATGTCCGTTACCATGCTATTTGTGGTGTTTTCAAGCGCCCAGATGTCCGTTACCATGCTATTTGCGGTGTTTTCATGCGCCCAGATGTCCGTTACCATGCTATTTGCGGTGTTTTCATGCGCCCAGATGTCCGTTACCATGCTATTTGCGGTGTTTTCAGACGCCCAGGGCGTCCGCGGCGTACTGCGTCTGTACTACAAAAAGTCGACTTTCCAGCCACGGAAGCTCCGCGTGTCCGCGGCGTACTACGTTCGTACTACAAAAGTCAAAAGTCGACTTTCCAGCCACGAAAGCTCCGGATGTCCCCGGCGTACTACGTCTGCACTTCCAGCCACAGGCGGGGACGTACTACACTTGTACTATACAAAAGTCGACTTTCCAGCCACGGAAGCTCCGGGTGTCCGCGGCGTACTGCGTTTGTACTACGAAACTCGACTTTCCAGCCACGGAAGCTCCGGGCGTCGCCGGCGTACTACATTTGTACTACAAAAGTCGACTTTCCAGCCGCGGAAGCTCCTGGTGTCCGCGGCGTACTGCGTTGTACTACAAAAGTCGACTTTCCAGCCACGGAAGGTCCGGGCGTCCCCGGCGTACTACATTTGTACTACAAAAGTCAACTTTCCAGCCACGGAAGCTCCGGGCGTCCCCGACGTACTACGTCTGTGCTACAAAAGTCGACTTTCCAGCCACGGAAGCTCCGGGTGTCCGCGGCGCACTACGTTTGTACTACAATTTGTACTACAAAAAGTCGACTTTCCAGCCACGCAAGCTCCGGGTGTCCGCGGCGTACTACGTTTGTACTACAAAAAGACTTTCCAGCCACTGAAGCTCCGGGCGTCCGTGGCGTACTAGATTTGTACTAGAAAAGTCGACTTTCCAGCCACGGAAGCTCCGGGCGTCCCCGACGTACATTTCCAGCCACGGAAGCTCCGGGTGTCCGCGGCGTACTACGTTTGTACTACGCAAGTCGAAAAAAAACGTAAAAACACTACGGTTTTAGCACCGCGACCACGCGAAAACCCGCAGAGGGGTTACGTTTGCATGTCAGGAAACGCAAAAACACGAGGGTTTTGGCACCGCGCCAACGCCGAAACCCGCAGAGGGGTTACGTTTGTATGTCAAAAAACGCAAAAACACGACGGTTTTGGCAACGCGCCAACGCCGAAACCCGCAGAGGGGTTACGTTTGTATGTCGAAAAACGCAAAAACACGACGGTTTTGGCACCGCGCCAATGCCCAAACCCGCAGAGGGTTGTCTGCGCCCACGAAAAAAAGTACAAAAAACGACGGTTTAGCACCGCAACCCGGCGATCACCCGCAGAGGGTTGTCCGCGAACACAAAGAAACGTAAAAAAAACGACTGTTTTAGCACCGCGACCACGCCGAAACCCGCAGAGGGTTGTCCGCGAACACAAAGAAACGTAAAAAAACGACGGTTTTAGCGCCGCGACCACGCCGAAACCCGCAGAGGGTTGCAATCCCGATTGGCGGTGTCAACCCAGCCCGCTGCCTTAGAAAGAGTAATTTTAATTTAGAAATCTAGGACTGGGTACGAAGGTATGCAATTCAGTCTGTGCACTGTGCACTTCACTCTGTGCTTCACTCTATGCACTTCACTCTGTGCACTTCACTCTATGCACTTGACTCTATGCACTTGACTCTATGCACTTCACTCTATGCACTTCACTCTATGCACTTCACTCTATGCACTTCACTCTGTGCTCTGAACTCTATGCACTTGAATCTATGCACTTCACTCTATGCACTGCACTCTATGCACTTCACTCTGTGCACTTGACTCTGTGCACTTCACTCTATGCACTTGACTCTGTGCACTTCACTCTATGCACTTCACTCTATGCACTTCACACTATGCACTTCACTCTATGCACTGCAGGCTATGCATTTCACTCTATGTACTTCACTCTATGTTGTTGTGTCAGGGGGCTCCGCACGGAAGAACCCTTCGCGATGCTTTCGGGAAAAAACCTGATGACCACTGTGACTATAGCAATCTCTTCAGTTGTTGCCTTGGCGCTCGGCTTGCGCGCGGCCCAGGCTTGCTGCGCCGCTTCGGAGGACAGGGTTAGCGCGCCGGCCCTGCGCTGTAAAGCGCTGGCTGGCAGCTGCTCACAAGCCTAAATGTCTAGATGGGGGACGTGGGATGTCAACTACCAGTTGCTGAGGATCTTCTTTTAGCATTTTCCGCTCCCCGTCTCCCATTCTGAGGCTCCCCACCCCCATCTCCATTCAGGGCCTGGGATTCTCCACGGGTAATTTTGCAGCATTGGGCCTGCGATTCGCATACCACAGGTCGTGAAGGCCATGAGGGCTTGCATCAATAAAGGGACCGGTTTGGGTAAGCCGTGCTCGGCCAACGTCATGGCGGATGATCCCAACGAGATGCTCGCCCGTGGCCTGCACATCCGCTCCCAATTCGGACCTCTCGCTGTTGCTTGAGGGATACGTTGCCAGAGGCACAGCCGGAGACACAGCCGTGACCTGTGCTGGGGGCACAGCATGGCGCAGGTTTCGGTTCCAAGTAGTTTTGGGCTATACGCAGTGTACTTAGCGTGCTCCAAAGTTCATCGCAACCTAACATAAATACCGATCGCCCTAGGCCCTAAGAAGCTAGATACCAGATGTTGCCTCTAGCATGAAACTCCATGCCCTAGCCCTACAGACCCTCGAAGACAGCAACCCTAAACCCCACCTAAGCACCCCAAGCCTGGAGACTCCAAACCCAAAGCCCTAAGCCAGAAATCAGCCCACCCCAAGCCCTAAACCGCTAAACCCTCACGCTCAACCCCAACCCCCTAAACCCCTAAACTTCAGCAACACGACCTTGCCCTAAACATAACCCTGACCTCAAGCCCTATGCCCTGAGCCCAAAATCCCAACGCAAGCCATACCCTAAGCCCCCATTGACCCTTAAATGCACACAACCCTAAGCCCCTGAGCAACAGCCAACAAGACCTCAAGCCCTACTCCCCAAATGTGGGAAGCCTAGATGTGTGGAAGGCTCCGCTTCTTTTGGGCCCATGGTCCTGGTTTCTTCCGCCTGCGGTGCATTCCTCGGCCCGTATCAAAGTTGCACCGGATGTCGGGGCGCAGATCGTTTACTCAGGCTCCGCCAGCCTTCCAGGCTCCGGTGTTCGAGGAGAGGCTGTCATCACCTTATTCGAAGGGGCATTCACATACCAGTGGCACCACTATGCGTCTTCCTGGTTTGTGTTTCGCTGCTTGTCACTGAAGGCCTCCTGCGCCGCCGTTTGCGCCAGGAGAGGCCAAGCGCAGCGCTCGGCTGGCATTCATGTGGCCCCTAGATGCAGATGCCCCACCTTGAGCCAAGGCCGCACAAGACCTGTGAAGATCCCAAGGCGCGGGCCAGATCCCTGCCAGAAGAAATGTAGGCTTGGATCCCAAACCCATGCATCCGCTGGCAGGACTGCCCCCCGACCAAAGCAAACGGCCCTTCCCACAAAGAGACGCCAAAGCCTGGATCCTGGCTTTTTGCAGATGCTTCGGGTATTTCGGATATTTAGGAAGTGTGGCTGATTTGACTGTGCAGGCTGAAGAGCGCTGGTGGTCAAAATCGATCACCCAATCCGCCTCCCTTAAGGCACCAGCCGTCATCGTTCGATGACAGGCCCCTGTCGGGTGTACTCCGTGCACTAGGCTTCTGGTGCAGTTTAGCTGTTTTTAGCTTCCGCTTCCGCCGGCCAGGCTGTTGGGTGCCTTGCGGAAGTGCGTCGGCCTCGGGACCTCATGCTTATAAACACTACGAAGGTCTGAATTTTGGCCTTTACTAGGGTCTGCGCATGTCTGTGCTCGAAAATCTCGCTCCCGAAAGTGTTGTCGTGGTTTCGACGTATGTGGTTTACCGCTTTCTCGATCCTTCAGATACGCGTCGGCAAATGCAGTGCCATCGTGTGTCAGGTGTCGAAACCATCTGCGTTTACAGCAGTTTCGTCTCTGTGGCTCTGTGGCCTTTTCACATCCGCGACCTGGACACACATGCCCGAACGACGAAATCCCCATTGCCAGAGCATCCATGTCGTTACTTTACCCAGCGCATCCACGACCAGGGCACCATGCCCGAACGAAGATTATACCATATTATACCCGGCGCATTCAGGACCAGCCAGTTTCGGTCGTTTGTTCTGAACGCACAGCAAAGTGCACATGCCAGCCGTGCAGCTCTCTAACGACACGAGTCAGCAGCGCGTTGTGGCGTTTCTGTTGGGAAATAAGGAAGTAAATGTTTATATTCTTCAGGCTGTTGCTTCTAGAGTAGAGTGGGGGTGAGACTTATAGATGGCGTTCCAGGGTCGCAATACAAGCAGCTGCTTAGCCTGATTGCGGTCAGCATGGGTAGGACAAGGGGATTTGGATGAAGATAGTTAGAGGTTCAACTCCCAGAGTTTGCGCAAGAGGCGACTCGGAGTGGAAGGGCTTTGGGGGAGGCTTGGGGTTAAGTGCTTGCTGCTTTGCGGTTTTTGCATGCTTTAGCCATGCGTAGCGCGGCTTTAGCAACCGGCAGTTACAGTCATAGACACTGCTCTGCTTACCTTTTCAGTGGCCCGATGGGTGTGGAAAGGTATTTTGACAGCTTTCGTGCAGGCTCCTGTCACTCCTGGTATGCCGCCGATCGGACAGCAGCACATGCAGGCTGCGAACGTGTGAAGGGCACTGTGCGAGTGGCTCTTCGGATGTTGGCGCATGTTGGCGCGTGGGAGGCACCCCTCTGAAGAAACCCCAAGCCGCCTGGAAGGTTGAGGGTATACCAGGTATACCCTGAACCCTAAACCCCCAGAGACACAAGCCCTGAAGCTTAAATCCCATATGCCGGCCCAAAACCCGATAGACCCTAGCATTCCTGATCCTGGGCCACTGCTAGCAGGGAGGCCCAGCTGCTCTTTTTCTTTGTGGCTAGTGGCTTAGGGTTTAGGGCTAAAGCCCTCCAACGCCCTGAAGCCCTAACCCAAAACGATTATAACTTAGGAGATTTTGAGGTGGAGGGCCGAGGGGTGGCCTGGGGAGGGCAGCCGAGGGTTCATGTCTTGAAAAGGATCCCAAGAGGTCTACCTAGCCTAAGCTTGACTAAGGCTTTGGAATTTTTGGAATTTTGGGCTTCGTGGTGTAGGCCAGGCCCCAAACCCTATAAGCTTATAAACGTTAGGATAAAATGGGGTGGCAGGATTGAAGGGGGCTCCCGGGAACTCAAAGGAGAGTTCGGGGTTTAGGGTTCATTGGCATTCATCGTTCAGGAAGGATACCACCCTCCCTTCGGCTCAGGCATCGGCAACATCTGAGAGCAGCGAAGCTGATGTAGACAAGTATTGCAGACAGGCGCCCGATCAGTTCCGGACATTGGGGTCCAGGGTTTCAGGTTGAGCCCTGAACTCTATCGCCCCAGCTCTGTAGGAGGGAAAAAACCCCTGACATCACTGAAACCCAAACCCTGTAAACCCTACAAGCCCTATAAACCCTAAATCCATCTAAATCCCTAAGCCCTATAACAGTGGCGAGCGAGCGTCTTTGTTCAGGTTGAGGGCCTTTAGAATTGCATGTGAAAATGGTGTTGCAGGGTGCAAAAGTAGCATGTGGGTCGGGACCCCGCCCACCACAGAATTGCACAAGGCAGGGTAGGGCCACCGGCAGGGTCACCTAAGTTAGGGCAGAAGGCCTGTAACCTGAGAAGTCCTACAGGCCCTAAACCCTGAACCCTGAGACCTGAAACCTCGCAAGAGACGGGTTAAACTGGGGGCTTCCGCAATGTTGCCAGAGATGCCCAAAAGGAACTGACCCAGAACCCTAAAGCCTATAGGCAAATTCCCTTCGAGATATGGTTTTTTTCAGGGTTTTTTTTGGGGTCAAAAGGCTTCAACTAAGGCTATGTTTAAGACTCCTCACGCCATGAGCTATATATACACATACACACACTCAAAGCACACCGCAGAATCCGAAGCACGGGGCCCGTCGCTGGAGTCCTTCTTAGGGAGTTTGAGGACTCCTAAACCCTTTATAAAACTTACAAACCTCCCATAACCTCCCCAAACCCCAAACCGAGCCAGGCTTTCTGTAGATCCCCTTAAAGTTTCTGCCGAGCGCCCAAGAAAGCCTTGGGAGCGGTGAAATTCGTGGCCTTTTGGGGCTTCAGGATGCTTTAGGATGCTTAGGACGCTGGGACCAAAAGGTTTTACAGGGCTGTTTTTTGTTTCAAGAGTTTTGGGTTTAGGGTATTGGAGGGTATTGGGGTTTGTGGTGCTTGTGTAGCGCGAATGATTTGCAACGAGTTTGCTGAGGGTTTAGGGGCTTCCACCTCAAGGCCCCGGATTCCCAGAGCCACCGAGCTTTGCGGATCTTTGCGGGCGCACGCGGTTGCCGGTTTCTGGGTTTAGGGTTTAGGGTTTAAGGTACAAGGTCAGGGGCTAAAGATACGGTCAGCATTGTTTCACCTAGAGATCGCCTCGAGGCCGCTGTGACCTCATTGATCTTTCTGCATGGCTGCCAAAATCGGCCTCTGCCAATGCTTTCTGATCTGGGTTTATTGATCCCAAAACCCTATAGTATATACATATCTGTATAGAGCGTTGGTCAGAATAACGGATCATGCGGCAACAATGACGAATTCGTTGGTCCTAATGACGAATCCGTTGGTCCTAATGACGAACTTGTTGGCTGCTAATACCGAATCGGTCGGTATTAGCAGGTCGGTGGCTGCTTCTGATGGGTCTTGTATAGCTGGTCTCGTATGGCTTGATGCGATTGTGAACAGATTAGCATCAGTTTGTGAACAGATTAGCATCACTTTGTGAACAGATTAGCATCACATTGTGAACAGATTAGCATCACTTTGTGACAAGATTAGCATCACTTTGTGAACAGATCAGTCTGTGAACAGATTAGCAGCAATTTGTGATAGCAGATGAGCATCAAGTTCCGCATGCGGAGTCCCTGTACAGCTTGCAGGCTCACTGGTGCCAATGGTTCTCGAAGTCGCCCCCCTTTTTGTCGCCTTGTCGATGACACCGAGCCCTGCTACGAAGCTTACAGGGTTCATCGGGACAGCAGCACCATGAATCCCAAAGTCTTATGGTCTGTTCAACACGTGTTGTGTTGCAATTGGGTTTAAGGGCGTATATGGTCTTTATAGGATTTAAGGCTTGGGGCTTAGGCGGCTTAGGGTAAAAAGACCTCCCGCCCGAGCATTTTCAGTGTTGACTATGGCAAGTCACGCGCATGTCGCATATAAACCGCTGCCGCAGCTTGTAAGTCATGACAGCCTGCGGCTCATACAGATGCCGTGAAGCATCAACGCAAGCTTTGGTTGAATGCATAAGGCCCAAATCGACCTTGGCGGCAAGCACTTGCGCGCTGCACTCACCAGGTGCGAGCGATAGCAAGGCAGGCACTCCGTACACAATATATACTGCTGTCGGCTGCTCCGTGTACTTTTTCCTGGTGTGAATGTAGAGGTCTCTTGGTTCAGAGGTCTGTGAGGGGTTCATCAATCAAGGCGAGCATCAGCTGCATCCGTGCCAGTGCCGTGTGGGTGGGAGGAAGAAGAGACATCCATATGACTTACTGGACGAAATACTTTCCTTTAGAGCTTTGGTAACCCGCACGCCGGGCTACGACACTGTTCTGGGCAGAGAGTGGCAGCCTTCTGCTCAGACTCTGTGATCGAGCTCAAAAGACATCAGAAGACTAGGGTTGGTCGACTCAGTCTGCCCTCGTGCCCTCAGCTGTTGCCCTCAGCTCACATTGGTAGTTTCCACAATCATGTCCGCTGAGCTTTTCCGAGAGAGCGTGGACCTGCCGGGGCCTCGGGCATCGACTATAAGTGTTTAGGAAGTTTAGGGTTGAGGGTTTCTTGCGTCGAGCCCTTCGATGGATCAGTTCGAAGCCGAGCTATAGTTCATGCAACTTTTGCTGAAAAGACACACTTGTGTCTTTACGCGATTCCGAAACTTTGGTGAGTAGATGTTACTACCAGAGACAACTCTTGAGACCCTTCAGCTGTTCACTATGGAAAAATATAACCAATGAACCAATCAAGCAAAATCGAACCCCAAGCCCACGAGGCCCAATGGCCCTCTCCGGAGCAGCGCTGCCGAGATGCTCGCTGCGTACGATGCGGGCTGGCGCTCCGAGGCAGTGGGGTGGAGCAACATGAAGAAAGTGTATACATGTATGTATGCATATGCAGGGATCCCGCTCAACCGAGGCTGCTATGCAGCAAAAATGTAGGAGAACGCTGTGAGTAAAGTGCCGACATCGCGCTCACCGACTGCAGTATGTAAGGAAGAAATCTTCCATCGGAATGGAAATAAGGGCTTGGGCACCCTCAGGCACGGGGCCACACTCTTCATAAAAAAAGGCCTAAGGACGAAATCGTCTCTCGCAGGGCCTGGGCGCCCTCGACTGAAAAAATGAAGCTGCTGGGAAAGCCCGGAATGGGGGGAACCCCGCGAGAGCCGTTCTATGACTCTATGATTTATACGGTTTACTCTCTATGGTTTTGGGGTTAAGGGGTTTCAGATGGAGGGTTGGGGTAGCATTTAAACCTTAGTGCAGTATAAGGGTCCAGTGTGGAGGCTGCAGTAGTGTGTGATCCTGTGTGCGTGTTTCATTTTTCCCAAAAACATCTCGGATGTTGGGTGCTCGTTTAGGTTCAAAACGCGAGGGAGCGATGCCGGGGGATGGCGCGGGGGTGAAAGTGAAACGGGGATAAAACGAAGCGGGGAGGAAAACGAAACGGGGGATCAGAAGGGCGGGATGAAAACGAAACGGGCAGAACGAAACGGGGATGAACACGAAACGGGGATACCGGGGGATGGCGCGGGGGCGAAAGCGAAATGGGGATAGAACGAAGCGGGGATGAACACGAAACGGGGGATCAGAACGGCGGGATGAAACAAAAACGGGGATGAAAACGAAACGGGGACGAACACGAAACGGGGATGGCGCGGGGATCAGAACGGCGAGATGAAAACGAAACGAGGTTGAAACGAAACGGGGATGGCGCGGGAATCGCAAGGTGGCACGAAAACGCAAGGGGGTTGAAACGAAACGGGGATGAAGATGAAACGGGGATGAAAACGCAACGGGGATGGCACCTGCGGGGAGGAAAACGAAACGGGGATGAAAAGGAAACGGGGATGAAAACAGAGCCGGGAGGGGCGCGAGAGCGGACTGCGGCACGTCCGGCGGCGCGGCAAGCTGAGGGATTTTCGTTGAATTGTACTACAAGTGTAATGCTGGGAGGACAAAGCCGGAGGGGCGCGGGAGCGGACTGCTCCGCGTGCTGCGGCGCGGCAAGCTGAGGGATTTTCGTTGAAATGTATAGTGCAAATTGCTGGGAGGACGGAGCTGGAGGGGCGCGAGGGCGGACTGCGGCGCGTGCTGCGGCGCGTACGGCACGAGAGAGCCGGAGGGGCGCGAGAGCTGTCTGCGGCACGTACTGCGTCACGGGAAGCTGAGCGATTTTCGTTGCAATGATTTGCAATGTTTTGTTTACGACGCGTCAATATTGGCATGACGCAGGAGCCGGGAGAATTTCTTCTGAATTGTATTGCATCATAAGAAATATATATGTATTTTTGTTTACAAGGCGCATCGTTGAATTGTAGCACACGTGTAAACAGTAGCGCGTACTGCGGCGCGGGAAGCAGGGATTTTCGTCGTCCCGGAGGACGGAGCTGGAGGGGCGCGACGAATGTAGTGCTGGGCTCGCTGAGCCGGGAGGACAGAGAGCCGGATGGGCGCGGGAGCACGTCTGCGGCGCATCTGGAGAGCGTCATTGGCGCGGAGGGGGTTGCGTGTCGTTGAATTGTACGGTGTAGTAGTATAAAGTACAAATGTGGTACTGGAATCGCTGTGTCCGTGAGCCGGGAGGACAGAGCCGAAGGGGATCACGCGGGGTGCGAGATGGTGTGTTCCGCGTCAAGTACTGTATATAATCAACTACCCTACATCACCTTCTTATGTCTTGTTCTACTCTTGATGAAAATGCGCATACGAAGTGGACTTTAACGTGGGGATTTCATTCTTGCACTCTTGTAATTCGGATTGTTTTTGGGCTCCTGGCCTGACCTTGTTTTTTTGGATAGGTAACGACAGCTGGCGCTGCTACAGACGAAGTCCTCAAAAAAAACCAAGCCCCCTCCTACAGATTCCCAGCCCGGGGCTACTGTATAGGCCCCCCTAACATGGGGTAGCCAGGCCCCATCTACTACATATATATATATACACACACACACACACACTTCTTTTTGTGTTTATGCAGGGCATTGAAAATACGAGTGCGAATCGACCATAAATTCTATGCAAGTAGCAAACTCTCCAGCGGGCTTCTGTCGCAATCGTCAAACCACGTTCGAATCGAATTTGTGATCTGTGATAAAGTCATCTGATCGTTAAAAAAAACTGCACACACTTCTTGGCCAACGTTCGTCTCACGCAGTAAGGATCAAGGACGGTAGATCTTACCAGTCCCAGGCACCGCGGTAGACGAGTACATAATGTTTCTCTTCACCAGGGTTTGTCTGTCCCTAGCACAACACAAGGTGAATTCGATCTCCTGCTAGCCTGCTTGCAGTTGCCTTGCTCTGCTTCCTCCGCAGCCCACCGGGCAGAAAGGGACATAGGTCCGCGACTGTGTCTTGAGGCCCAAGGTTCAGGGATTTCGGTACCTCTCACGAACTTTGTCATGTGACGGGCCATCGATGAAGTAACCCGGGCGTACTCTGGGGTCTGGCTGAGCGGGAAACAATAATGTGGCGCTGCGGTCACCGCGGTGTCACAATATGCCGTCGCCGCCCAATGCGGCGTCAGAATGCGGCGTCACCGCCCAACACGGCGTCGCAATGCTTTACGCGACCATGCGGCGTCACGTAATGTGGCTTCACAACGAGGCGGCGGCACCAACAATGCGGCTTCAACAGTGCGGCGTCAGCTTCAGGTCGACTCGTGCCCTCCCCCTGCCAGCGCCCTGCATACAAAAGATATGAATATAAATATAAATAGACATATAAATATAAATATCAAATACAATATAAATACATGCTAACCCCCCCCCTCCAGGACCAACCTCGCAAAATCAACGAAGCCCAAGAAACTAAAAAACCAAAAAACAACAAAAAAAACAAAAACATCAAAACAACCAAAAACAACTTTGGGAGACTAGTCGCCCAGGTTCAGGGCATAGTGTCCCATTTTTTGGTTTTGTCTTCCATTCCAAAAATTCCCAAACCATAGGTCCAGGGCACAGGAAAAAATAATTAGGGAGACTAGTCGCCCAGGTCCAGGGCACAGTGTCCCAATTTTTGTTTTTGTTTTTTTGTTTTTTTCATTGTGTTTTTTTTGCTTTTTGGTTTGTTTGGTTTGTTTGGTTTGTTTGGTTTATGGTTTGTTTGGTTTGTTTGGTTTGTTTGGTTTGTTTGGTTTGTTTGGTTTGTTTGGTTTGTTTGGTTTGTTTGGTTTGTTTGGTTTGTTTGGTTTGTTTGGTTTGTTTGGTTTGTTTGGTTTGTTTGGTTTATGGTTTGTTTGGTTTGTTTGGTTTGTTTGGTTTTCCCAAACCATAGGTCCAGGGCACAGGACATAGTCACATAGTCTCGTGGGTTTAGGAATTTTGGGATGTTTGTGGATTTTAGGATTTTTGGAACGGAGGACATGGTTTGGGACTTTTTGGAATTTTTGTATTTTTGGAATTGTGATGGAGGGGGGGGGACTTTCCCAAATTCCAAAATTCAAAAAATCGAAAAAGTCCCAAACCATGTCAGGTGCCTTGGCTGCGAGTGCCCCAGGTCGGTCCCAGTGAAAGGATATTTGCTCACAGTATTCTCGCGTCCCCGGGGCTTATAGTAAAGCAGTTGTATTTCTTATTTCATGGTTCGAAGCTTACCATCCTTCCTTCCCCATTATCTGTATTTGATATACAATACATAAACCCTACATACATACATGATGGGGGTACTTACTTTTTCTTTGCATTTCCACGGGAGGCAAGCCCTACATACTACACCAATAGGCATAACCCTTTGGTATTTCAGGTTGAGGGATTTAAGCCTCAAACCCTTAAGGTTCAAACTATATAGGCACTATAGGGCTAACCCCATCAGGGCTTTAGATATAATCACTGAAAAATCCGAAGCCTTTAACGACTATCGGGTTTAAAGGTTCAAAAGCCTAAACCAGAGGCCCTGAGGCTTTAATTGTAAACGCTTGCGCGCGCCGCCTCGGCAGCCGGGCCGGCCCACGGACAGGAAAGAAGGAAAGAGGGTTTCTGGTCAAGAAGCGGGGAGGGTTTTCGGGGAAAAAAAAAGGGGTTCGCGGGGGCGGTTTCAGGGGGGTGGCAGGAGGGTCAAGTCAGAGGTGTTGGGGTTTCAGGCAGGTCCCAGAAAGGTCCAGGGGGTCTCAGGGGGGTGCCAGAGGGTCCACGCGTTTTGGAGCGCCTCCTCTATAGGAGCCACCGACAGGCGGGACCTCCCCCGGGTCTGCTTGTTCCAGATGCTTCTCGGCAGGAAGCCGAGGCGAATCCCTAGACTTTATATACATTTAAACCTAAGGCCTGGGCATTTATACCTTCGGCGCCTTTAGGGGTGTAGGGTTCTGAGCCTAAAGGATTTGAGGTGTAAATGCCTAAACCTTAAACGCGTGAGGTTAAACTCTATAGGCTTGGGTATAAATGCCTATATCTTAAACCCTAAACCTTTAAACCTTAACCCTATAAAGGGGTTGAAAGGTTAAGGGTGTAGGTTTAGTTGCAGGCTTAGGTTTAAATGCCTATATCTTAAACCCTAAGCCTTTAACCCTTTAGAGTGTAAAGGCTCAGAGTTTAAGTTGACTTCACGGCTTAGGTTTAAATCCCGGAATCTTTTTATCCTAAACCTTTCAACCGCAACCCTTTAGAGTTTAAAGTTTGTTTTTTGTTTTTTGGCTTTTGGTTTTTTTGTGGGGTTTGTTTGGTTATTCCCAAAACCAAAAAACACAACTTTGGGAGACTAGTCGCCCAGGTCCGGGGCACAGTGTCCCAAATTATTGCTTTTTGGTATTTTTTGTATTTTTTGTTTTTTGTTGGTTTTTTGTGGGGTTTGTTTGGTTATTCAGTTTTTCCAGTTTTGTGGCTTTTTAGTGTTGAGGTTGGTCCGGGGGCGGGGTTACCAAATATCTAAAAAATATGTATATATAAATAGAGAAAAAATATATATATATATATATATCTATATCTATATATATATATATACATGCTCCCCCCCCCCCCCCCCCCCCCCCCCCAAGATCCATACTTTTTGGGTGTTTTCGAGTCCATTGGGAGGCTTCCAGAAATGGGTTGGGAAGCCAGCTTGATATTCTCCCCATCCTTGCTCAAATCTAATTACGAACGCGGCCCAGATCAGGATGTCTTAAGGGTGTGTTTCTTACGGTGTGGTCTTTTAATATTTCATTCTGAATGAGGTTTAGAAGGGATGTCTTACAGGCGTGGCCTCTGAATCTAACGTTCTCATCAAATTCCATTACAAACGAAGCCCAGATGAGGATTTCCTAGGATGTGGCTTTAAAATACAAAATTCTAATAAAATTTCACTGCGAAGAGGGTCCAGAGGAGGATTTCATAGGGAGCGGTTTGAATATATAATTTCATGAGATGTATTCGCTTATATAGAAGAGAATGTCTTGGACTGGGGCCTGTTCATGTAAATGTCATAATTTGCCTAATTTTGAGACATCTTGAGTTGCATAAGAAAAATCCAATTTATTTTTTACAAAATTAATACAGAAGGCCTGCGCAGACAGAATACAAACGCAATACAGAACAAAAGACAAACAGAAGCGCCGGTCTGCTGGTGGGCCTCGGCAGGGTGTATGGTTTTTTTGTTTTTTTGTACATTTGCTGTATTTTCTCGGAGTGGCTGCGGGGGGTCGAAATGTTGTGTAAAAAACAAACACCAAAAAAACTCAAAAAAATACAAAATCTGCTCCCCACCGCCCCTCCCGACCCCGCCCCCCACCCACAATGTTGTATTTTACAATGTAAAATACAAAAAAAACACACGAAAAAAAAATCTGCTCCCCACCGC
>CAJNDS010000045.1:0-217500 GCA_905221605.1 Symbiodinium natans
CCATTTGGGGGGTCTCTTTTACGGGTCCCTTGTTTCGTAAGCTCCCGTGTATGGCGAGCGCTCCTTACTCAGCGCTTGATGGTGGTTTAGGGTTTCTCGGCTTAGGTTGTGTTGCCTTCCCTAGTAAGCTTGCCGATGCCCGACACACCAACATCTGCAAAGGGCTGCTGGCCCCGAAACCCTAAAACCCCAAACCATAAACCCCGCACCCTAAATCCCAAACCCTTTTGGGTGTTTAGCTCTTTTTGGGGGAGTCAGGTCTTGTCGGGCGATCATAGCAGCACCCCCCACAAGCTCTAGGACTTCTGGGCCTCTAGAACCAGGGTTCAGGGCTTAGGGTTTAAACCCTAAACCCTAAACCCTCAACCCTAAACCCCAAACCCTAAACCCTAAACCCTAAACCCTCAAGCCTATTGAAGTGATTAAAAAAAAGGGTTTCAGCCACCTTCATCGGTGTAGTTGTGGGGCCCTTCGGGCCCTCTTGCGAGCGCACGCTGCCGGCACCTCGAATCCTTCAGCTAGGGGTCTTGTTGTTTGGGGTTTAGGGTCTAGAGTTTAGGGTTTAGGGTTTAGGGTTTAGGGTTCAGTGTTGAGTGTCTGGGGTTTATTTAGGGCTCAGGGTTTGGGGTTTGGGGTTTAGGGTTTAGGGCCGAGGGAAGGTCCAAGCCCACGAACATCAACCCTCAACCCTCGACCCTCGACCCTCAACCCTCAACCCTCAACCCTCAACCCTCAACCCTCAACCCTCAACCCTCAACCCTCAACCCTCAACCCTCAACCCTCAACCCTCAACCCTCAGCCCACCCGGGTGGGAACCGTATGGAAAACCCTAAACCCTAAACCCTAAATCCTAAACCCTAAACCCTAAACCCTAAACCCTAAACCCTAAACCTCTCACTTCGGGATTCGAAGCGCCTGAGAAGACGAACCAGAGAGGTTTGTCACCGCGGTCGGCTGCTCCCATCTTGTAAATCAAAACCTTACCAGCAAAAACCTCGGTTTTAGGGTTTAGGTTTTAGGGTTTAGGGTTTAGCACACTCTGACCTGAGTTTAGGGCTTAGGGCTTAGGGCTTAGGGCTTAGGGCTTAGGGCTTAGGGCTTAGGGCTTAGGGCTTAGGGCTTAGGGCTTAGGGCTTAGGGCTTAGGGTTTAGGGTTTAGGGTTTAGGATTTAGGATTTAGGATTCAGGGTTTACGGCTTTGACCTGGAATCTCAGTCGCTTAAACCCGGAAGCAAAACCCGATACCTCCAAGCTAAACCACACAACGCAGTGGGCGTGGTAGGCGCGCTCCTGTTGTCCATCTTGCGCAACCGGGACCCCAAGCCCTACACTAAACCCTAAACCCTAAACCCTAAACCCTGTAACCCAAAACTCTATAACCCCATAAGACTAGAACCCCAGGCCTTCCCACGCAACTTTAGCGCCTGGCAAGGGTCCGAAGCTCTACGACCCCATAGCCCGATGGCCAAAAGCTCCTGAGTCCCCCCCAAGCCTCGAATCCTCAGATCCGTGGCCCTACGCTCCTCCCCTAAACGAAGCTAAAAAAAAACGGGTTGAGATTTTATGGGCTTTAGCGGGCTTAGGGGGCTTCGAGGGTTTAGAGCCCCTAAACCCTAAACCCCAAGCCGCAAAAAACACCCGAAGCCCTACACCCTGAATACCCTGCCTTACACACCTAGTTACCCAAAATAAGAGGCTACTATACCCCCCCCCCCCCCCCAAAGTAGGAAGCTGTAGTCCACAGTTTTAGTCTACTGGCTCTCAAGGTAGAACCCTAACAGCCCTAAACCCTAAACCCTAAACCCTAAACCCTAAACCCTGAATGCCCTAGAACCCCACAGCGAACCATGTCCTTCAGCAGGGAGCATATCCCAGGTTTTCCTCCGCGCTTCAAAGCTGGGCCTGGGAGCTACACGGGAGAGTTTCGGAGTTGTAGGGTTTAGAACCTTTTACATAAACCCTAAACCCTAAACCCTAAACCCTAAACCCTAAACCCTAGGGTTTTGAGGATTTAGGGGTCTAGGGGTTTAGATGGGTGTAGGGGGTTAGGGGCTCTAGGGGGTGCCAGGGGTTTAGGGGGTTTTTGGGCTTCTCGGGCTTTTGGGGGTTCAGGAGAGTTGGGAGTTTGGAAGTTTAGAGGTTTGGTGTTTGAGAAACCCCGACCCCTAAACCCAAAAAAGCCCTCAAGGCCTCCAAACCCTAAATCCTGAAAACCCTAGGGTTTAGGGTTTAGGGTTTCGGGTTTAGGGTTTAGGGTTTAGGGTTTTGGGTAAAATTCAGGGGCGAAGACGGGTTTCGGGGTCAGCAGGGGATCAAGATTCATGGGGCTACAGCCGGGCTTGAAGTCTTCCTCAACCCTAAACCCTGAAGAGCACCGTAGCTGGGTTCCGAAATGCGTGGCCTACATTAGGGTTTACGGCGGGTTCAGGGCCCTACACCCTAAACCCTAAACCCTAAACTCTAACCCTTAACCCTCTACCCTGGCGCCCCAGACCCAACCCAAGCAGTCGGATGTCTCACCTGTTCACAGTGATTTTCGTGCCATCGGTGCACGAAAAAGATGCGCGCCATGACCCCACCTCTAGCCTGCTTGGGGCTTGTTTCGGGTTTAGGGCAGGGTTTAGGGTTTAGGGTTTAGGGTTTAGGGTTTCGGGTTTAGGGGTTAGGGGTTAGGGGTTAGGGGTTAGGTCTTCGACCGTGGTGAGGTCTCTCAGTTCTCACGACTGTCAGTATGTCAGCGAGCAGGGTATCTCCTAGTGATTCCCCCTCACCAGCTCGTCGTTGCGACCCTAAACCCTAAACCCTAAACCCTAAACCCTAAACCCTAAACCCTAAACCCTAAACCCTAAGCCTAAGCCCTAAACCCTAAACCCTAAACCCTAAGCCATCTCGTGAGTCTCTTTATGGAGCCCAGATAAACGATGTCCCGGAACCCTAGGAGCGACCCTTGATCTTAGTCCCCTATATAACCCTTGGGGTTTAGGGTTTCGGGTTTAGGAAGGTTTAGGGTTTAGGGTTTAGGGTTTAGGGTTTAGGGTTTAGGGTTTAGGGTTTAGGGTTTAGGGTTTAGGGTTTAGGGTTTAGGGTTTGGGGTTATAGAGCCCCTAATTATATACCTAAGTAGCCCCTAAACAACCCCTTAATGTCCCCTAAGGTCCCTTATAAGGGTCCCTCCTATAGCCCTTGACTTCAGGTCTTCGTGTTCCGGGTTAAGGTGTAGGGTTGGGATTTGCGGTTTGTGGTCTAGGGTTTCTGGGGTTTGTAGGGCTTGAGGTATAGGGCCCTAAACCCTAAACCTAAACCCTAAACCCTAAACCCTGAACCCTGAACCCTGAACCCTGAACCCTGAACCCTGAACCCTAAACCCTAAACCCTGAAGCCTAGGCTGAGGGTTCTTCCATATCCAGCCCGGATCCTAATGGTCGAACCCCAAGCCATCACTGCAGCCACGGAACACGAGTCTTAGGACCGTTTGAAGGCTTCCTCGGTTGTTCCAAGAGAGCTCAATCATCGCTTACCCTTAGAAGGCAGCTAAGACAGGCGACGGAACGCTGAATCTGAGTGTAGGGTTTAAGGTCTAGGGTTGAGAGTTTTTGGGCAGGGAAGTTGCGGCAGCAGTTGAAGACTGCCATGGATGTATTATGGCTTACGTTGTATGGTTTCGGGCTTAGGTGGATTTAGGGTTTAGGATTTGGGGTTTAGGGTTGGCTATAGGGTCTCTTGGTGTAGAGAAGCCTTCACCGACATAGACCTGATGGCGACTGCCTTTGTGCAAGTTCGTGGGTCCCAGCCTCAGTATGTTAGGGATTTCCGGGGTAGACCCTTGAAAAAGGGCTTAGGGTTAAGGGTTCAGAAGAACTTACTCTGGCGCACGTTCCTCAAGGTCCTTCGGACGTGGTTTTCGTAGCATTCTCGCGCGGCATTATTGCAGAAACCCTAAACCCTAAACCTAAACCCTAAACCCTAAACCCTAAACCCTAAACCCTAAACCCTAAACCCTAAACCCTAAACCAACGGCATGTTAAACCTGTGCGCTTTCGCGCATGAAGTACTTTTGTGCCTTGTGCAGACAAAGCCTCCAGGGCCACCTCGCATCCTCTCGCAAGACTCAGTTCTTGAGTTAGGCAACCTTTACGTTGATATTTTGGGTGTGTTTTGGGTAGAGTTTAGGGTTAGGGTGTAGGGTGTCGGGTTTAGGGTTTAGGGCTATAGAGTCTACAGTGTTTCGTGCTTAAGTAGGGTACTATACAAGAACCCCCACCCCCCCCCCCCCACCCCCTCTCCAACCTACAGGTTCCCTGCATTGGAACCTAAGTACCTACACCCTAAACCCTAAAGCCTAAAGCCTAAACCCTAAACCCTAAGCCCTAAACCCTAAAACCCTAAACCCTAGTAGTTCAATGAAGTTGGGGGGCGAACTGCACCACAAACCCTTGACCCAGCACCCTAAACCCTCAACCCTTACCTTTAGCTGCAGCTGAGCAGTCCTCCGACAGTGACGAGGGCTTGCTGGCCTTAAGGTTGAACCTCAGGTTCTAGGGTTTTGGGTTTAGGGTCTAGGGCTTAGGCTTTCGAGCTTAGGGTTTAGGGTTTCTGGGGTTTAGGGTGTTTAGGGTTTAGGGTGTTTAGGGTTTGGGGTGTTTAGGGTTTAGGGTGTTTAGGGCTTAGCGTGTAGGATTTGGGACTTGAAACGCTCAAGGGTCGAAGGTTTCAGGGCCTATACTGGGGGCTCAGGGTCTTGGGAGTTTTAGGGGAAACCCTAACCCTAAGCCCTAAACCCTAAACAAATGCAATACGGCACCCACGACTTGCAGAGGTCTACAGGGCGCGTGCCCTCTACTTCAAGCAGGCTGGGCTTGTGGCCTAAGGGTTCAAGGGTTTTAGGGTTTTAGGGTTTTAGGGTTTAGGGTTTTAGGGTTTGAGGGTTTGAGGGTTTTAGGGTTTAGGGGTTTAGGGGTTTAGGGGTTTAGGGGTTTAGGGGTTTAGGGGTTTAGGGGTTTAGGGGTTTAGGGGTTTAGGGGTTTAGGGGTTTAGGGGTTTAGGGGTTTAGGTGTTTAGGGGTTTAGGGGTTTAGGGGTTTAGGGGTTTAGGGGTTTAGGGGTTTAGGGGTTTAGGGGTTTAGGGGTTTAGGGGTTTAGGGGTTTAGGGTTTGTAAGGGTTTAGGGTTTAAGGCGTTTGGGTTAAGGTTTAGGGTTTGGTCTCGGGTTCTCGGAGGGTTTACAGGCTTTCGGTCTCCTTGGGGTTTCGGATTAAACCCTAAACCCTAAACCCTAAACCCTAAACCCTTGGGGACTTCAGGGTTGTGGAATGAGGGCTTACAGGGTTTATAGGGTTTATGCCCTGGGCTGTTTGCCCTAAACCCTAAAAGCCCGAAACCCTGAGCCCTAAGCCCAAAGTAACTTAAACGTCTTGCTATGGTCCTTTGCCCTGAAACCCGAAACCCCTTATGGTTTTCTGGCATTTTGGGGTTTAAGGCTTGGCCCTAAACCCTAAACCCTAAACTCTAAACCCTAAACCCTAAACCCTAAACTCCCAAAGCTGCCCGCGGCCCTCTGAATTTCCAAACTCGGAAAGCCAGCCATTTTCGCTACGAACCTCCTGGGAGTTTCTCGGGCTTTAGGGATTTTGGGGTTCTTAGGGTTTTTAGGGTTTTGGGGGTTTTTAGGGTTTTGAGGGTTTTTCGAGTTTTTTAGGGTTTTGCAAGGGTTTACGGTTTACGGTCTAAGCCCGAAGCCTAAATCCTTGAACCCTCAGCCAGAAACACCCTTAACCAATAATTAAACCCGAAACCCTAAACCCGAAACCCGAAACCCTAAACCCTAAACCTAAACCCCAAACCCTAAACCCGAAACCCTAAACCCTAAACCCCAAACAAACCCTTTGCTCCTCTGCCAGCCGCGCGAGAGCCTCCCTTCAGCCCGCCGCACCACTCTCCGCACAGGCTCGACCCCGAGTTCCTAGAGCACCTAAGGTTTAGGGTTTAGGGTTTAGGGTTTAGGGTTTAGGGTTTAGGGTTTAGGCTTGAGGGCTTGTGGCTTCGCGTTTAGCATGTGTTCCAACAACACTATGCTGGCTAGTGGTCTCGGGTGGGTCAAGATTTACCCAACCAAAATGAGACTGCGGCCCAAACCGGCCCCTGCTACTATTGGACGAATTCGGATACCAGATAACTCTGAGAGAATAATAAAACCCTCCAAAGGCCCAAAATCCCCAACCCTAAGCCCTGAACCCTAAACCCTAAACCCCAAGCCCTAAACCCTAAACCCGAAGATCCCCAACCCCAACCCCCAAAGTCTGGGTAGGCCCTTGCAGCATTTCATGTTTGTCCTGATTCTGATTGGGTTTAAGAGGGTCAAATTGTGGAGGGTTTTAAGGGCCATGTACGAAGCCCATAAGCCCCGAAGCACGGGGACTTGCTGGTTCTTAGTAGAGAATGAGGATGAGGTACCCTACATCCCCTTATATAGACCCTTTAAGGGAGTATGCAGGGTACTGTACCTGATTCCCTGATTCCGTACTTAGAACCAGGGGGAGAAGCCATGAGAAGCCCTTAAGCACGAGGAAGCAGATGGACGGCGATGGGGCCCCATCGCTGCTGCGTTTTGCGCGGAGCCAAGCGGTTTAGGGTTTAATTAGGGTTTAGGGTCTACAGGGTGGGGCCCCCTAGTTATAAGTAGAGTTATAAGGGCCTTAAATTGGGTTATGAGGACCCTAAGTTAGGTTATAAGTCCCTTAACTACAGTTAGTATAGTAAGGGAGCCCCACCCTGTAGGGTTTAGGTTTTAGGGTTTAGAGTTTAGGGTGGAGCAGGGGAGCCTCAGGTTCGAAGGGCGGGAGGTTGGAGGTTTTCTTGGTGTTTGGGAGCCCTACACCCTAAAGCCTAAGCCCTAAACCCTAAACCTTAAACCCTACACCCTACGAACGAAACGCTAGACCCTATCCAGCCACCGAACTAGAGCCCGTGCCACCCTCCACCTCAAGCCCAGATCAGAGCTAATCCCTAAGCCCCTACCTTTTCCCGGACACTCCAGTGGAAACCATAGGCGAAAGGTACCACAATGACTCAACAAACCTAAACCCTAAACCCTAAACCTCCACGCTGCCTTGGTCATCTGTGACACTTTGGAGGATCGTGTCTTGAAATTTCAGGGTTTAGCGTCAGAGCAGCCGAATCTACCACATTTGCGGGTGGTTCCAGAGGAGACGCCTCAGGTTTAGGGTTTAGGGTTTAGGGTTTAGGGTTTAGGGTTTAGGGTTTAGGGTTTAGGGACCCACAGGACCCTCCAAATTTACAAGCAACTGCAAAACCTAATCCGGACCGAAGCCCGAAGCCCCGAAGCCCTAAGCCCTAAGCCCGAAGCCCTAAGCCCTAAGCCTTAAGCCCTAAGCCCTAAGCCCTAAGCCCTAAGCCCTACACCCACAAGAGCCCAACCCCTAAACCCTCAACCCTCAACCCTCAACCCTCAACCCTAAACCCTAAACCCTAAACCCTAAACCCTAAACCCTAAACCCTAAACCCTAAACCCTAAACCCTCTCTTTCTTATATATATTTAAACCTTCGGCCGATTTCGGCCACGGCCGAAAAGCCACGAACACTGGTCCCCCCAGTGTTCGGCCGATTTCGGCCACGGCCGAAAAGCCACGAACCCTGGTCCCCCCAGTGTTCGGCCGATTTCGGCCTGGCCGAAAAGCCACGAACACTGGTCCCCCCAGTGTTCGGCCGATTTCGGCCACGGCCGAAAAGCCACGAACACTGGTCCCCCCAGTGTTCGGCCGATTTCGGCCTGGCCGAAAAGCCACGAACACTGGTCCCCCCAGTGTTCGGGGGATTTCGGCCTGGCCGAAAAGCCACGAACACTGGTCCCCCCAGTGTTCGGCCGATTTCGGCCACGGCCGAAAAGCCACGAACACTGGTCCCCCCAGTGTTCGGCCGATTTCGGCCACGGCCGAAAAGCCACGAACACTGGTCCCCCCAGTGTTCGGCCGATTTCGGCCTGGCCGAAAAGCCACGAACACTGGTCCCCCCAGTGTTCGGCCGATTTCGGCCACCGCCGAAAAGCCACGAACACTGGTCCCCCCAGTGTTCGGCCGATTTCGGCCACGGCCGAAAAGCCACGAACACTGGTCCCCCCAGTGTTCGGCCGATTTCGGCCTGGCCGAAAAGCCACGAACACTGGTCCCCCCAGTGTTCGGCCGATTTCGGCCTGGCCGAAAAGCCACAAACACTGGTCCCCCCAGTGTTCGGTCGGCCCCTCCCCTCCCTCCCCCCCCCCTCCCCTCCCCCCCCTCTCTCCCCCCCTCTCACCCCCTATCCTCACCCCGTCAGGGCCCAGCGTTTAGGGTTTCAAGGCCTCAAAGCCTGTGTTTAGGGTTTCAGGGCCTCAGGGCCTGTGTTTAGGGTTTCAGGGCCCAGCGTTTAGGGTTTCAAGGCCTCAGGGCCTGCGTTTAGGGTTTTAGGGCCTCAGGGCCTGTGTTTAGGGTTTCAGGGCCCAGCATTTAGGGTTTCAAGGCCTCAGGGCCTGTGTTTAGGGTTTCAGGGCCCAGCGTTTAGGGTTTCAAGGCCTTAAAGCCTGTGTTTAGGGTTTCAGGGCCTCAGGGCATGTGTTTAGGGTTTCAGGGCCCAGCGTTTAGGGTTTCAAGGTTTAGGGTTTCAGGGCCTTAGGGCCTGTGTTTAGGGTTTCAGGGCCCAGCGTTTAGGGTTTCAAGGCCTCAGGGCCTGTGATTAGGGTTTCAGGGCCTCAGGGCCTGTGTTTAGGGTTTCAGGGCCCAGCGTTTAGGGTTTCAAGGCTTCAGGGCCTGTGTTTAGGGTTTCAGGGCCTCAGGGCCTGTGTTTAGGGTTTCAGGGCCCAGCGTTTAGGGTTTCAAGGCCTCAGGGCCTTTGTTTAGGGTTTCAAGCCTCAGGGCCTGTGTTTAGGCTCAGGGCTCAGGCTCAAAGGCCTCAGGGCCTGTGTTTAGGGTTTCAGGGCCTCAGGGCCTGTGTTTAGGGTTTCAGGGCCCAGCGTTTAGGTTTCAAGGCCTCAGGGCCTGTGTTTAGGGTTTCAGGGCCTCAGGGCCTGTGTTTAGGGTTTCAGGGCCCAGCGTTTAGGGTTTCAAGGCCTCAGGGCCTGTGTTTAGGGTTTCAGGGCCTCAGGGCCTGTGTTTAGGGTTTCAGGGCCCAGCGTTTAGGGTTTCAAGGCCTCAGGGCCTGTGTTTAGGGCTGTGTTTAGGGTTTCAGGGCCCAGCGTTTAGGGTTTCAAGGCCTCAGGGCCTGTGTTTAGGGTTTCAGGGCCTCAGGGCCTGTGTTTAGGGTTTCAGGGCCCAGCGTTTAGGGTTTCAAGGCCTCAGGGCCTGTGTTTAGGGTTTCAGGGCCTCAGGGCCTGTGTTTAGGGTTCAGGGCCAGCGTTTAGGGTTTTCAAGGCCTCAGGGCCTGTGTTTAGGGTTTCAGGGCCTCAGGGCCTGTGTTTAGGGTTTCAGGGCCCAGCGTTTAGGGTTTCAAGGCCTCAGGCCTGTGTTTAGGTTTCAGGGCCTCAGGGCAAGGCCTCAGGGGGCCCAGGGTTTCAGGGGGCCTCAGGGCCTCAGTTGTGTTTAGGGTTTTAGGGTTTCAAGGCCTCAGGCCCTGTGTTTAGGGTTTCAGGGCCTCAGGGCCTGTGTTTAGGGTTTCAGGGCCCAGCGTTTAGGGTTTCAAGGCCGCAGGGCCTGTGTTTAGGGTTTCAGGGCCTCAGGGCCTGTGTTTAGGGTTTCAGGGCCCAGCGTCAAGGCCTCAGGGCCTGTGTTTAGGGTTTCAGGGCCTCAGGGCCTGTGTTTAGGGTTTCAGGGCCCAGCGTTTAGGGTTTCAAGGCCTCAGGGCCTGTGTTTAGGGTTTCAGGGCCTCAGGGCCTGTGTTTAGGGTTTCAGGGCCCAGCGTTTAGGGTTTCAAGGCCTCAGGGCCTGTGTTTAGGGTTTCAGGGCCTCAGGGCCTGTGTTTAGGGTTTCAGGGCCCAGCGTTTAGGGTTTCAAGGCCTCAAAGCCTGTCCTGTTTCAGGGCCTCAGGCCTGTGTTTAGGGTTTCAGGGCCTGGGTTTCAGGGCCTCAGGGCCTTGTTTAGGGTTTCAGGGCCCAGCGTTTAGGGTTTCAAGGCCTCAGGGCCTGTGTTTAGGGTTTCAGGGCCTCAGGGCCTGTGTTTAGGGTTTCAGGGCCCAGCGTTTAGGGTTTCAAGGCCTCAGGGCCTGTGTTTAGGGTTTCAGGGCCTCAGGGCCTGTGTTTAGGGTTTCAGGGCCCAGCGTTTAGGGTTTCAAGGCCTCAGGGCCTGTGTTTAGGGTTTCAGGGCCTCAGGGCCTGTGTTTAGGGTTTCAGGGCCCAGCGTTTAGGGTTTCAAGGCCTCAGGGCCTGTGTTTAGGGTTTCAGGGCCTCAGGGCCTGTGTTTAGGGTTTCAGGGCCCAGCGTTTAGGGTTTCAAGGCCTCAAAGCCTGTGTTTAGGGTTTCAGGGCCTCAGGGCCTGTGTTTAGGGTTTCAGGGCCCAGCGTTTAGGGTTTCAAGGCCTCAGGGCCTGTGTTTAGGGTTTCAGGGCCTCAGGGCCTGTGTTTAGGGTTTCAGGGCCCAGCGTTTAGGGTTTCAAGGCCTCAGGGCCTGTGTTTAGGGTTTCAGGGCCTCAGGGCCTGTGTTTAGGGTTTCAGGGCCCAGCGTTTAGGGTTTCAAGGCCTCAGGGCCTGTGTTTAGGGTTTCAGGGCCTCAGGGCCTGTGTTTAGGGTTTCAGGGCCCAGCGTTTAGGGTTTCAAGGCCTCAGGGCCTGTGTTTAGGGTTTCAGGGCCTCAGGGCCTGTGTTTAGGGTTTCAGGGCCCAGCGTTTAGGGTTTCAAGGCCTCAGGGCCTGTGTTTAGGGTTTCAGGGCCTCAGGGCTTGTGTTTAGGGTTTCAGGGCCCAGCGTTTAGGGTTTCAAGGCCTCAGGGCCTGTTTCAGGGCCTCAGGGCCTGTGTTTAGGGTTTCAGGGCCTCAGGGCCTGTGTTTAGGGTTTCAGGGGGCCTGTGTTTAGGGTTTCAGGGCCCAGTTTAGGGTTTCAAGGCCTCAGGGCCTGTGTTTAGGGTTTCAGGGCCTCAGGGCCTGTGTTTAGGGTTTCAGGGCCCAGCGTTTAGGGTTTCAAGGCCTCAGGGCCTGTGTTTAGGGTTTCAGGGCCTCAGGGCCTGTGTTTAGGGTTTCAGGGCCCAGCGTTTAGGGTTTCAGGGGGTTTCAAGGCCTCAGCCTGTGTTTAGGGTTTCAGGGCCTCAGGGCCTGTGTTTAGGGTTTCAGGGCCCAGCGTTTAGGGTTTCAAGGCCTCAGGGCCTGTGTTTAGGGTTTCAGGGCCTCAGGGCCTGTGTTTAGGGTTTCAAGGGTTCAGGACCTGTTTTTAGGGTTTCAGGGCCTCAGGGCCTGTGTTTCTGCCGGGTTCTTTTTTGGCGGCCCAGATCCCCTGTAATACACAGCAAAATCGGGCGCAAGGTTCTCTTTTGCCGGCTTCCAGGCCCGGAACGGCCCCGGAGCGGTTCCGGAGAAGCGCCCGGAACGAGCGGCTCCTAATCTAGAGTAAAATGAAAACCGTTTATTTTCTTAATGTTATGGGATTCTTTGGGCGGGTGGGTTTTTTCCCTAAGCCTGGAATGAATGCTAGAACAATGACCCTCTAGACCCTAAACCCTAAACCCTAAACCCTAAACCCTAAACCCTAAACCAAAGCAAAAAACACCCCAGGCGGTGCAGCTGTGTCGTTGGTGACCCGCCGGCGCCCCCACCGGGCTGAAGCTCCGAAGGCTTCAACGCAGAGCCGTGCTAGGTGTTCAGGATTTTTGGGGTTTAGGGTTTAGGGTTTAGGGTTTTAGGGTTTTAGGGTTTAGGGTTTAGGGCTTAGGGTTTAGGGTTTAGGGTTGAACCCTAAACCCTCAAGCCTGAATTTGAACCCATCTCGCTCCTCACACGCCAGCCCCTAAACCCTGCTGTATTTTCTCAAGCTTGCGGATTTCGCCAGGGTTTAGGGACCCTAAACCCTAAACACTAGTTTGTTGCGGGTTTAGAGGTTTCGCGGTTGGACGAGCTTTGCAACCACCCTCAAACCCGTAAACCCGAAACCTTGCTCAGACCCCCACATAAACCCTAAACACTCAACCCCTAAACCCTAAACCCTAAATCCTCAACCACTGAAGCCCTAACCCTCAATCCCTTCAGCCCTGACCTCTAAATCCTTTAACCTTCAATCTCTTGCACTCCTGAAACGTTAAGCACTAAATCCCCACCAGCCCTAACCCCAGCCCTATAGAACCCTACAAACGATGCGAACCCTCGAAACCCTAGAAGCAAACCCTAAAACCCCTCCCGAAACCCCCAAACCCTAAACCCCCAAACCCTAAACCCTAAACCCTAAACCCTAAACCCTAAACCCTAAACCCTAAACCCCTAAACCCTAAACCCCTAAACCCTAAACCCCTCAACCCCTAAACCCTAAACCCCTCAACCCCTAAACCCTAAACCCTAAACCCCTAAACCCTAAACCCCTCAAGCCCTAAACCCCTCAAGCCCTTGAGTCGAAAACATCCTCCGAAGGCCCCTGCAGCTGCACCCTCAGCCTCCAAAGGTCGCGGGCCCAACTTTCTTAGCTGCCGAGGGCTCTCATTTTATGTCTAGGGTTTAGGGTTTAGGGTTTAGGGTTTAGGGTTAGGGTTTAGAGTTTAGGGTTTGGGGTTCAAGGCTTGAGGTTTAGAGTTTCTTCCGGCTGAGGGTGTTTGTTTTTTCAACCTCTCTTAAGCAAAAAGGGCCACCTTTCTTGTTCTTTAGAGTGCTGGGCAGCCTAATTAGGGGTTGTGTGCTGAGGGCGAAGGGGCTCTCGTCGGTTTGGGGTTTAGGGTTTAGGGTTTAGGGTTTAAGGCTTAGGGCTTAGGGTTTAGGGTTTAGGGTTTAGGGTTTAGGGCTTAGGGCTTAGGGCTTAGGGCTTTAGGGTTTAGGGTTTAGTTTTCATGGTTTTGAGGGTGCGGGGGCTCAGGGCGATCAGAGTGAAGGGTAAAGAGGGTGTGATGGGGTTCAAGTAGGGTTCAAGCGTTGGATTTTAAAGTGTGCATTAGGGTTTCGGGTGTGAAGGGTTCGGGGTTTAGAGAAGGGAGTTCTGGAGTAGCTACTTCTAAGTATTCGATGCTGCGTAGATACACTTTGAGGTGTGATCATTTCGGGGTAAACATTGCGGAAAACTGGAAAACACATCCCAAATTGGAACGTTTTCCCAAAACTGGCGAGATATACATGTGGCTTAGGGTTTAGGGTTTAGGGTTTAGGGACAGGGCTGTGCCCTGGCCCGTCGGCGAATAATCTACCGGGGGCCCCTTAGTGACGCTGTTTCGGGCTTTGCCTTGCTCCTACCTTAGGGTCTGGGTGGGGTTTTGGGTCGTGACTGCATAGGGACACCCTAAACCCTAAACCCTAACTAATCCCCCTCCTTCCCCGCACGACCAGATTCCCCCTCTGGCTCGCACCTCCCGAAACCGAAGGCTGAAGTTTCGGGTTTAGGGTTTTGGGCTTAGGGTTCGCCACCACAGCTGGCACCCTGGCCAATGACTTTTTTCAGATCTTGCAATTGATAGTATTTCGTAGATAGCAGGATTTAGATATTTTTTGGAATTGATGAGATTTGGGATTCGCCGAATACAGGATGTAGAAGGGTTGGAGTTGACAAAGACCTATACTTCGTAGAAAGAGGATATAGAAGATTTTTGAGTGACAAGATTTGGGAAATCTTCCCTAATGTCCTTTAATTCTTGTTTCAAAAAGTTTTAGACATGATGTGACACTGTCATTCTATATTCTGTAATTTAGTTTACGACCCTTGCAACGTCGCAGCCTTTCTGCGATCAAGTGCTCTTGTTTGACAACTGTGTCCTAAGCTCAACATGTTTTAAGCCGATTTTAACTTCTCGCTCAAGGTCAAGCCCAACCAAATTCTCCCCAAACCCTAGCCAGCCTGGATCCGATCAGAACTCCGCGCCCTTGTTAAGACAAGGCCAAGCCCAACCGAACCCTAAACCCTAAACCCTAAACCCTAAACCCTAAACCCTAAACCCTAAAACCCCCTAGCCCACACCCAGCCCCAGATTCCCAAACTTCGGGCCCTTCCAAACCTCGAAAACCCTTCTAAACCCTTTGTCAACCCTTCGAAATAAACCCCTTCAAACCTTCCTAAACCCCTTCGAAGCCCTTCTACAGGGTGGGGCCCCCAAAGGGTGCCCTTTTTTGCTTAAAGGGGTTTATAAGGGAACCTAAACCCCCCCAAAAAGGGAATAAGGGCACTACTGGGCATCCTAGCTTACATACACCATACAGGGTGGGGCCCCCTAGCTATAAGTAGAGTCATAAGGGCCCTAAATTGGGTTATAAGGACCCTAAGTTAGGTTATAAGTCCCTTAACTACAGTTAGTAGAGTAAGGGGGGCCCCACCCTGTAAGCCCTGCTAAAGACTTCTAAAGCACCAAACCCTAAATGCTTTGGTGGGTAGGGGAACCCCCCAAATGCAATGTTTCGAGTTGTTTATCATCTTCGGTCTCAACCCTTGAACCCTTGAACCCTTCAACCGTTGAACCCTTGAACCCTTGAACCCTTGAGCCCTTGAACCCTTGAACCCTTGAGCCCTTGCACCCTCGATCCCTTGAATCCTTAACCCCTAACCCTCAACCGAACGCTAAACCCTGAGGTTCAAGATTCCAGCGGGTGCCTCCCTGGATGGTGGCTGTGCTGGGTCTCTCCGTGGTACTGCCCTCAGAATGTTTGGGTTCAAGGGTTTGGGGTTGGGGTTGGTTAAGGGTTTGGGGTTTAGGGTCAGGGGTTTAGGGTTAGGGGGATAGGGTTTATAGGGTTTAGGGTTTAAGGTTTAAGGGTTTGGGATTTAGGGTTCATAGGGTTGAGAGGGTTCAGGGAAGCTAGCCCCCTACAACCTGGGATCTTTTCGGACTCAGGGGTGAGGATTTAGGGTTTAGGGTTTAGGGTTTAGGGCTTGGGATTTGCGTTTTGCGGTTGAGGGTTGGGGCTCCAAGCAAGGAACATTCAACATGAGGAGCAGGCGCCCCTGCCTCCCTTGAAGCGCAAAATGCCGCACCAAAGCCCTAAACCCTGAACCCTGAATGCCCAAATTTCCAAACCCCAAACTCTAAACCCTAAACCCTATAAACCCTATAAACCCTATAAACCCTATAAACACTTAACCCTAAACCCTAAACCCTTAACCCTACCTAAACCTTTCCTCGCCTTGAGGTGTTGCTCCATCGGGTAGCCTTGAAGGAGTTCAGGCTCCCGCATCCCCACGGCTTTTTGGAACGGGGTTTAGTCAGGGTTTAGGGTTTAGGGTTTAGGGTTTAGGGTTTGGGGTTTAGGGTTTAGGGTTTAGGGTTTAGGGCATCTGTGAGTTACCGTCGCACCACCACAAGGACCACAGGAAGCTTGCGGAGGCCCTGGCCGACTGCATTCGGCGCACAGCCAGTTGAAGACCGTCACGTTCCTAGAGATCCCAATACCCCTTAGCTAAGGAATGTACCTTAGATTCTATTATACAGAGATACTTGATATGATTTAAGGTATATTCCTTGTTTAAGGGGGTATTGGGCTCTTTGGGTTGGCCGAGATCGAGACGAAGAGGCGGAAGAAGTAAAGAACGAGGCTCTGCCCGTTCTGGTGAAGTATTCTTGTGCAGTAGGCCCGCGCCCGTGAGGCCTACAGGGTGGGGCGCCTTACTATACTAACTGTAGTTAAGGGACTTATAACCTAACTTAGGGTCCTTATAACCCAATTTAGGGCCCTTATAACTCTACTTATAACTAGGGGGCCCCACCCTGTGCTGTCAAGAACTCACCTGGCATGTTAAGTCTGTGGCGTTGGCAGCATGGACGAGCGACCGCTGGTGGTGTCTGCCCACTGGTGAACAATTCACCGATCTTGCTGATGGAGGCATCGCTTTCGCGTGGACGCTATCTGGGTGGATCTGCAATCGACGGGACGTCGTGGTGGGATCCAGGATGTGGCTGCCCTGGTGCTCTCGAGCGCATGTCATGTCGGCAGAAGACATCAACGAGACTTGGGTTTCATTGCTGGCAGAGCCAGTGCCCACAATGAGATACACTCTGATACCCTTGGAGGTTTGGAGCCCGTCCCCTCGGCTTCCAACACTGAGAGTCGAGGGGGTTTGGGGTGCAGGGTGTAGGGTTTAGGCCTAAACCCTAAACCCTAAACCCTAAACCCTAAACCCTAGGGGCGCCCACGCCTTGATTGCGATGATTGGACAGGCTACTTGTAGGTGCATGGTACTTATTGACCAAGTATAACTGAGCTTTTAACCCAAAGTATTAGGGCACTTAAGGTGCTTATAAGTGGGTTTAGGGTTTAGGGTTTAGGGTTCTAAGTACAGTTTTAGTTGGCTAATAAGTACCCTGAACCTCCAAGTAGGACCTCAGTTTGGCCCCTATTCCTGTGTTGGGGGCTCAGTTCCTCATAAAGCGCTTTCGGTAGCTTACTTTGTGGCAATAAGTGAACCTTTTTTTTGGGGTTTAGGGTTTAGGGTTTAGGGTTCTTCTTACTTGGTACGAAGAATGAGGTTAAAGTTTTGACTTGTTTTTTTCCTTGGCTATAGGAGTAAGATGAATACCACACATGCATCAGAACCCTTTAGGGGGAGGTTGGGGACCACAGAAAGGGCCCATACAAAGGGCCCACCCTAAACCCTAAGCCCGAAGCCCTAAACCCTAAACCCTACTTCGTATACCCTCAGCTGAAGCGGGTTGTGTAAGTTGTGGCATGCCGGAGGTTGATTTTCAAGCCGGGCCCGCAGTTCGGAGTTCGATGGCCCAGGGCTGTTCAGGGTTTAGGGTTTAGGGCATAGGGTTTAGGGTTTAGGGTTTTTGGGCTGTTGGGGGTTATAGGGGAAAGTTGGAGATCGTTAAAAACAGCAGTCGGGCAGAAGTCGATCATGAAAGATATGGATCGGTGCGCCGAAGCCCTAAACCCTAAAAGCTAAACCCTAAGCCCTAAACCCTAAAGCCTAAACCCGAAACCCCGAACTCAAACCAATTTAGTTTAGAGCAGAGGCCTCATGAAGTTGAGTGGTGAGGTACCCGGGCCCCGGTGCTTAGAAGTTGGCAGGTTGCCGGGCAGATTTCCAAAGCACTTTGCATCTTATCAAGCCCTATAAACCGTTCAACCCCAAAAGCCCTATACTCTCTAAACGCCCTCTCAATCCTTCAAGCCCTAAGCCCGAGAGGCACAAGCCCTAAACCCTAAACCCTAAACCCTAAACCCTAAACCCTAAACCCTACAAACCCTAAACCCTCAACCCTCAACCCTAAACCCTACAGGCACAATATCCCACCTGCTCGCTTCATTGTCTTCCTGCACACGGTGTTTTTCCTCATGGCCAGCTTGGCCCTCGAGCCATTCTCTACAAGCCTCGGGTTTAGCTCTGTGTAGAATTTAAGGTTTGGGGTTTGGGGTTTAGGGTTTTCCCCTAAACCCTAGCCCTAAACCCTAATTAAACCCCATGCCCCAAAACCCTAAACCCTAAACCCTAAACCCTAAACCCTAAACCCTAAACCCTAAACCCTAAACCCTAAACCTTATAAACCCTAAACCCTAAACCCTAAACCCTAAACCCTAGCCATGCTGGGGTTGCCACTTAGTTGCGGCGCTTTCGGGACATTTCCGGGCTCTCAGCAGCTTTAGCAGCTCGAGGGTTTGGAGCATAGTTTGGCAACTCTGGGGCTTAGGATTCAGGTTTCACAAGGGTTTAGTGTTTCGGGTTTAGGGTTTTGGGTATAGGGTTTAGGGTTTACGGTTTAGGGTTTAGGGTTTTGCGAATCATCGTTTTAGGGGTTATAGAGTAGCTTTAGGTTCCTGCTCTTCGTGGGGGAACTGGGCATGGATTTTTTTTGCGTGACCTACGGCTCGCATGCAGGTTCAGGGTGTCTGGGGGCTTATAGAGGCTTTCCTGTGAAACCGGGACGGTCCCGTCCCTAAACCCTAAACGGAAACCCTAAGCCCTAAACCCTAAACCCTAAACCCTAAACCCTAAGCCCTAATTAACGCTCAAGCAAGCCCCAAGAGGCTTCGGCTCTCTGAATTACAGAGGTATAATGGTGTCGAGTTTAGGGTTGCGGGGGGGCAGCTGAGAACCTAAGACCCGAAACCCAAGAACCCTAACCCCTAAACTGCCAATAGACCACCCAAGAGCCCTCCAGGTTTCAACCCGAAACCCTACAACCTGAAGCCCTTCAACCCTTAAACCCTTAAATCCTTCAACAACAAACAGCCTTAAGCCCTTAAAGCCCCTTAAAACCCTCAAAACCCTTAAAGCCCGTAAATTCTCAAACCCTTAAACCCTTAGAACCTTTAAAACCCTTAAACCCTGAAACTCTTACAGCCCTCAACACCCTGAAGCCCTTAAACCGCCCAAGGTCAGCTCATGAGCCCTAAACTCCTAAACCCTTAAACGCTAGACCCAAGGTCAACTCATGCCTCCCTCCAAATGGCCTCACGAGCAAAACTACAAAGTGGTGGCGTTGGTTGCCGCTCGGCGGTGATGAGGTTCGGCTTGGGATTCAGGGTTTAGGGTTTGGGGTTTCGGGTTTAGGGTTTTGGGGTGTAGGGTTTGGGTTTAGGCTTCGGTTTCGCAAAGTTGTTGGTTCCGAG
Source organism: Symbiodinium natans (assembly GCA_905221605.1). Lineage (NCBI taxonomy): Eukaryota > Dinophyceae > Suessiales > Symbiodiniaceae > Symbiodinium > Symbiodinium natans. Next base: position 18,633 of record CAJNDS010000045.1, read on the forward strand.
TCGGGAATTCGGAATTAGGTACGGTACCCTCTGTAATCCCGTAAAGTGTTGTATAGGATTCCTGTTTCATTCCTCATTCAGAGCTAGTACTGCCCTGGTTTTTTTTAGATTCCGGAATTCTTGGCGTAGGGCCTGAAAGTATATGGGCTTGAGGGTAAGGCCAAGGGATTAAGTTAAGGGCCTGGGTTTAGGGTTTAGGGTTTAGGGTTTAGGGTTTAGGGTTTAGGGTTTAGGGTTTAGGGTTTACAGGTTTAGGAAGTACATGCCGCCTTTTTCGTTTGGGACGTCGGGCTTAGGGTCCATAGCTCTTCCCTAAACCCTGAACTTCAAACTCGAAACCCTATTCCGAAACCCTGAACCCTAAACCCTAAACCCTGAACCCTAAACCCTAAACCCTACACCCAGAGCCCAGTTTGTCAAGTAATCCAGCTCGTAGCAGTCCTATCAGCCAGGAGCCTAACCACGCCCCCATAAACCCTAAACCCTAAACCCTACACCCCTAAGCCCATCCCCTGGAACAAAGGGTTTGGGGTTTGGGGTTTAAGGGTTGAGGGTTTTTGGGTTTCGGGTTTATCGTTCAGGGACCTATGCCCTGACATTTTTTCCGTAGCCTAACCACTAGACCCTAAGTCCCTTAAGCCCCTAAACCCCTAAACCCCGCAACCCGCAACTACAAACCCCCAGAAAATTCACTCCTTGAGAGGGTGGAGATGCGCCGGAACCAAAGTGTCGAGAAAGAAGAAGCTACAAGTTTAGGGTTTGCGGGTTAGAGTTTAGGGGTTCAGGGCGTGGGCAAGACTGCTGCGAAGAGCAACGAGTTGTCTCCTGCAAGTCCAACGTGTCTGGATCTTGGGCAGCAACACCTGTTGCGAGCCCCTGGGCAGTACCTCAGAAGCAGCTTGGCCTGGTGACTCGAGAGTACTTCTTCGAAGGATTGCAGCCCAAAAACCCTAAACCCTAAAGCTCCAAAGCCTAAGCTCTGAACCCTAAGCCCTAAACCCCTAAGCCCCAACAAGCGAAGTAAACGCCCTCACGGAAGGGAGCTTTGCAAGCACACTTGGGGTGCATACCAAACCCCAAACCCTGAACCCTAATGTATACACCCTAAAACTCAAACCGTAAACCCAAAACCCCAAACCCCAAACCCTAAGCCCTAATGTCTACACCCTAAACCCTAAACCCTGAACCCTTCGCCCAGGGCGCGATGGAATTCCTGGGCTGGGCCTCCTTGCAGCAAGTCGCTTTCGCCCGGGAGCCAAGGTCGAGAGGTTTAGGGTTTGGGGTTTAGGGTTTGGGGGTTGGGGTTTAGGGTTTAGGTGTGAGGATTACCGAAAACTCTTCATGTCGCTCTTAGCTCGCCTTTGGCCAGGTTCGGTGTTTGGGTTTATAGGGTTTATAGGGTTTAGGGTTTAGGGTTTCAAGTAGTGGCAGCCTGTACAACTCTCAGCATTGGCATTCGGGACACTCTCAACTGCCAGATTCATCATAAGACGCCCCAGAGGCGTCGGTCTTTTGTTTTGGGGTTTAGGGTTTATCGGGTTTCTGGGGTTTATAGGGTTTATCGGGTTTATAGGGTTTGCCCCATTTACACCAGTAACGGCACTCCCTAAACCTGAGCCCTAAACCTTACCTTCAAAAATTTCTAAGAGCCGTTACATGGTTCCTTAACATTGTTCCTTACCTTCTTCACAGGTTTCCGAAATATAAGCCCTAAACCATAAACACCTAAAACCCCTAAAACCCTAAACCCGAAACCCTAAACCCTAAAACCCTAAAACCCCCCTGTAGAAGCAAGGGACACGAAAGCCCAAAATCCAAAGCCTCGCCTCCTTTCCCAGGCCGGCGGCCTCGGCCGCCGCCCCAGAGAAGGGTTCGGGTTTAGGGTTAGGGTTTGGGGTTTAGGGTTTAGGGTGTAGGTTTAGGGTTTAGGGTTTAGGGTTTAGGGTTTAGGGTTTAGGGTTTAGGGTTTAGGGTTTAGGGTTTAGGGTTCAGGTCGTGGGGCGGCTAAGGATTCGGGGTTTTGGGTTTCCGTAAATCGTGAATCCTGCAGTTAAGGGTTACGACGCATGGGTTAAATGGCTGAACGATCTCGGGGTGTTGGGGTCAAACAACACTCAAAGTCCAAGTCCCTAAACCCAACCTTGTCCTTTCAACCCTTACAGGGTGGGGCCCCCTAGTTATAAGTAGAGTTATAAGAGCCCTAAATTGGGTTATAAGGACCCTAAGTTAGGTTATAAGTCCCTCAACTACAGTTAGTATAGTAAGGGGGCCCCACCCTGTAAACACACCCTAGGCCCCTGAACCTGCAGTGGTTTGAGGGTTGCGGGGCTTCGGTTGTAGTCCCAAGGCTCTTGAAGACAATGGCGCGCCTTGAAACTTGAAACCCTCATCTTTGGCATCTTGAGGTGCCTGCTGGCTCTAGCACTATTCCTACCACTTCCCACAAGTCGGCCACGGCCTTGACTACCCATAATTTGTCTTCGCCCCCAAGCCCTAACTTTCGAACCCTGGAATCCCGAAAGCCCCATTGCTCCGACTGCGCGAGCATCCTTGAATCTGAAATCGCGCCCCCGTGCCGGACGGCGACAGCTCTTCAGGGTGTGGGGCCCCCTAGTTATAAGTAGAGTTATAAGGGCCCTAAATTGGGTTATAAGGACTCTAGATTGGGTTAGAAGTCCCTTAACTACAGTTAGTATAGTAAGGGGGCCCCTCCTTGTAGGGCTAACCCTAAACCCTAAACCCTAAACCCTAAACCCTAAAACTTCCTTTCCTAAACCCCGAAGCCTTGCAAGCAAGAGGTGTCACTGCGGCATTGCTGAATGGGGTGTCCTTGGCACAGACCTCAGCGATCAGAGTGCTTTAAGGCTTTAGGGGCCCAGCTAAGCCAGGGGTCCGAATCAGTGTAGGGCTATTTATTGCTATGCTTTTTCATTTTTTGCTTGGTGTTTTTGATATGTTGTGGTATGCTGATGATGTATGATTGTTTTCTATTTGTGTCTTGTTGTTGGTTTTTTCTCGTGGAAAAATGCAAGAAAGTAACAAAACACAGGAAAGGTGGCCCTGGCTTTGGCCGGATGTTGTGCCTTTTTGTTTTCCCAGTAACCACAGCATCCGTGACCTGATCCCTAAACCCTAAACCCGAACTAAACCATAACAAATTAGACCCTAAACCCGGAACCCTAAACCCCGAAACCCGATACCCCGAAACCCTAAACCCGAAACCCGAAACCATAAACCCTAAACCCCAAGCCCTAAACCCTAAACCCTTAACCCTAAACCCTAAACCCTAAACCCTAAACCCTAAACCCTAAACCCTAACCAGCCCTTGCCAACCCTCGCGCCCGCCAGCTCCTGACGTTGCTCTGCGCCCGGCTGATCCTCGGCAGCCACGTCCGGCCATCGGCCTGGATAGGTGCTGCGCCGCGAGCTGAGTATGTTAGGGTTTAGGGTTTAGGGTTTAGGGGAAAATTAGGGGTTAATTAGGGGTTTGGGGGAACTAGGACCCAGAGCAGGCCCTTATTCTCCAGGTTCCCTTATTGCAAGCCCCGTTTAACCAAAAAGGGCGCCTGCTTTTCGGTTCCTAGGTTACTCTGTGGGGTCTGGTATTTGTTTTTTTTTGGGTTTAGGGCTCCCAGTGTGTTCAGGGTTTATAGGGTTTGTAGGGTTTTCATAGGGCTTACAGGGTTTGCAGGGTCTCAGAAGGTTTATCGACTGTACATATCGGGTTTGGGGCTTAGAGTTTCGAGCTCAGGGCGACGTTTCGAGTTGCCAGCTTCTGTGTTCGTCCCCCCAGGGGAGGGGGTTGAGTGTTGTGCTGAAGGCGTCTTTAAAGGTATTTAGGGTCGGGGTGTCCAGGATGATAGGGCTAGTTTAGGGGTAAGGCTTGAGTAGGTTTCAGAACTCAAGGTCGGGGGGTTTAGGGGTAAGGGTGCCCCAAACCCTAAACCCTAAACCCTAAGCCCTAAACCCTAAACCCCAAACCCTATATAAACCCTAAACCCTAAACCCTAAACTCCTGCCTCTTTTCCTGCCCTAAACCCTAAACCCTAAACCCTAAACCCTCAACCCTCAACCCTGAACCCTCAACCCTCAACCCTCAACCCTCAACCCTAAACCCTAAACCCTAAACCCTAAACCCTAAACCCTAAACCCTAAACCCTAAACCCTCAACCCAAGCCCCAGATGCATCATTTCGGGCCTTGCAGTCGAGAGTGAAAGGGTTCTTCAGAGGTTACCGGCACCACAAGCCTTGGGTTTAGGGTTTAGGGTTTAGGGTTTAGGGTTTAGGGTTTAGGGTTTAGGGTTTAGGGTTTAGGGTTTAGGGTTTAGGGTTTAGGGTTTAGGGTTTCCCGACTACCACCTCCATACTCCTCCCCTAAGTTCCACCCATAGTTGAGGCTATTTAGGGACAGTTAAGCCTAATCAAGGTTATTTAGGGTTTAGGGTTTAGGGTTTAGGGTTTCAGGGGGACACTCTGGGGTAGTCACAGAGGGGGGAGGAGGGAAACCATTGGTTCAAGCTTTGGGAAATCCTGGGCTCAGTTCGAGTGAGCTGGGACCACCCACTGCAATGCACCTAGACACACCTTAGCAGACGGGGGGTTTAGGATATCCAAACCCTAAGCCCTAAGCCCTAAGCCCTAAGCCCTAAGCCCTAAGCCCTAAACCCTAAACCCTAAACCCTAAACCCTAAACCCTAAACCCTAAACCCTAAACCCTAAACCCTAAACCCTAAACCCTAAACCCTACACGAAGTAGACCCTGAACCCTGAACCGAGACCGCGAAACTCGGCCCAGGATTGTTGCCGTCGGTGTTGGTGCCACAGGGTCCATGTCAAATCTGCTCCTTGGCAATTGTAGGGCTTTTTAGGGATGCGTTTGGGTTTAGGGTTTAGGGTTCAGGGTTTAGGTTTTAGGGTTTAGGGTTTTTTAGGACCCCAAACCCTAAACCCAAACCCTAGACCCTAAACCCCAAGCCCTAAGCCCTAAGCCCTAAACCCTAAACCTAAACCTGAAGCTCCCGTGGCACTGTGCCCTTTTTCGGAGTTCTTGGGCCCACGGCCTGCAACTTCCTTGGGTTAGGGTTTCGGGTTTAGGGTTTAGGGCTTAGGGCTTAGGGTTTAGGTTTTGGGGTTTAGGATCTAGGGTTTAGGGTTACAGGTTGAAGGGTTTAAGGCTTTAAGGCTGTATGGCTTGGTTTAGGGGTTCAGAGTTGGACATACGCGTCCTAAGCCCTCAACCCTAACCCCTATTAGAGAAGTCTCAAACCCTAACCCATAACCCTGAACCCAAAATTCCTAACCCAAATTCCTGACCCTAAACCCTTAACCCCTAAACCCTTTAAACCCTTTAAACCCTTTAAACCCTTTAAACCCTTTAAACCCTTTAAACCCTTTAAACCCTTTAAACCCTCTAAACCCTTTAAACCCTTTAAACCCTTTAAACCCTTTAAACCCTCTAAACCCTTTAAACCCTTTAAACCCTTTAAACCCTTTAAACCCTTTAAACCCTTTAAACCCTTTAGACCCTTTAAACCCTTTAAACCCCTTAAAACCCTCTAAACCCTTGACCCTGAAGCCTAAACCTCGAACCCTCAACCCTCAATCCTCAAACCCTCAACCCTCAACCCTCAACCCTCAAACCCTCAACCCTCAACCCTCAACCCTCAACCCTCAACCCTCAACCCTCAACCCTCAACCCTCAACCCTCAACCCTCAACCCTCACCTTAAACCCTAAACCCAAGAGGGCTTGGGGTGTAGGATTTACTACCGTTTGCTTAGGAAGCCACCCAAAGACTTTAAATCTTCATGCGGAATTGGGTCTTAAACCCATGGGCTCTCAACGTCGTTTAGGGTTTAGGGTTTAGGGTTTAGGGTTTAGGGTTTAGGGTTTAGGGTTTAGGGTTTAGGGTTTAGGGTTTAGGGTCTCAACTCCAGGTTCTCCTCCTCCATCAGCGCTGGCCACGTGGCATTGCTCGGCCCTTCGCTCAGTCGGGGAACCCTAAACCCTAAACCCTAAACCCTAAACCCTAAACCCTAAACCCTAAACCCTAGACCCTAAACCCTAAGCCCTAAACCTAGTGCGCAGGGGGCCCTGGACCCCAAGGCCTCGAAACCCCTCAAGCTTCACACGCGAAGCGCGAATGCCTTAGCTCGCAAAACACCTTAGGACACCCCACCAGGACCGGGAGTAGGCCCTTTGGTTTAGGGTTTAGGGTTTAGGGTTTAGGGTTGGGGTTCCCGTTTCATCCTCTGAAAACCAAGAAAGGGTACCCTTTTCATTCCTAGGTTACTCCCGGGTCTAGCCCAGCTAGGTTGGCTTCTGGGATGTCTCACATCCTCCTTCTTTGTTTTTACATAAGGGACCCTACATAGAACTACTTTTCATAGGGTCTTAGAGGCCAACCAGCCGGGCCTTACAACCCTTTAATCTTTTCGACTTTATGGGCTTGATGTGGCTCATTAGGGAGGGGGGGGGGCTTTGTTGTGTGCGCGTGATGAAGGCTTCCGCGGAATTGCGAGGCTGACTTGACCTACCGGGCTTAGGCTGTAGGGTCTAGTTTGGGTTGAGGGTTTAGGGTTCAGGGTCTCGGGTTTAGGTTGACAATCTGGAGGGCAGATGTGGGTGCAGAGAGGGTCTTTGTGAGAGCTTATCTGAGGACTCCAATGTAGTTCCTTTCGGGGTCCGTTCTGGTTTTTCCATTAAGTACTATAGCATGTCACCCAAAAACAGAACTAAGTCATAGAGTCTTCAGGTATGGGGTGTATAGGTGTTCCATTAAGTGCTATAGTATGCCACCCGAAAAAGAGCTACATTGGAGTTTTGAGGTAGGGGGCTGTTTATGGAGCTGCCTCTAAACCCTAAACCCTAAACCCTAAACGTGGAGCAAAGACTCATCCTGAGCTAAGCAGAAGCCCAGAAAGCCGTTAATGGCTAAGGCTTACAGGCAACCCTAAACCCTAAACCCAAACCCTAAAACCTAAACCCTAACCCCCCCCAAAGGGTTAGGGTTTAGGGTTTAGGGTTTAGCGGGTACTGGTAGGGGGGTTCGGGGACACCAAACCCTAAACCCTAAACCCTAAACCCCAAACCCTAAACCCTAAATCCCAAACCCTCTAGCGGCCTTGAGTGCTCGATCCTATGAGCCGCCGAGTCTCAGGTGCCTCGCTGGCTTTCTCGAGCATGGCCCTCACAGGAAAAGAGGCAGGAGTTTAGGGTTAGGGTTTAGGGTTTAGGGTTTAGGGTTCAGGGTTTAGGGCTTAGGGCTTAGGGCTTAGGGCTTAGGGCTTATAGGGCTTAGGGTTTAGGGTTTAGGGCTTGGGGCTCCCATTTTTTTAGGTTTTAGGGTTCGGGGTTCGGCGGCCAGGGCTCCAATTGCACGATGCTTGGTTTAAGTCGCTGTGCTATGGTGTTGGGTTTCGGCCTTAGGGCATAGGGTTTTGAATGGAAACTCACATGAAACCCTACGAACCCCTAAACCCTAAAACCTAAACCCTGAAACCCCAACCCCAAACCCTAAAGCCACGAGCTTGTGGGTTCAGGTGGCTTCAACTTGTAAGCTTTCAGGCTCCCGGCCGGTCCCCCCCCCCCCCCCCGTTGGGGGCTTTTTAGGGTTGGGTTTAGGGTTTAGGGTTTAGGGTTTAGGGTTTAGGGTTATGGGCTATAGGGGGTTGTTGGCTTACAGGTTTTCAAGGGTGGGTCAGCTTCCAACACAACAACCCAAAAAGCGTTGCCATTCCTCGGTTACTTGGTTTAAGTCGCTGTGCTATGGTGTTGGGTTTCGGCCTTAGGGCATAGGGTTTTGAATGGAAACTCACATGAAACCCTACGAACCCCTAAACCCTAAAACCTAAACCCTGAAACCCCAACCCCAAACCCTAAAGCCACGAGCTTGTGGGTTCAGGTGGCTTCAACTTGTAAGCTTTCAGGCTCCCGGCCTTCTTGTCCCCCCCCCCCCCCCCCCCCCCCCCCCGTTGGGGGCTTTTTAGGGTTTAGGGTTTAGGGTTTAGGGTTATGGGCTATAGGGGGTTGTTGGCTTACAGGTTTTCAAGGGTGGGTCAGCTTCCAACACAACAACCCAAAAAGCGTTGCCATTCCTCGGTTACTTTGTGACCCTAAAACCCTAAAACCCTAAACCCTAAAACCCTAACACCCTAACACCCTAAAACCCTAAAACCCTAAAACCCTAAAACCCTAAAACCCTAAAACCCTAAAACCCTAAAACCCTAAAACCCTAAAACCCTAAAACCCTAAAACCCTAAAACCCTAAAACCCTAAAACCCTAAACGCTAAGCTGAAGATGCAGGTCCTGTTCTCGGGACGAGCGCCACTTTCCGTGCCGATGGTGCAGCTGGCTCCCCTTACAACCAGGGCTTAGGGTTTTTAGGGTTTAGTGTTTAGCGGTTTTCTTTGCAGTCCCCCAAAGCTCCGCCGTAGCCCTTTTGCGGGCAGTTGTTGTTGGGTGGGGGGGGGGGGGGGGGAGGCAAGCTATGACTAGTTTTTACAGCTACTTTGCACTTGATGTAGGATTCAGGGTGTCAGGGTAAAACCCAAAACCAAAACCAAAACCCCAAGCCCTAAACCCTGTAACCCTAATAAACCCTAAAACCAAACAAAGAATGCGGCACTTCCCACAAACCCTGAATGTTTCGGCCTTAAATGGCACACCCTAAACCCTAAGCCCTAAACCCTACACCCTAAACCCTAAACCCTAAATCCCTTCAAGACTCCTTAGAACCACTCTGGACCCTGGGTCCTTCAACCCTTCAAGCCTTTAAGCTTTCAAGCTCTCCACCCGAAACCGCAGTAGGGTTTTGGGGTTTAGGGTTTAGGGTTTAGGGTTTAGCGTTTATGGTTTAGGGTTTAGGGTTTAGAGTTTAGGGTTTAGGGCTAGCCAGGTGGCGTGCATCGCATCCTTCGCACAGCTCATGGCCCTGGCGATGCCCGAGGCCGGCTGCAGGGACTAAAGGAGGGACCCTGACAAGGGACCTTAGGGTTTAGGGTTTAGGGTTTAGGGCTTAGTTAGGGTTTAGGGTTTAGGGTTTAGGGTTTAGGGTTTAGGGTTTAGGGTTTACGGTTTAGGGTGATTCAGGGTGGAGGGACCCTTGTTGGGGACCTTAGGGTTCAGGGGCTATTTCAGGTTTAGGGTTTAGGGTTATTTAGGGGCTACTTAGGTATATAGGGACTACATAAGGTGTGTGTGTGTGTATATATATATATGTATATACAATAGGGTTTCGTGGGGAATCGATTTGGTTCCCTCCTAGGGGTCCCTGCTTATAGCATTTAAAACCCGGAAATGTCCAGTTGTTTCGGGTTCGGGGTCGGGTTAGTTAAACAGCCGGAAGGCCTAAACCCTAAACCCCAAAACGACCCCAGATTCCTTTGCCCGAATCCTGAAGCCCTCTGTTCAATTCTACTGCTCGCCCTAAACCCTACACCCTATACCTTTTAGGGCTTAGGGTTTAGGGGTTCATGTTTTTCAGGGTTTAGGGTTTTTGGGTTTAAGCCCAGGGTTTAGGGTTTAGGGTTTAGGGTTTAGGGTTTAGGGTTTAGGGTTTAGGGTTTAGGGTTTAGGGTTTAGGGTTTAGGGGGGCTTAGGGTTGTGGATTCTTGGGCTTGTGGATTTCAAGTCTTTCTAACTAGGACTCAAGGCCTTGGGGTGTAGGAATCTGGGGTCGGTTTGAGGATGGGATTCAGGGTTTAGGGTTTAGGGTTTAGGATCTAGGGTTTAGGGTTTAGGGTTTAGGGTTTAGGGTTTAGGGTTTAGGGTGAAGTTCTTGCAAATCAAAAGTTTGCATGGGTGGGTGGCCAAGACTGCACATGTCCGGATGGTTTTCTGCGCGGATGGCGAGCCTGCAGAGCTTGCAGCCGGCAGCAGTGCCCGCTCCGAGTTCCCGACACTAAACCCTAAACCCTAAACCCTAAACTCTAAACCCTAAACCCTAAACCCTAAACCCTAGTGTTCCTGTGCATGCTCCACTCCGCGCAGAAGAGCTTGGAGCTGGTGATGAAGACAGATTCTCAAAAATGGAACTTCAAGCTGATAACTGCAAGGCCTGGGTTCCTTAGCTCCCCAAAGAGCCCAATATACCCCTGAAATAAGGAATATACCTTAAATCATACTAAGGATCCCTATAGAATTCAATGTATATTCCTGAATTAAGGCCCAAATAAGGGGTATTGGACTCTCTGTCGCGTATTGACAAAGTCTCGCGATCTCGACGCTTTAGCCGAGTTGACGAGGCTTGGGTTTAGGGCAGTCTGGACCTCGAAGAACCGGCAGTCCCAACCTCGAAACCGCCGAAACCCGGAAGACCATCAGTTTAGGGTTTAGGGTTCAGGGTGCCTATAAGCCCTAAATCCTAACCCTCAACCCTGAACCCTGACCTGAATCTCTGGGAAGTTACATGGTGCCTGAATACGCTTTTACATGGGATTTATAGAGTATGTAAGGGGTATATACGGATCCCCAATCAAGGGCCCATACTACGGGACCATGTAGCCCTTAGACTGAACCCTACACCTTAAACCCTAAACCCCAAGCCCCAAACCCCAAACCCCAAACCCTAAACCCTAGCAGCTTACTTGCCGCCAGCTTCTCAGCCTGCGGAGCTTTCCTGGAAGCCTCCAGTTCGCGCAGATCATCATCGGTCCCGCACCAAGGCCAGCAAACAAACGGTTCGGTTCGGTTCGGTTACGGTTTCTGTTTCTGCGGTTCGGTTCGGCGGTTCCGGTTTGAGCGACGGTTCCGGACGGTTCGGTTCGCGGTTCGCACGGTTCCACAAAAAACCTCACACCCTGAGCCACCCTAAAACCCCAAGCCCAAAGTCCCCTCAGGAGAGAAGAGAAGAGTAGCGTAAAGCACTTCGAGAAAAACACTTGGACACGCTCAGGCGGTCTTGAACGCCTGACGCCCGCCGACCTCCCAAATACGTACCTTTTTTGGGTCTTTTTGGCCTGAAAACGCCGTAAAGGGCACATATTTCGGAGGTCGGGCCGTTCCCGGACCCGACCCCCCCCCCGCCGCCAACCTCCCAAATACGTACCTTTTTTGGGTCTTTTTGGGCTTGAAAACGCCGTAAAGGGCACGTATTTCGGAGGTCGGGCCGTTCCCGGACCGGACCCCCCCCCCCCGCCAACCTCCCAAATACGTACCTTTTTTGGGTCTTTTTGGGCCTGAAAACGCCGTGAAGGGCACGTATTTCTTAGGTCGGGCCGTTCCCGGACCGGACCCCCCCCTCCGGCTGACCTCCCAAATACGTACCTTTTTGGGTTTTTTGGGCTTGAAAACGCTGTAAGGGCACGTATTTCGGAGGTCGGGCGGACCGGAACCCCCCCCCCCCCGCCGGCTGACCTCCCAAATACGTACCTTTTTGGGGTTTTTTTAGGCCTGAAAACGCCGTAAAGGGCGCGTATTTCCGAGGTCGGGCCGTTACCCCCGCCTACTTCCCAAATACGTACCTTTTTTGGGCTCTTTTTAGGCCTGAAAACGCGGAAAAGGGCACGTATTTTCCGAGGTCGGGCCGTTCCCAGACCGCACCCCCCCCCCCCCCCCCCCCCCCCCCGCCGACCCTAACAAATACGACCTTTTGGAGTCTTTTGGGCACGTATTCGGAGGTCGGGACGTTCCCGGACCGGATCCTCCCCCCGAACCCCCGCCCACCAAAACGTACCTTTTTTGGGTTTTTTGGGCTTGAAACGCCGCAAAGGGCACGGATTCGGAGGGCCGTTCACGGGGACCCCCCCCCCCCCGCCCGCCGACCTCCCAAATACGTACCTTTTTTGGTGTTTTTTTAGGCCTGAAAACGCCGTAAAGGGCGCGTATTTCCGAGGTCGGGCCATTCCCGGACCGGACCCCCCCCCGCCCGCCGACCTCCCAAATATGTACCTTGTTTGGGTCTTTTTGGGCCTGAAAACGCCGTAATGGGCACATATTTCGAGGTCAGGGTTCCCGGACCGCAAAAAGTACATATTTGGGAGGTCGGCGGGCGGGGGGGTCCGGTCCGGGAACGGCCCGACCTCCGAAATACGTGCCTTTTACGGCGTTTTCAGGCCCAAAAAGACCCAAAAAAGGTACGTATTTGGGGGGCGGTCCGGTCCGGGAACGGCCCGACGTTTTGGGCTTGAAAATGCCGTAAAGGGCACGTATTTCTTAGGTCGGGCCGGACCCCCCACCCTCCCCGCCCGCCGACCTCCCAAATACGTACCTTTTTTGGGTCTTTTTGGGCCTGAAAACGCCGTAAAGGGCACGTATTTCGGAGGTCGGGCCGTTCCCGGACCAGACCCCCCCCGCCCGCCGACCTCCCAAATACGTACCTTTTTTGGGTTTTTTGGGCCTGAAAACGCCGTAAAGGGCACGTATTTCGGAGGTCGGGCCGTTCCCGGACCGGACCCCCCCCCGCCCGCCGACCTCCCAAATACGTACCTTTTTTGGGTCTTTTTGGGCCTGAAAACGCCGTAAAGGGCACGTATTTCGGAGGTCGGGCCGTTTCCCGGACCGGACCAAATACGTGCCTTTTTTGGGTCATTAGGGACCTGAAAACGCCGTAAAAGGTACGTATAGTTCGGAGGTGAGCCCGCTAATAAAGCCCCTACACCCCTAAACCCTAAACCCTAAACCCTAAACCCTAAACCCTAAACCCTAAACCCTAAACCCTAAACCCTAAACCCTAAACCCTAAACCCTAAACGCTAAACGCTAAACGCTAAACGCTAAACGCTAAACCCTGAACTGAACCCTAAACCCTAAACCTTAAACCCTGAACCCTGAACCCTAAACCCTAAACCCTAAACGAAATAAGACATGGGAGGTGCGACCTGTGAAATAGATAGAGGCGTGCCGTTACGTCTTTATGTCCTTAAGTGACCCCAAAAAGGGTCGGGGGTGGGGCGGCTCGAGAAAATGGGACGCAAAACAAGGAAGGGAACCTTCCCCTTCTTCATGAGGCCACTCTCGAAATGCATACCCTTCAGGGCCTAGGAATGTTTGGTCCTGGACTCAAATCCCTTCAGCCCAACCCTGATTGGGGAATAGGAACCTTTTACGGTTCGGTTTCTATTTCGGTTCGGTTCGACGGTTCCGGTTTTACTATTCGGTTCGCAGGTTCCGGTTCTGACGGTTCCGGTTCCACGGTTCGCGGTTCGGTTCCTTCGCTTCCTGCAAGGCTGGTCTTCTTTTTGCTTGGAAACCCTAAACCCTAAACCTTACACCCTAAACCCTAGGGATTTCCCGAAAAAAATCTTCTTTATTATATATATATATATACATATATATATATATATATTGTGGTTTTTTTTTTTTTTTTGGGGGGGGGGGGGGGGGCGTTGGTGGCAGCTTGCGGCTCTACAGCTTTCAGCTTCCGAAGTTACAGGGCTTCAAAGGGATCCGAGGTATGGGCCCTCGATATGTTTAGGGTTTAGGGTTTAGGGTTTAGGGTTTAGGGTTAGCCCTACAAGGTGGGGCCCCCTTACTATGCTAACTGTAGTTAAGGGACTTATAACCTAATTTAGGGTCCTTATAACCCAATTTAGGGCCCTTATAACTCTACTTATAACTAGGGGGCCCCACCCTGTATGGTGTATGTAAGCTAGGATGCCCCAGTAGTGCCCTTATTCCCTTTTTTGGGGGGTTTAGGTTCCCTTATAAACCCCTTTAAGCAAAAAAGGGGCACCCTTTTTAAGCCTAGGTTACTGGGCAGCCTAGTGGTGTATATAAGGGTTATACTTGGAGCTCCTAAACTCTCTCAACCCTGAGCTCTAGCCCCCCCCCCCAAAACCCTAAACCCTGAATATTCGACCCTAAAGGATACTTGGAGCCCTCTTCTGTGCTTCTAGTCTTCAGCAAGGGACCCGGCTCCATGGGGCTAAAGATGCTGCAGTTGGAGCATACCTGATGGTGGCCAAAATGCCCTTAACACCCAAGGACCCTAGGCCCCAGAACTTCCAAAACACAACTAGAGTCTCGCAATATTCCCTAGATCAGAATAAGTAGGACCCTTCATCTGACTCAAGCCATGTGTTGCAAGTTCTGGGACCATGAAACCCCGTGGTTTTTGGAGAACCGACCGAAATTCTCGTCTTTAAGCAAGGACTATGAGAGCCGCTCTCCTGTAGGGGATCTGAAGTATGGGCATGGTACTTATTACCCAATTAGAACTGTACTTCTACCTCTTAGGGGCTTGGGGGGTTTCTGTGTTCGGGCTTTTGGGGCTTACAGGGTGGGGCCCCCTAGTTATAAGTAGAGTTATAAGGGCCCTAAATTGGGTTATAAGGACCCTAAATTAGGTTATAAGTCCCTTAACTACAGTTAGTATAGTAAGGGGGCCCCACCCTGTAGGGTTCTTGGAGGGGTTTAGGGTTTAGGGGGTTCGGAACGCACTAAGTGTTCTTCAGGGCCCCCAAACCACAATCTTAAGGGGCATCCTGCGATCCGGACCACTCAGGAACTACTTCATGAAGAGGTTTTTTCGAAGTTCTCTAATTAACCCTAAACCCTAAACCCTAAACCCTAAACCCTAAACCCCTAAACCCCTAAACCCCTAAACCTCTAAACCTCTAAACCCCTAACCCCTAAACCCTTAAACCCTAAAACCCCGAACCTCGAAGCGGCGAAGAGGATCATGTCGTTGGCTTGGCCGGCTTACCTCTACGCGATCCTGCCTCGAGTTTGTGGGATCCTGGCCTTGGGGAGGTTTAGGGTTTAGGGCTAGGGTTTAGGGTTTAGGGTTTAGGGTGTAGGGTTTAGGGTTTAGGGTTTAGGGTTTAGGGCTAGGGTTTAGGGTTGAGGCTTTAGGGTTAGGGCTTATCGGTTTGATTTTTGCATTGCTTCTTGGTTCCTAAACGGAAGAGCCAGTCACTGTAATGTTGGGGGGCCTGCATTTCCCAACAAGCACGGTTGCCAAATTGCCCTAAACCCTAAACCCCAAACCCTAAACCCTAAACCCTAAACGCTACATAGTATATACTTGGGCTTCAAATGGGTTCCCATACAGTAGCTTTAGGCCCTAAGTATATAAATACTATACCGGTACATGGACCCTTATAAGGTTAGTAGGTTGTAGCGTTTCTGAAGCCCGATACCCCAAGCGAGAAAATGTCTTCACCCTGAACCTCTAACCCACGCCATCCAAGACAAGGAGGTCCTTGCAGCATGCACGCCCCTAAACAAACGGACAACTTGGGATAGGGTTTAGGGTGTAGGGTTTAGGGTTTACTGTAGGGTTTAGGGTTTAGGGTTGAGGGTTTAGGGTTTAGGGTTTAGGGTTTAGGGTTTAGGGTTTAGGGTTACAAGCCCGAAACCCCAAGCCACATGTAAGCCCTGAAACCCTGAACCCCGCGCGTGGACTGAGCCCTTTTGAGATGGATAGTCGGTTTTGCAAGCTGCAACCTGAAACCTAAACCCTAAACCCTAAACCCTAAACCCTGAACCCTGAACCCTAAACCCTAAACCCTAACCTTAGGGTTTAGGGTTTAAGGGGGATTCGAAGCGAGTTCGCGTCTTGGGCTTGGGTGACAGTTTAGGGTTTAGAGATGTTAGGCTTAGGGGCTAGGGTTTAGGGTTTAGGGTTTAGGGTTTTAGGTTTTGGGTTTAGGGTTTAGGGAGGTGAACGTGGTGACCTGCCCGTGCTGCAGAATCTAAGCTCAAGATTCTGGAAAGCTTTCCGAACCCACTGAGACATTGCAGAGGAGAATGACTGCCTCAGGCCCCGCACAGCACTTTGCGGGTTTAGGGTTTAGGGTTTAGGATTTAGGGTTTAGGGTTTAGGGTTTAGGGTTTAGGGAGTCCGTCTCAGGGGCTTTGCAAGGGTTAGGGTCCGAAACCCTACACCCTGAACCCTAAACTCACATGAGACCCTACACTCGAAAGCTTGACTCCGGAACTTCTACAAACTCAACACCCTAAGCCCCACAAGCCCTAAGCCAGTCCTGTACCATTCTATGAATTACCGAAACCAAACCCTACACCCTAAACCCCCAAACCCTAAACCCCTACGCCCGAAGCCCTAAACTGAAACATAAGTCTGTCTCTGTCCTCTAACCCTAGGTTCTAGGCCCGACAAACGAGGACGCCCAAAACCCTAAACTCTAAATCCTAAACCCTAAACCCTAGACCCAACCCCCAAACGCTACACGTCAGTTTAGGACTTAGGGCCCTGGATTGTTTTCATCAAGCTCCATGTCTCAAGCAAGCGCACCCATGGTTGTGTTCAGGTTTCTGGTCAGCCCCCCTCAACCTTAGTGTTCAGGGTTTAGGGTTTAGGGTTTAGGGTTAACCCCTAAACCCTAATCCCTGAACCCTAAACCCCCCATGAAGCCGGAGGTAGTTTGCTGCAGTCCTTGGCGGTGGAAGGCTGGGGAAGATTTGGGGATTAGGGTTAGAGTTTAGGGGTTTAGGGGTTTAGGGTTTAGGGTTTAGGGTTTAGGGTTTAGGGTTTAGGGTTTAGGGTTTAGGGTTTAGGGTAGGCAAAGGCTTTGGTTGAGGCTTGAGGGTTGTGGCTCGTGGACTCCAGGGCTCCCTACGTTCCGTTAGCTGCTTAGAGTTCAGGGTTTAGGGTTTAGGGTTTAGGGTTCAGGGTTTAGGGTTCAGGGTTCAGGGTTTAGGGTTTAGGGTGCGGGAACTGCTAAAGAGTGATGATTTCAAACCTTGGGTCGGACCGTCGCAGGTCGCAGCTTCGAGTCGCAACCTTTAGGGCTTAGGATCCATAAACCCTAAGCCCTAAACCCTAAACCCTAAACCCCAAACCCTAAACCCTAAACCCTAAACCCTAAACCCTAAACCCTAAACCCTATCCCTGAACCCTAAACCTCCTTGCCCCCCTGGAAGCTTCCCAAGGGCCTTGGCAGCCTCCAATCAGGGTTTGGGAGGCTGTTTGGGGGTTAGGGTTTAGGGTTTAGGGTTTAGGGTTTGGGGTTTAGGGTTTAGGGTTTAGAGGCTTGGTTTGGGGTGTTTTGGTCGACGTCGGGACTAAGCTTTGGCTTTAGATTTGTAGCTGGGTTTAGGGTTTAGGGTTTAGGGTTTTGGGTTTAGGGTTTAGGGGTCTATCCGTTTTCTGCAGTGATCCGGTAGAACCACTACTAAACCCTAAACCCTAGACTGATAAAGCCCTTAAGTTGTACTCGTACGGGTTCCGGGAAGTCTGCAGTGAGCGCCGCTCGAGGAAGTTCGCGAGCGTTCAGGATGATATTGCCGAGTTTGAGGGTTTAGGGCTTGCTGAGGGTTTAGGGTTCAAGGTTTAGGGTTTAGGGTTTAGGGCTAGGGGTTTAGGGTTTAGGGTGCAGGGTGTAGGGTGTCGGGTTTAGGGTTTAGGGTTTAGGGTTTCCAAACCTTTAGGGTCTAGGCAGGCTGGAACAGTTATTTCCTATCCCAGGTCGTAGCATTCTCTCCCACACGTAGGCCTTCAACATGTAAGATGTCGAGGCTGAAGCTCTGTCAATGTGAGCCAGAAAGCCAAGAACAGTTCTGCATTGTGCGTGCTGGCAAGGTCGTCCTGCAATGCACATGTATCCCTTTTCTTGGCTTAGGGGCCCTTAGCAACCTAATTCGTAATCCTAGCTAAAACAGGCCGTCTTTTTTCTGCAAGGGTTTTTGGGGATCCGAGTGAGAGACTAAACCCTAAACCCTATAATACTATACCCTAAACCCTAAACCCTAAACCCTAAACCCTAAACCCTAAACCCTAAACCCTAAACCCTAAACCCGCAGGTTTCATGGCGCTGAAGGAGATGCCGCCTCCTTGCCGCGCGCAGCTTGCCTGCCCGGCCTGCCGTGTTTCAGAGACTTTCCTACACCCCAAGCACGAAATCTAAACTCACCTATAGTGAGCCCCTAAACCCTAAACCCTAAACCCTAAACCCCACCGCCTCCAAAGGCGTGGTGAGCTTCTGAGCCGAAGCTCCGCCAAACTAAACGAAAGTCCCCTTACCCTACCTAGAGTACTTCAAGCGTCTTGCAAAGGGGAACTTTAGGGTTTAGGGTTAAGGGTTTAGGGTTTAGAGTTCAAGGTTTAGGGTGTAGGGTTTATATAGGGTTTAGGGGTATATCTCCCCTTTCTAAGAGTACGCAGGTGGCACGAGGTACGTTAAGCCTACACTCGAAACCCTAAACCCTAAACCCTAAGCTCCAAACTCTAAACCCTGAACCCTAAACCCTAAACCCTAAACCCTAAACCCGAAACCCTAAACCCTAAACCCTAAACCCATCCCCGGCGGGTCTCTGGCCGAGTCCCCCTGGTCTCGAGTTGGACCAGCTGTCGGGCGAATTCACGCCGCCCACCTCCCAGGCTGGTTTAAGGAATAGGGTTTAGGGTTTAGGGTTTGGGGTTTAGGGTGTAGGGTTTAGGGTTTAGGGTTTAGGGTTTAGGGTTTAGGGTTTAGGCTTCCTAAGCCCTAAGCCCTAAACCCTAAACCCCTTGTGGGTTGGTGAGGCTTCTGGCAGGCATACTTGCCCCCTCAACCCTCGGGACAGAGCCTGGTTCCGCATGCATGTACCGCAGTGAACTTGGTCCTCGTGAGTCTGCCAGCCCTAAACCCTAAACCCTAAACCCTAAACCCTAAACCCTAAACCCTAAACCCTAAACCCTAAACCCTGGAAGCTATACCCTAAACTCTACATGTTGCTCGCCTGGCCGTAACCTCCTAACTACCTTCCATTAGACCCCAGGCAGCTACAACTAGGGGCCCACTAGCTCCTGTTAAGAGTAGTTGTGGGATGTCTAGGTCTCGTTCTAAGTACGCAAATTTCCTGCCTAAAGACTCGATCGGCCACACGCAAGTTGTAAGGTTCTCAAGGGAGGGGGGGGTTATGGGGGGGTAGGTACGTACTTAGGGAACCTTAGAGGGAGCCTTAAGGTACTGGGGAGTATTAGGGGACCTGGGGTTACAAACCCTATTAGAAAATGCAGCAAAGCAAATGCACAAGCAATGTGTAACAGCTCAACACCCCCAACCCCGAATCCCTCGCCCCTGAACCCTAAAACCCACACACTTTGATTGGCCCGAGAGTCCCCCCCCCCCCACATCCCCATTCTCGACCCACAACCTAACTCCCAACCCTAAACCTTAAACCTTCAACCCAATCCCTAAACCCTAAACCCTAAACCCTAAACCCTCTGAACTGGAGGCCCGGAGGGTGCAGCCCCCACCCCCGCCTGTCCCATTTCTCTACCCACATCCACAACTCCCTCAAACCCTAAACCCTGCACCCTGAACCCTAAACCTAAAACCCTTATAAACCCTAAACTCCCTAAAACCTACATGGTTTAGGGTTTAGGGTTCCGTCCGAAGTCCTCGTCCTCACCGACGGCTAGCTGCTCGAGCCCAGCATTCTTCACAGCGACTGCTTCGGACTCTTGCCCTGTGGTTTTGAGGGGTTTAGGGTTTAGGGTTTAGGGACTCTTGCCCTGCGGTTTGGGAGTTTACAGGGATTTGAGGTTTTAGGAATCAAGGTGGTTGTGGATTGGATTCGGGGCTTAGAGTTAGGGTTTGGAGCCCAAGGCCGACGAATAAGGCGACTGCAAAAGGTTTAGGGTTTATGGTTTAGGGTTTGGGGTTTGGGGTTTGGGGTTTAGGGTTTAGGGACAGTACATGGTCCTTCTGAGGGCTGAGGACTCTCGAGAGCTCCATACGATGCCAAGCTTGTGGGTCCTTTCGGGCCCAAGGAGCAGGATGGGGGATCCCAAACCCTAAACCTAAACCCCAAACCCTAAACCCTAAACCCCAAACCCTAAACCCTAAATCCTTGAAGGGGTTCTTACTATTTAGAGCTTCGCAAACCGGCAACAGAGCGCCTGAGAGCCCAGGACAAGCTGCAGCTGCACAAGGACCGTGGGCAGTGCTTAACGCCTTGAAGGTTAAAGGGTTTAGGGTTCAGGGTTAGGGTTTCGGGTTTAGGGTTTGGGGTTGGGGGTTTATAGGGTTTATAGGGGTTTTATCGGGTTTATAGGGTTTATGGTGTTTTATGCGGTTTATAGGGCTTTATAGGGTGTATAGTGCTTACAGGGTTGATAGATCTTTAGGGCGTTATAGGGTTTGGAGGGGTTTAGAGTGTAGGGTTTAGGGTTTAGGGTTGAAGGCAATTGCATGCACCTTCCCCTCGGCGGACAAGATGGTTTATGAGAGGTCCATTACAGTTATCATAGAGGTGAACTGCAGGGCAGCTTTTCACTAAGGGTTTAGTGTTTAGGGTTTAAAGTATACTTGGGCCTTAAAAGGGGTTGCATTCAAGGGGGTTGCAATATAGTAGCCTTCGGCCAAAGTGTATACTACATAGGCATGAACCCTTCGGGATAGTTGTAGGTTGTAGCCTTATTCGGGTACTTCCATAGCGGTACTTGTTGCTGCCCATGGACAATCCAAAGTATGCGTCCATGGGAATGTAGTAATTGGAGGGCATGTGATCCTGATTGTAGGGTTCTATTTCTGGGGTTTTGGAAACTTGGCTAGGGTGTTCCTAGGCCAAGGGAGACGTTCCCTTGAACCCTATACCCTAAACCCCAAACCCCAAACCCCCAACCTTAAACCCCAAACCCCCAACCCTAAACCCCAAACCCAAAACCCCAAACCTCAACAGAGGCGCGCCAGTGCCATCCGTGCGTGGCCTATGCATTCAAGGCAGCGGGCTGCTTTAAAGGCGCCGTCAGGCAGCAGAAGTTTTAGGGTTTAGGGTTTAGGGTTTAGGGTTTAGGGTTTAGGGTTTAGGGTTCAGGGGGTGGTTGGGGGTCTTTGGGGTTTATTGTTTCGGTGTCCATTCAGGAGAGATTATAGCAAGAAAACCCTACTTCCCATAGTAGCGACTAAGGCCCCCCCCCAACTGTCTGGTTGAGGTCTGCGCTATCTTTGGGACTCACAGGACCAGCCCCACACCCAAAAGCCTGCACACTCAACCCCAAAACCCCTACACCCTCAACCTTAAACCCTAAACCACTAAACCCCTACAAACCCTAAACCCCACACCCGGTACACCAAGGAATGGCCAGCAGTACCCTTAGTTCCTTTTTTTACCCACCCTCGGTGTGGGGTTGTTAGATTTTAAACTCAACTCTTTCCTCGCCCGGAACTCTTCTGCTCGCCCGGTCTACTCCTCGCTCATCCCTGGAGTGCCCAACCCAAAGTGTCCCTGGAGTGCCCAACTCTAGAGTGTGCCTGGAGTGCCCACTGGAGTGTCCCCGGAGTTCCAGCCCCCGAGTCTGCCTGGAGTGCCCAACCGGAGTGCCCAGCCCCAGAGTCTCCCTGACGTCTCCCTGCCGCCCGGGCCCGGGTGTGGGAGTGCTGATCAGAGTTTCGCTGGCCCGGGAGTGCCCCAACCCCAGAGTATCTCTACCCAGAGAAGGTGGGCATGTTCGATGTATAACAATTCGTTTTGCTAATGTGCTTAGCGGTCCGAGGCCAAAGTTTCAGGGTTTAGGGTGTAGGATTTAGGGTTCAGGGGTTTAGGGGTAGACTTAGGGGTTTAGGGATTTAGGGTTTAGGGGCCTAGGGTTAAGGGGTTTAGGTTTGGGGTTTGCGACCACTTGGGTTGCCGGCTTCCATTGCTTTGTGCCCATGCCAAGCCTCAACCCAATAACCCTGCAACCACATCTAGGATGCCCAGTCGTGCCCTTATTCCCTTTTTGGGGGCTCTAGGTTCCCCTATAAACCCCTTTAGGCAAAAACGGGCACCCTTTTTAATCCTAGGTTACTGGGCAACCTCATAGCCCTAAACCCTACGACCCTGTAACCCTATGACCCTGTGACCCGAAGCCCTAAGCCCTATAGACCCTCTGTTTAGAGTTTGTGGCTTAGGGTTGAACCCTGTGAACCCGAAGCCCTTCAGTCCTGGAGGCCGGTTACACCGCGTACCTTGTGCCAGTCCAGCGCCCTAAACCCTAAACCCCAAACCCTAAACCCCCTAAACCCCCCAAACCCTAAACCCCCTAAACCCCCGAAACCCCCTAAACCCCCTAAACCCCCCTAAACCCCCTAAACCCCCTAAATTCCCCCCCCCTAAACCCCTAAACCCCCTAAACCCCCTGAACCCCCTAAACCCCCCTAAAATAAACCCCCTAAACCCCCTAAACCCCCTAAACCCCCTAAACCCCCTAAACCCCCTAAACCCCCTAAACCCCCTAAACCCCCTAAACCCCCTAAACCCCCTAAACCCCCTAAACCCCTAAACCCCCTAAACCCCCTAAAACCCCTAAACCCCCTAAACCCCCTAAGCCCCCTAAACCCCCTAAACCCCCTAAACCCCCTAAACCCCCTAAACCCCCTAAACCCCCTAAACCCCCTAAACCCTAAACCCTACCGGTAGCAAAGCTCGCAGCCCAGGATGCCTGCACACATTGCCACTTGTGCACGGCCTCCGAAGCGAAAGTCCGCAGGAGCCAGCTGCTTCTCGGCCCTTTTGGTGTAGGGTGTAGGGGTTCAGGGTTCAGGGTTCAGGGTTCAGGGTTCAGGGTTCAGGGTTCAGGGTTCAGGGTTCAGGGTTTAGGGTTTAGGGTCTAGGGTTTAGGGTTTAGGGTTTAGGGTCTAGGGTCTAGGGTCTAGGGTTTAGGGTTTAACCCTGTCAGATACAATGGGGATCACCACCATCACCATCACCATCATCTCGATCAGGGTTTAGGGTTTAGGGTTTAGGGTTTAGGGTTTAGGGTTTAGGGTTTAGGGTTTAGGGCCAGGGTTTAGGGTTTAGGGTTTAGGGTTTAGGGTTTAGGGTTTAGGGTTTAGGGTTTAGGGTTTAGGGTTTAGGGTTTAGGGTTTAGGCGTACCATCATCACCCACATCACCATTACCACCACCATCATGGCAGTCAGCAAGGTGCTAAGTCCCTAAACCGAAGCCCTAAACCCTTGACCCTACACCCCAAACCCCAACCCCCAAGCCCTAAACCCTAAACCCTAAACCCCAAACCCCAAACCCCCAAACCCTGTAAGCCCCAAACCTTTAAGCCCTAAGCCCCAAACCCTAAACCCCCAAGTTCCTCCTCCTGCACCCTACCCGATCGCCCGACACCACCCGAGGCAGGCAGAAGCACGACGCAAGAAAAAGCACCGGGCCGACAGTGCGGCACTCTGTTCAGGGCTTCGGGCTTTATAGGGTTCAGGGGTTCAGGGGTTTAGGGAGTTTAGGGAGTTTAGGGAGTTTAGAGAGCTTAGGGAGCTTCGGGAGCTTAGGGAGCTTAGGGATCTTGGGGAGTTTAGGGAAAGGGTTCAGGAGAATGTTGCCATGATGCTCTTGCATGCTTTGGCCTGCTTCCCCCTGCGCGGATCGTCTTTGCGCAATCCTCTCTTGCCAGTCCAGTTGAGCAGTAGAGTAGGTAACCTTTGACCTTTTTGGGGCAATAGAATCCCCTTGTAATCCTAAAGGTTAACCTTTCGTTCCCCTAGGTTACTGGACAACAAAGTTTTAGCGTGACAAGAGAGTTTTCTCTGCCAAGTTTGCGGACGGCCTTGCGTCGCAAAAGCCCTATCCACGCAGTCAAATTTGTACGCGCCCACCCATCTCTCAGGGTCTAGATACCAATGTAAAAACTATTTGGACCCTAAAGAGGTCCCAAAGAGTAGCTTTGGGGCCCCCTAAACCCTGACCCCTAAACCCTAAACCCTAAACCCTAAACCCTAAACCCTAAACCCTAAACCCTAAACCCTAAACCCTAAACCCTAAGCCCTAAGCCCTAAGCCCTAAGCCCTAAGCCCTAAGCCCTAAGCCCTAAGCCCTAAGCCCTAAGCCCTAAGCCCTAAGCCCTAAGCCCTAAGCCCAAGTACATACGAGTTGTGGTTATATGGACCCTTCGGATATGGCCTGCAAGCAGCATGCTAACCAGGGCTTCAACTCAAGGGTCCAAGCTTTCCCAGACACTGAGGGGGTTTGGGGTTTAGGGTTTAGGGTTTAGGGTAAGACAGCCAAAGCGCCTGCCTCGACAGCCCCCGACAATAAAGTCCGAAAGATCCAACTTTGATCAAGCTCTAAGACCCTATAGGGTTAAAGGTTTAGGGTTTAGGGTTTAGTTCGGGTTTAGGGTTTCCGGGTTTCGGGTTCAGGCCTTAAGAATCAATAGAAGCAAGCTTCTTCTCCCGGCACTTGAAGAATCCTTCAGCCCGTGAACCAGCACCCTAAGCCCTAAACCCTCAACCCCAAACCCCGAACCCTAAGTACGACTAAAAAGTCGCTGCAGTTTCGGGTTTAGGCCCTCAACCCTCAACCCTAAACCCTCAAACCTGAACCCTAAACCCTAAACCCCAAACCCCAAACCCTAAACCCTAAACAGGTTTCTAGGGCCTGTCGGTCTTAAGGTTTAAGGTTCAGTTCGTGAGGTGTCAACGACTTTCACCTGGGCTGCGGGCTTTAGGGGTTACACTTTTTACTGTAGGGGCTTTGGATTTTACAGCTTGGCTTGACTTAGTCCAAAACCCCCCCAAAGCGCAACTGCCCTACTTAACTGCTGGGACAGAAGTATCCTGACAGCCCTTACAGTTGCACATGTTGGGCCAAATATGTACCCCACATAACTCTCATCCCACTCCTAAACCCTAAACCCTAAACCCTGAACCCTGAGCCCTGAACCCTAAACCCTAAAACCCTAAACCGACTAGGATCTTTTCGGGCCCATTTGTTGACTTCTGAGGTACGGACTTGAAACTTAACCGAACCCTACAAGCAGTCAAAGCCCTAAACCAGCCAACAGAAGCCCTGAGCCCTGAACTCCTTCTACCTGAACGCTAAACCCTAAAGCCCTGAACCCCTAAACCCCTAAACCCCTAAACCCCTAAACCCCTAAACCCCTAAACCCCTAAACCCCTAAACCCCTAAACCCCTAAACCCCTAAACCCCTAAACCCCTAAACCCCTAAACCCCTAAACCCCTAAACCCCTAAACCCCTAAACTCCTAAACTCCTAAACTCCTAAACCCTAAACCCTAAATGCTTAAACCCTCAACCTCTAAACCTCGAAACCCTAACCCCTAAACCCCTAAACCTCTAAACCCCGAAACCTAAACCCCTTAACCGTCTAAACTCCTAAACTCCTATACCCTAAACCCTGAACCCCTAAACCCTAAACCCCGAAACCGTAAACCCTAAACCCCTAAACCCTAAACCCTCAACCCCCAACCCTGAACCCCAGGTATCGAGGTGACTGCGGCTCAGATCCGGAGCGGCCAGCCATTTTGGCTGTGAGGCGGGCTGGAACCTTGGGGGTTGAGGGTTGAGAGTTTAGGGTTTGGGGTTTAGGGTTTAGGGTTTGGGGCTTGGGGCTTCGTAGGTATAAGGGATCTGGGATTTTGGGGTGTTCGGGGTCTGGGTTCAGGGTTTAGGGTTTCAGGCTTTAGGGCCCTTAGCCCTGAACCCTTTAGGAGTTCGGGGCATGGAGCTCGCAGGTTACAAGAGAAAGTTTGTTTTTGTGGGTTCGGACGGTTTCACATTCCCCCTCGGTGTGGGGTTGTTAGAGTTTCTCTACGCCTGAAACCCTAAACCCTACACCCTAAAACCCTAAACCCTAAACCCTTAAACCCTACCCCCTCCCCCCACCCCCCCCCCCCCCCCCTCTCCCCCCCCCACCGCTCCCCTTGCCAGGTGGACGCCATCCCGCGCCCAGCAGCCAAAGCTTAGCCCAAGTGAAATTGGCAGCACTTGCGCTAAACCTCCTAAACCCGAAACCCTAGCTCATACGTGCTGCGTGTTGGTCAGGCATCATCTTACATTTACGGGTAGCTTCAGCCCAGTTACAAGCATAATAACCCAAACAGAAAGCCCTGCCAGTTAGCCAGAAGAGTAATCAGGGAGGGGGCCCTTAAGGGACATGTATGCTAGGTACTTATAACCCAATTTGGGGTCCTGACAACTCTACTTGAAACTGAGGGGAACCTTTCTGCAGGGTCCATGGCTTAAGAAGTTCGATCCGAATTTGGGATTTAGGGTCGGGGGGAAAGGGCATAAGGCTTAGTTGAGGTCGCACTACCAGACCCACAGCCGCAGTAGCAGTTAGGGTTTAGGGTTTAGGGTTTAGGGTTTAGGGTTTAGGGTTTAGGGTTCAGGGTTCAGGGTTCAGGGTTTAGGGTTTAGGGTTTAGGGTTTAGTGTTTAGGGTTTAGGGTTTAGAGTTTATAGGGTTTAGAGTTTAGGGTTCAGGGTTTAGGGTTTAGGGTTTAGGGTCACGCAGCAGCAACATTCGTTAGACACCTGCTTGATCCTGGGACCATGCACGATGAAGGGCTGAAGTTACTTTGGCCTTTGCTCTCTGGGTTTGCTGCCCCTAAACCCTAAACCCTAAACCCTAAACCCTCAGGGTTCAAGCCTGGCAATGTTGACTCGTTTTGTGCATCCTTGGAACTTTCATGTCGCTTCTCTACCAGCTCCTCAAAAGCTCGTTTTGTTGTACCCCTAGCCCTAAACCCTCAACCCTCGACCCTCAACCCTAAACCCTAAGCCCTGAACCCGAAAGTGCGGCAAGAGCTGTTTCAATCTTGGTCCCAATTCTTGGGTGGAGGTCGGCAACTTGGCACCGCCAGTGCAAACTTGGTGGGTTTACAGTTCAGGGTTCAGGGTTTATGGTTTAGGGTGTTAGGTTTAGGGTTTGGGGCAGATATCTGGGCTAATTCCGGGCTAATTGATTTAGGGTTTACGGTTTAGGGCTTCGGGGTGTTTAAGAAGGCATTCATGGGTTCGTTGTAAGGCAGTGTCAGAGTTTTGGGCCATTGTCAGATGTTTGACTTTCAGTTTGGGGCAGTTTGGATTGCAAATGCCCTAAACCCTAAACCCTAAACCCTAAACCCTAAACCTTAAACCCTAAACCCTAAACCCTAAACCCTAAACCCTAAACCCTAAACCCTAAACCCTAAACCTAACCCTAAACCCTAAACCCTAAACCCTAAACCCTAAACCCTAAACCCTAAACCCTAAACCCTAAACCCTAAACCCTAAACCCTAAACCCTAAACCCTAGGGTTCGGCTACAGAGCCCATTGGCTCCTTGTTCGGCTCACCTGGTACCTTCACCAAAGCCCATATGGTACATAATTGGTTGTACTTCGGGCAGCTTGAGAGGGGGGGGGGGGTAGCCCTAAACCCTAAACCCTAAACCCTAAACCCTAAACCCTAAACCCTAAGCCCTAAACCCTAAACCTTTGGGGGGAGGGGGGGGCTTGGTTCCAAGTATGTCCTCCTGAAAGCTCAAACTGGGCCAATTCCGGCCATCATGGCTCTCGCTTTCTTTATCGGCGGAGTTTAGGGTTTGGGGTACCCTGTGAACTCCTTCAAAAGTTCTAAATCTATCTAAACCCACAACCCGCAACTCCTTGCCCAGGGTTGGGGTTTGCGGCTTTGCTGTTTAGGACTCCTGCTGATGTTGATGCACCTGTGCGCTGCCTTGCTGCCGGGCAAGCCCGTTCAGCATTCTTATCCGTGACCTCCGGTGCCCTTGGCTGATGTTCATGTGGGTGGCTGTCAAAATTCTGATCCCTTTTGGGATACTCTTAAATATTATTTGCCGTATTATAATAGGGATCCAAAAAAGGACCATAATTTTGACAACCGCCCATGTGCCAATGTAATACGTAAACTAAACCTGAAGCTTTGGGGGCAGGATTGTGGAGCTCCGGAGGCATGGAAATTTTAGATTGACTTGCAGGCGAGTGCATGCCTGAAGTATCCCATGGGACCTATAAAACTCAGTCACTGAGAAATGCTGCCAGGATATTTGAAAGAAGCACGCCTTGGGGACTTAATCCTAGTAGTAGAGTAGATAACCTTTAACCTTTTTGGGGTAGAAAAGTCCCCTTAGAATCCCAATGGTTAACCTTTGATTCCCCCAGGTTCCTGGACAACTAGGTAAATGAAATAAGGCTTACATGGCAGTTACTGGAGAGCATATCTAGGCTCCTTACAAAAAAATGTGAGGGCTTTTCCTGGGGGTACTTTCAGAATGCTCACGAGAAAAACCCTACGTGACTGCATAATGAACCCCTGGTTTCGGATCAAGAACCCTAAGCCTTAGACCCCACATACTACTGTAGTTCCTTCTAACGTCTATGAACCAGAGTCTTCTTTAGGATTCGGGTGGTCCCCAAGGAGGCAACTGACGTTCTTGAGCTCGACAGTATCAAAAGTCGGTTCTTGAACTCATTGCCAAACATGTCGCATCATGCGTTAGTCAGCCATCTGCGTCGGACGATGCCAGAATGCGGCATCTGGTCATGGACAAGTGCAGTTGGCTTGCAACTCCGACTGCCCACCCTAAATTCCATAACGCCCTTTAAGTTTTTTTTATCATAAACCCCAGGGAATATTGAACAACAGTATATTATTAAGGTTCTAAGGGGAGTATAGAGTTCCTTTTTAAGCTCAGTGGTAGAGGAGGTAACCTTTAACCTTTTTGGGCTAGTATAGTTCCTTTATAATCCCAAAGGTTAACCTTTAGTTCCCCTAGGATACTGGACAACTACGTAAGCTTACGAATGCTGCACCCCCAGCTAGGACATGAGTCTAGAGGTTAGAGCTTGGGGCGTTTAGGCTGTGGGGTCATATGCCTGGCCTACTAAACCCTAAACCCTAAACCCTAAACCCTAAACCCTAAACCCTAAACCCTAAACCCTAAACCCTAAACCCTCCAAATCGTGCTCAGAGGTGCCCTGAACCTCCAAGTAACCGCATGACCACTGAACCCCTAAACCCTAAAACCCATGAGGTCTTGTGGGATCATCCTTCCCCCCCCCCCCCCCTCCTGTGGGCACCAGCCATCCCAAAACCCTAAACCCGAAACCCTAAACCCATATACCCTACAACCCAAAACCCTAAACCCTAAACCCTAAACCCTAAACCGCGCATGACGGAGTGGAAGTGGAGACTCCCATCTGCCAAGCCACTCGAGCCCCCTCCCTTGCGAGACGGCCGTGGTGATGACGTCAAGAGGCGTGCGGCGGCTGCATACGCAAGCAGATGTAGGGGCTGGGTGAGGAGCTTTCTTTCTGTGGGCTCAAGCTCAGGAACTTCAATCAGGGGTTACTAGGGGAATCCTACTATTTGGGGGGGGGGGGGGGGACTATCTTGCGAAGGAGCTTCAACTATAAGTTACCAGGATAAGAGAGTAAGGGGCCTGAAAAATTAGAATGGGGTCTTCGGGGTTAGTTACTATAGTATGATTCTCAAGGGGCCATAAAGGAATATACTTAGTAATTCTTCCGACCCCGATATTACACAAAAATAGCCCCAGGGTAACTTAGCTGATTTTCCTGAAGCAGAGCCCGGGTCTTTTCTTGTTGTGAACTGCTGCTTGGGGTTTGCTGACGGCGCGCCGGGGGAATCTGCCCCCAACGCCTCGAGCTTCGATCCAGGAAGAAGACTAAACACTGCCCCCCCCCCCCCCCCCCAGTCTTTCGATGGCGATTCTGATGCATTTCTAAGACTTTCCTGCTGCTTCTGTGCACTCAGAATATCGCTTCCCCATGGTTTAGGGTTTAGGGTGGTCTTAGAGGCGTGTTGTGAGGGAGGGGGTCCTGCAACGACTTGCTGCTCCTTTAAGCTTTCCTTTTGCGTTTTAGGGTTTAGGGTTTAGGGACTCTAAACTTCAAATTTTCAATAAACCCCATTGCCAAAGGTAAAAACTTTTCTTCTAGAGAGCACCTTAAATTTCTAAACTCTAAACCCTCTCCTTCTCCTACAGAACTCAGCTCGCAAGCCCAATCTCGAAGGCTTAGGCTGCCTCCCCTTCGGTGCGGGGGCGGCTCTTAAGCCCTACGACCTCCCTAAACCCTAAACCCTAAACCCTAAACCCTAAACCCTAAACCCTAAAGGTAGTTCCCGCCTCTGACAGCTCAGAGGTCGGTAGCACCCACGATGGGCCCTGTGCCAGAGCCCGTTCTCTTGGTTCCTCCCTTGGAGAACCCCTGGCACCTCTACGACCTGTCCTTCACCTTGGGGGGCGAAATGAACCCTCAAATTGGGGTCATATACCCTATAGTTCCATTTAAGGTAAACCCCAAACTCTAAACCCTAAACCCTAAACCCTAAACCCTAAACCCTTTTAGGGTTCATTTCGTCCCCAAGGCGCGCCTCCCCAAACCCTCAACAGACTAAAGCTGGGTGGAGCAAGCCCCCTCAAGCACTGGACGCGCAGAGCGTTCTGTAGCCAACTGAGTTTCGGCCCAAACCCTAAAAAGGAGAACCCTTAACCCTAAACCCTAACTCTCCACCCTAAACCCTAAACCCTAAACCCTAAACCCGCAGGTACAGCGTGGGGTATTGCTCTTCGCGTTTCGAAGCGTTCCAAGCTAGTCTGCATCCCAACCTTCACAGCTTCTGTCTGTGCCATATCACAGCAAACACTTAAATCCCAAACCCTCAACCCCAAACCCCAAACCCTAAACCTTGAACCTACACCGTTTGCTTCGTGGGTCACGGCGGGGCAGCGCTGACAGTAAGCAGTCTCAGGGCCAGGGAGTGTAGGGTCTAGGGTTTTGGAGGTTGGGGGCTACGTATTCTGGTTTCAGGGTTTAGGGTTCGGGTTTAGGCTTTAGGGCATTAGGGGTTAGGGGTGTTGGGTCGAAGTTTTGAGGGCTTCGGGGTTTAGGGTTGACGTCCTGAGGGTTTAGGGTAGGGGTTTTGAGGGCTTCGGGTTTAGGGCTAGGGTCTTGTGGACTGAAGCTGGTTCTAACCTCTTGCAGAGTCCCTTTTTCATGTGACCGCAGAAAGTGTGAAGCGGCCGTCGGCCGTCCAGGAAATCCTCAATGAAATACTTGTCAATCATCTCAGACTTGTCCGCGTTCCTCAAGGAACTCTGCGCAGCTTCTTCCGTAAGACTCGCCACATAGAGCGCTTCCTTGCTTTCAGGATTGGCTTCGGCAAAAGCAGCAGACCCTTGAAAACTTTGCATCGGCATATTGCGAAGATTTGCGAAGCTCATTCCAGTACCAACACCTGGTCCTAGAAAAATGCCTGTCCTTTTCATGAAGAGCTCATTCCAGCGCCGATATCTGGTCCACAAAATTGCCCGACAACAGCGGCAGGCTCGATTCCACTCCGTCGTTCGGAGGTTTTCAAGCTGTCTTGTGTGGCTCATTCCAGAAGACCTGCCTCATGTGTCCGCCACAATCTGGAAACCTGGCTGATCTGCATTCTCGGAGGCACCGGAAACAAAGGGGCCCGGAGGGCCCAAAAGCCCGCAAGTTCTCCAGGCAGTCCTCCTCCTTCTTTGTCCTGGGATAGAAGTCCTCCTGTCTGTCCTGAGAATCCTAGGTAGTATAAGGGGGACCCTTCAAAGGGAACCCTTCTTAAACCTCTTCTGGCTCTCGGACCTTATTCAGAGGGTCTACATCCCCAAGGGTCCCCCTAATCCCATCCCCTAGAGAAAAGCAAAAGCTTTCCAAGCTCCGGGACACCCCAAAGCCCCCCGCCGGAAACCTGCCAAAAGGCAAGGCGGCAGGCACGGACCCTGCGAAAAAGGCCCCGGGCCGGCCCCGAGAACCCAAAAGCCCCATTTAGGGTTTAGGGTTTAGGGTTTAGGGTTTAGGGTTTAGGGCTAGCGACCGGCCCCAGCTCAACATGGAGGGGCCGGCCGTCAGTTAAGGGGTCAGGGGTTTAGGGTTTAGGCTTTAGGGTTTAGGGTTTAGGGTTTAGGGTTTAGGGTTTAGGGTTTAGTTAGGGTAGAGTCTAGAGTGTAGGCTTCAGGGGTTTAGCGTTCAGGATCAAGCTTCTCCAGGGCTAATTTTGGTCAAAAGGTGAATGCTCCCTTCAATTGAGACTGCCCATGAAGACAGAGATTCGGCGCATCTAGCAGACGAGTTCTTAATAGGGCTTTGGAGAATTAGCTGCCCTATATCTCCCAGTCATGTAGCCCTGCAAGGGGCTAGATGGGCGCCTACAGGGTGGGGCCCCCTTATATACTAACTGTAGTTAAGGGACTTATAACCTAACTTCGGGTCCTTATAACCCAATTTAGGGCCCTTATAACTCTACTTATAACTAGGGGCCCCCACCCTGTAATTCCCAACTTCTCTATCGAGAGCCAGCACCATGTAGGCAGAGAGAGAGATGCCCGCCGCAAGAGGGTTGATGCTCGCAGCCTGGCTTCCCGACGTTTATTGGGGCGTATGAGGGTTGAGGGGGTTTAGGGTTTAGGGTTTAGGGTTTAGGGTTTAGGGTTTAGGGTTTAGGGTTTAGGGTTTAGGGTTTAGGGTTTAGGGTTGGGGGGGTTTAGGGTTGAGGGGTAGTTGCGGTCCGAGAGTTCTTGCTTCAGGGCTTGGAGGACTAAGGACCCAAACCGCAAGAACACGGTTTAGGGTTTAGGGTTTACGGTTTAGGGTTTAGGGTTTAGGGTCTAGGGTCGTCAAGCATTCGAAGTTGATTGCATAGCCAACCTGTTAGCTAGTTGCATACACTCTCCAAGCCTCTAAAACCTATATGCACCCGTTGATTCCTGAAAGCCTAAGCCCTGAACGCTAACACCTTATACCCTGAACCCTACCCCTAAACCTTAAACCCTAAACCCCTAAGCCCTTCAACCCTAAACCCTAAAGCCTAAACCCTAAACCCTACTGTAAACCCTAACCCTAGACCCTAACCCTAGACCCTGCAAACCTTTGAGTCCACATCGGCGAGCAGTTCTCGCACACCCTTTCGTCTTGCGACATCTTAGGTGCTGAGTAGGATATACAGATTTGGGGTTTAGGGTTTCGGGTTTAGGGGGTACCGTGTAGGAGAGGTTGCCTGGTTGCCGGAAAGGCGGGGTGCCAGTGCGCGCTGTGGCGAAGCTGTTTTATCGCGGTTCACTGGCCCCGGTCCTCTGCATGGGGCAATGAGGTCATTAGGGTTTAGGGTTTAGGGTTTAGGGTGTACCCGGCTACCACTTCAGGGGTTTGGGGTGTACTTTTCATCTTGCAATCAGCTGACCATCCGAGTGGATCAGATCCTGAAAGCAGCCGAAGCCCCGACATCAATCCCGAAGCCCTGAGCCCTAAACGCTCCATGGTCCTACTGTTTGCTTAAGAACCCCAGACAGTAAAAGTAGTCTTCCCTATAACAGGGTAGTAAAGGATTATATATATATACATACATTTATTTAATTATTATGTATTATTATTGTTTTTTATTTAGAAAAAATTGGGGGAGGGAGTTCTTAAACAAATAGTAGGGTCAGAGAGGCATCGTTCGCGTGACAGCAGTGAGGGAGCTGAGGGTTGATGAGGCTTAGCATTTCTCAGGGCCCTATTTGGAGGTTCATGGGCACTTATAGCCCCAGGTATACGTCTACTTCTAACCTACTTGGAGGGCCTAAACCCTAAACCCTAAACCCTAAACCCTAAACCCTAAACCCTAAACCCTAAACCCTAAACCCTGATTCGACTTAGGGGGCTACTTACAAGTACACTTAGAATTGGGGGTGAGACGTGCCCTCAGCCTCCAAGTATAGAAGGTTTTGAGAGAGTTCATCATCAGGCTGAGGATCGTCGAGTTTTAGGAGTTTGAGTTTAGGGTTTAGGTTTTAGGTTTTAGGGTTTAGGGTTTAGGGTTTAGGGTTAGTTGTTCCCTGTCGCAGGGATTTCTGGCTTCCGGCACAGTTGAAACGAGCTGTGCGTCAGGATGAGACAATGAGGATGCCCTGTAGTGCAACACGGTTTGCTTGGCCCCTATAGTTTCACTAGGATGCCCAGTAGTGCCCTTATTCCCTTTTTTGGGGGCTCCAGGTTCCCCTATAAACCCCTGTAAGCAAAAAAGGGCACCCTTTTTAATCCTAGGTTGCTGGGCAACCTAGCCTATAGTTTCACCTGCTTAGGTTCCCAGAACACCGGGAGTAGGCCCTTTCTTCCTTTTTTAGGGTTGGGGTTCCCTTACAATCCCCTTAGCACCAAAAAAGGGCACCCTTTATTCCTAGGTTACTCCCGGGTCTAGATAACATTGTACGCAAGTTAGGGCACCCTTTTGTGGCTTTCTGATACCAAGGTTACTGGGCATCCTTGAAAAAGGATCTTCAAGATCTGGGTGGCTGGTAAATGGTATTTGATCAATCAGCTACGGCACCCGCGGACACTTTTAAGCTTGCTGACCAACAACGCCTGCGCGATGCTGCCAGAGACACGGGCACGTGGGTTTGAGCACCTCTGGTGTTCGAGTCGGGGGCTTGTTTAGGGTTTAGGGTTTAGGGTTTAGGGTTTAGGGTTTAGGGTTTAGGGTTTAGGGTTTAGGGTTTCCTTCACCTTCACCCAGGCTGCTTGTATTAGGGCACCTTCTCCCAAAGCACATGAATCACATTAGATCCCAACGCCCCTCAACCGGTCTAGGATTCTGGGTACAGCGTTTAGGATTTAGGGTTTCGGGTTTAGGGTAATTCGGGTTTAGGGTTTATACGGTTTAGGGTAATTAGGGCAGCACAGTGGCCTGTCATGCAACGTGGTTCGCGCCTTCCGAATGCAGATGCACGAAGATGAGAGTCCGCAGGTCCTATGGCTTAGGCAGCAGAGGATCTGGGGTTTTGAGTTTAGGGTTTAGGGTTTAGGGTTTAGTGTGTAGGGTTTAGGGTTTACTCATCTCTTCCCTACATTCTTGGGTTTCCGGGCGTAGAGCTTGAGGCGGACAAAGTGCACCCTAAATGGCGCTAAGCCCTAAGCCGTTTCGAGCCACCAGCAAAGATGCATCCCAATCCCAGGGTTCACCGGACCCTAAACCCTAAACCCTAAACCCTAAACCCTTAGCCTCAATCCCCCCTAGAAGTCCACATTTCGTTTGTTCCCCCTCTAAACCTAGGCCCTAAAGCCGCCAGTCAGGGCCCTGTCGTGTCTACGTAGACCTGAATACTTAAACCCTGCTCCCGGCTTTCAGGGTTTATGATAGACAGGGTTTAGGGTTTAGGGTTTAAAACCCTAAACCCTAAATGCCCTAAACTCTACAAGCCCTAAACCCTCAAAGCCCTAAGCCCTAAACCCTAAACCCTAAAAGCCCTAAACCCTAAACCCTAAACCCTAACCCTAAAAGCCCTAAACCCTAAACCCTAAAAGCCCAAAGACCCCTAAAAAGGGTCCGTGTGTTGATTCCAACCTCGGCCTCACCATCGCAATTTTCCAGCGTCGCACACGCCATCGCAGATGTCAGCACTCGAAGCTCTAGGATGCTGTCCCATATAACAGGTTTAGGGTTTAGGGTTTAGGGTGTAGGGTGTAGGGTTTAGGGTTTAGGGTTCCTCAGACCTACTTGTTGTAGGTTATGACTATAAAATAGAGAACCTTGTAGGATTCAAAGTAGGTTTTGGGCTCTTCCGGTGGGCCCTAGGGGAGGTTACCACGGACTCTACAGATGGCCCCTTACCGTCGTTAAAGGGTTTAGGGTTTAGGGTTTGGGGTTTAGGGTTTAGGGTTTAGGGTTTTTAGGGTTTAGGGTTTAGGGTTTAGGGTCTAGGGTTAGGGTTTAGGGTGTATGGGCCCCTACGTGTTACAGGGTATAAAAGGGGCAGGGCCGGCCCTAGGAAGGGACCATGGAATGACCCTAAACCCTGAGGTTTAAGGTTTAGGGCTTTTGTTTATAGGTTTCGCGTTTGGGGCGAGAATGGTGGTTGATGTCACAAGGCTTGGGGGAGTTAGGGTGCGGTGATGTGGGCCCAGGTTGAATTGGGTTTAGGGTTTTTAGGGTTTCAGGTTTCAAGTTTTGGCTTTGGGTCTTTTTTGGTTCGCACTTGATACTGAAGTGTTGCTCAGTGTTGCTCCTGAGCTTGGAGACTAGCCCGGGCTTCAGGTCATATCTGTTTCTCTCCACGGAAGATTGAGGCCCTAAACCTCTAAACTCCTAAGCCTACACCCTACCCCCCCCCCCCCCGAACTAATCTACACAATCATGCCTTGATCTCAATGAACGCCTAAACGAAGCTAACCCTAAACCCGTGACTATATCCCCTTAGGAAT
Organism: Symbiodinium natans; assembly: GCA_905221605.1. Taxonomy (NCBI): domain Eukaryota; class Dinophyceae; order Suessiales; family Symbiodiniaceae; genus Symbiodinium; species Symbiodinium natans. Next base: position 54,484 of record CAJNDS010000045.1, read on the forward strand.
TAGTCTGTTTTCCTTATTGTAAAACCAAAGGGAATATTTTCTTATTTATGGTTCTAAGGGGAATAAAGCTAAAACCGACTGCCATCTGCGAAAGGCCAGGAAGACGGAGGGGCATGTCTCCATGTGGTTAACCTTTTGTCTGCCTGAGCCTTTTGGCACTCCGCTGCCGAGCTGCCGCATTCTGGGATGTCATACTAGTCATTGCTTAAGCACCATGTTTCGCTCTAATTGCTTAAGACCTCCCCCACCCCACCCCCCCCCCCCCCAACAAAAAAGAGACAGAAACCAAACAACACAAAGGAGCTTCCTCATAAGGGCAATACAGGGGTTATTCTCTTGTCATGTTTGGATCACGCTTAAGCAATAGTAGTATAGGGTTTTGGGCAGGGCCCCTATATAAGCCCTACACTACTATTTGCTTATGAACCCCAAAAGAACAATAGATGATAATCCCTTATATTTCTCTTCAAGGGAAAATAGTTCTTATTTTTTGGAGGGTTCTTAAGCAATCTGCAGTAAACCCTAAGGCCGTTAGGCATACGCGCTCAACAACTCCGCGTCCTAAACCCTAAAGCCTAAACCCTATAAACCCTAAACCCACGTGCTCAACAACTACGCGTCCTGGTTTTATGCCCATGGGTCCTTTGTGTCTCATTGTTGCGGCTGGGCTCTGGCTTTTTCATGAGAAGGGGTTGTTCTCAAAGATTGGGTTTAGGGTTTAGGGTTTAGGGTTTAGGGTTTGGGGTTTAGGGTTTAGGGTTTAGGGTTTAGGGTCTCGGTGGAACAACTCCCAGTGAGATTTGCCCTGCTTGACACTGTGTGGGCAGCAGAGCAGCACCGACATCTATGTGGGGACTTCACTACAAAACGGTCCCTTTTGGGTTCTTTTTTTGTTTATCCGGCGGCCCCTTTAGCTTTAGGGTACCTAAACCCTAAACCCTAAACCCTAAAGCCTAAGACCCTAAACCCTAAACCCCATGTAACCTGCCAGGCAAAGAAAGCCCGTGAAGCGTCTAAAACCCCCCCTCCCCCCCGGAAACCCGATTTGGGCCGCAGACCCCAAAACAAACGAGCAACCCCAAAGCTGAGGGTTTGGGACTTAGGGTTTCGGGTTTAGGGTTGGGGTTTAGGGTTTAGGGTTTCGGGATTGGGGCTTAGGGCTTAGGGCTTTCTAAACTGTTTGGTTCACCCCGAAACCCTAAACCCGAAACCCTAAACCCTAAACCCTAAACCCTAAACCCTAAACCCAAACCCTAAACCCTAAACCCTAAACCCCAAACCCTAAACCTGAAACCCCAAACCCTAAACGCGCGGCCTTTTTACATCTCAAGCTGCTCCGGCGATGGCTCAAAGCCGTCAGCCTCTTGGCTACAAGCATTTGGAGCTATTGGCCCCAGACCTTTGACCCTTCCTACACTTTTTGTGGGGTATGGGGTTTAGGGTTTAGGGTTTCGGGTTTAGGGTTTAGGGTTTCGGGTTTAGGGTTTAGGGTTTAGGGTGCCCTCAGAAGCAGGAGAGTGCGCCTTTGACTAGAAGCTCTAAGACCTCAGCCCAAAATTTAAATTGGGTGTTTGGTGTTTAGGCCTGTGGTTTCTCATGGAAGGGCTCGCACCAGAGGCACCCAAACGATTCCCCTTGATGTTGGTGGGCTTGGTGTTTTCTGCGCCCAACCCGCCCTCCCCAATCTCAAGGGTACCTCAAAAACGGCTAAAAATCACAAACCCTAAACCCTAAACCCTTGGAGTGACAGGCTGCGGGTCAAGGTCGGTGCTGGCGTTCTCGCAAATCCTTGTAAATTCACATATCCAACCCAAATGGTCCTACGGGTTTGGGGTTTAGGGTTTAGGGTTTAGGGTTTCGGGACCCACATATTAGAAAGTGATTCGGGTTTCTGTAATAGGAATTACTGTTCTGGTTTGGGTAGGGTACTTAGGACCCTTTGGGCAATTCCCTCAACCCTAAACACAAAACCTTCCAGCGTTAAACCCTAAACCCCTCGACCCCCTAAACCCTAAACCCTAAACCCTAAACCCTAAACCCTCTCTACCTATGTATATTTAAACCTTAATGGGGTCGTGTTCTGATTATGATTTTTTGAGGCTTTAGGATTTAGGATTTAGGATTTAGGATTTAGGATTTAGGATTTAGGATTTAGGATTTAGGATTTAGGATTTAGGGTTCAGGGGCCTCTCGGGCGAGGCCCGGCTTCGTAATTTAGTATTCGGGCGAGGCCCGGCTTCGTAATTTAGTATTCCGGGGAGGCCCGGCTTCGTAATTTAGTATTCCGGGGAGGCCCGGCTTCGTAATTTAGTATTCCTTGGAGGCCCGGCTTCGTAATTTAGTATTCCGGGGAGGCCCGGCTTCGTAATTTAGTATTCCGGCGAAGCCCGGCTTCGTAATTTAAGATTCCGGGGAGGTCCGGCTTCGTAATTTAGTATTCCGGGGAGGCCCGGGACTTGCTGGGAGGGGCCGTTTTGGTCAAAAATCCAGAAAACGAGAGGCCACCCAGAGGCGTCGATTTCAGTACTAAAAAATCGCATTTTTAATTGGGACCCGGGCCGATCCTGGGGTCCCCCCTCATTTGGGGTGTTTTTTGGAGGCAAACTTTCCCTCTGAAGGGGGGGTCGGAGTTTGAGGCAAGGGGGGGTCTCCGAAGACTATTTTGCCTTTAAAATTGAAAAATACGACCCCCCCTTGACCAAAACTAGGCTGTGAAAGGATCGCGGGGGCGGCCCTTCATCATAATTGAGGGTTACAAACCCTGAAACACCCTGAAAAACATTGGAAAACCATAAAAAAACACTGAAAAACCTTGAAAAACCTTGAAAAACTTGAAATCCTGAAACCGGTGAAGGCTCGGTTTTGGTCAAAATCCAGAAAACGAGAGGCCACCCAGAGGCGTCGATTTCAGTACTAAAAAATCGCATTTTTAATTGGGACCCGGGCCGATCCTGGGGTCCCCCTCATTTGGGGTGTTGTTGGAGGCAAACTTTCCCTCTCAAGGGGGGGTCGGAGTTTGAGGCAAGGGGGGGTCTCCGAAGACTATTTTGCCTTTAAAATTGAAAAATGCCACCCCCCCCTTGACCAAAATTAGGCTGTGAAAAGGTCGCGGGGGCGGCCCTTCATCAGAACTGAGGCTTAAAAACCCTGAAAAACATTGAAAAACCTTAAAAAACACTGAAAAACTCTGAAAAACCTTGAAAAACTTGCAATCCTGAGGTGAAGGCTCCGTTTTGGTGAAAAAATCCAGAAAACGAGAGCCCACCCGGGACCGTCGATTTCAGTACTAAAAAATCACATTTTAAATAGGGACCCGGGCCGATCCTGGGGTCCCCCTCATTTGGGGTGTTTTTGGAGGCAAACTTTCCCTCTCAAGGGGGGTCGGAATTTGAGGCAAGGGGGGGTCTCCGAAGACTATTTTGCCTTTAAAATTGAAAAAATACCACCCCCCCTTGACCAAAACTAGGCCGTGAAAAGGTCGCGGGGGCGGCCCTTCATCAGAACTGAGGCTTAAAAACCCTGAAAAACATTGAAAAACCTTAAAAAATATTGAAAAACTCTGAAAAACCTTGAAAAACCTTGAAAAATTGGAAATTTTGAAACCGGTTGTATTATCCGTGCGCCGAATTGACTAGACGGTGCCGAATCGGGAAAGAATGTTGCGAGCTAAATGATCAACCAAAGTAAGAAAGAAGATATGTATTTCAGATGAAGAGGGATCTGGGAGGGAGGGGTGATGCCAAACACGTATGGTGATGACAAAAACCCTTAGTGAATGCTTGGACCAGAGATGCTGAACCCTAAACCCTAAACCCTAAACCCTAAACCCTAAACCCTAAACCCTCGACCCCTAGGGTTTAGGGCTTGAGGGCTTAGGGTTTAGGCCTCCATCGGCCTCCTGGGGCCCAGCCGGCGGAAGGTTTAGGGTTCAGGGAGAAGGGTTTAAGGGTCAGGGTTCAGGGTTCAGGGTTCAGGGTTCAGGATTTAGGGTTTAGGGCTGTGGGTTTAGGGTTTAGGGTTTAGGGTTTAGGGTTTAGGGTTTAGGGCTTTGGGTTTAGGGTTTAGGGTTTAGGGTTTAGGGTTTAGGGTTTCGGGTTGGTTCAGAGCAGGGTTCAGGGTTCAGGGTTAAGGGTTTAGGGTTTAGGGTTTCGGGTTGGTTCAGAGCTTGCCTTAAGAACCCCAAAGGCTATCTTCTTCAGGGTTTAGGGTTCAGGGTTTAAGTTTTCGTGGTTTAGATTGGGATGTTCCCCCCTATACTAGCAGTCCTTAAGAGGGATTGTGGGAACCCTGTTATCATCCCCATCAAGGACCGTTACTAGAAGGGGAACATCCCAAGGTATAGGGCTAACCTTCAGATCCCGACACTCATCTTTTGTAGTATACCAAATTATGTATCCTAGTAGTTAAAAACCACGAAACGGTAGGTTGTGGGCTGTTCTGGTAGGTCGGGCTTGGGGAGTGGGGTTCATTTTTATATGTTGTGTTGTTTTTTACATTTTTTCTTTTGCGGGAGGGGAGAGGGGGGGGGGGGGGGGGGGGCGATGGGACTCTCCCGAAACCACAATTCCTAAGCCCTGCCCCAGCGCATCCAAGATGCGGCTGCCCCTCACTCAAAGGACGAAAGGAGGGACCCTGATAAGAGACCTTAGGGTTTAGGGTTTAGGGTTTAGGGTTTAGGGTTTAGGGTTTAGGGTTTGCTTAGCTCAGGCAGGTCGGACGCCAACACATGGATGTGCAGTCTGGCCGTCCAGGCAGCCCGGCACACGTACCCCTTGTTCCTTGGGGGTTTAGGGTTTTGGGTTTTGGGTTTTGGGTTTCGGGTTTAGGGTTTAGGGTTTAGGGTCCCCTTCTACTATCAGTCCTTAGTCGGGATGATATGATAGGGCGTGCGATAATCCGTATGAAGGACTGTCAGTAGAAGGAGGAACATCCCAACTTGTACCCTAAGCCCTGAACCATAAGCCCTAAACCCTGTAGACGAAGACTTTAGATATCCCGCTGGGCGCATTTCCTTTGTGTGAGGGGCTTAGGGATTAGGGTTGAGGCTTAAGTTTTTGGGGCTTAGGGTCTTCCCCCTAACTTAAGACCCCCTAATCCCAAACCCTCCAATATCCCTGCCTCGAACTCGGCTTCATACATCCCACTACCCCAAACGTTTGCTGAGTGAGGGATCAGGGTTTAGGGTTTAAGGTTCCAGGGGGCCTGCAGGATTTAGGTAGCCCGGTGGTATCCGCTTGCCTGTTTGGGGGTTCAGGGACAGCCTTCGACACCTTGGCAAGATCACCTCCGCCCGAACTCAACCCCAAATCCGAAACCCTAAACCCTAAATCCCGTACTAGGAGACTCCTCCTCCTGTACATCCCTAAACCCTAAACCCTAAACCCTAAACCCTAAACCCTAAACCCTAAACCCTAAACCCTAAACCCTAAACCCTAAACCCTAAACCCGCCTAAACCCTAAACCCCAAACCCTAAACCCATTCCCAGGACGAGACCTAAGCCCCCTCTGAATCCTAGGGTTTAGGGTTTAGCGCCCAGGCGCTGAGGGCTTGGAGCCCTCAATCCCAAACTCTTCAACTGCAGACCCGAACTTTTCTAAACCTTAAACCCTAAACCCTAAACCCTAAACCCCTATGTTCTTTCTCACAAGCCCTCTGCAGCCGCAGATGGGCAGCGGGGAAGCCCCGATCTCACCCGGCAAGGCCCGGATTCCGGTCCCTGATCTGTAGGGTTTAGGGTTTAGGGTTTAGGGTTTAGGGTTTAGGGTTTAGGGTTTAGGGTTTAGGGTCTAGGGTTTAGGGTTTAGGGTTCAGGGTTCAGGGTTTAGGGTTTAGGGTTTAGGGCTTAGGGGTTAGGGTTCAGGGTTCAGGGTTTAGGGTTTAGGGTTCAGGGTTTAGGGTTCAGGGTTTAGGGTTTAGGGTTCAGGGTTTGGATTTAGGGGTAGGGTTTTAGGGTTGAGGGTTGAGGGTTCAGGGTAGATTAGTAGTGTCTCACGGCTAAGTCCTAAACCCTCAAGCCGAAACCCTAAACCCTCAACCCTAAACCCTAGACGTGGGCGACCTGTTCAAACCCTAAACCCTAAGCCCTAAGCCCTAAACCCTTAAACCCTAAACCCAAAGCCCTAAGCCCTAAACCCTAAACCCTAAACCCTAAACCCTAAACCCTACACCCTAAACCCTAAACCCTAAACCCACCCTCTGAAGCTCCGCCTCCGTCACCAGGCTGCTCCTTGCAGCAGCTCCTGCATGAGTTTGGCCATCCGGCACACAATGACACCTCCAGGGTTTTCGGGTTTAGGGTTTAGGGTTTAGTGTTTAGGGTGTAGGGTTTAGAGTTTAGGGTTTTAGGGTTTAGGGTTTTTGGATTAGGGTTTAGGTTCTGAGCAGGTAAGCTTGTTGTCTACGAGTAGTCCTTCTGAATCCAAGAAGTGGTCCTTTTCCCAGAGGTACCTTTTGTTTACCCTGTTTTTCGGTTCCAGGTTACCTTATCAATGACTCTGTCAATGACTTCTCAAGTCACCAACCCCAAAAGGGTACCTTTACTGTAAGCTAGGATGCCCAATAGTGCCGTATTCCCTTTTTGGGGGGCTCTAGGTTCCCCTATAAACCCCTTTAAGCAAAAAAGGGCACCCTTTTTAATACTAGGTTACTGGGCAACCTAGCTTATCAAGTAACCAACCCCAAAAAGGGTACCTTTACTATAATATGGGTACTGGGGAACCAAGCCTTGCACAAGCAAGAGCACCGAACTTGATTCACAAAAAGCGCTCCATCAGTAGACCTTGAAAACCATATGAATTCTTTCCAAACCTATCATGCAAGCACTGTGTTCGCACATGAGGTTTGAGGGGAACCTCCCTCCAGCCCCCCCCCCCCCCCCCCCTAAACCCTACCCCTAAACCCTAAACCCTAAACGCTAAACCCTAAACCCTCAGAACATCCCAGGCGTTCCGAACATCCCACATCCGCTCACCGGCGATCAGCCACTGCCCGCCGGCTCCATGAGTCTGGCGGACATCGGCCATTTTTAGAGGATGGTTTAGGGGGTTTAGGGTGCATACATATATATATATATAGGGTTTAGGGTTTAGGGTTTAGGGTTTAGGGTTTAGGGTTTAGGGTTTAGGGTTTAGGGTTTAGGGTTTAGGGTTTAGGGTTTGGGGCGAAAAGGGTTTAGGGCTTAGGGCCCAGGAAGATCCAGCCCGAAGCTGACTCTTGGGGGGCTTCAGGGGTGGATAGGAAAACCTTGACTTGGTAGCCCAGTGGTAGCCTTAAAGTTTCGGGTTTAGGGTTTAGGGTTTAGGGCTAGGGTTTAGGGCTTAGGGTTTTGGGTTTAGGGCTGAGGGTTTCTGATATACTCTCGGCAGCCCTGTGGCGCCAATTGCCCCGCTTTTATTTATTCATTTTTTTTTGGAGGGGGTCTAGTTTCCCTTTTCAAGCGGCCAACCCCCAAAAGGGGTTTAGGGTTTAGGGTTTAGGTTCATGATATTATGGTTACTGGGCTACCAAGTTTAAGGACGAAGGACGCAAGAGAACGTCGGTCAAGGCTCAGAAGCTGGAGGGCAAGGCCTTTGAAGGGGTTTAGGGTTTAGGGTTTAGAGTTTAGGGTTTAGGGTCTAGATTCTCATTGTTCTGGCATTCACTAGTCACTAGGGGGGTTCCAGGCTTAGGAACAAACCCACCCACCCATAACATTGAGAAGTAACAAGTTCACTCAACAACGGTGCCGACGCACCAAAAACGGCTCAAGAACGGTGCCGACGCACCAAAAAATGGTCAAGAATGTACCGGCGCACCAACAAGTGCTCAAGAACGGTGCTGATTGCACCAAAAAAGGCTCAAGAACGGTGCCGATTGCACCAAAAATGGCTCAAGAACGGTGCCGATTGCACCAAAAATGGCTCAAGCCACGGTGCCGACGCACCAAAAATGGCTCAAGAACGGTGCCGACGCACCAAAAAATGGCTCAAGAACGGTGCCGACGGACCAAAAGTGGCTCAAGAACGGTGCCGACGGACCAAAAATGGCTCAAGCACGGTGAATGCACCAAAAAGTTAATATGGTTTAATTCAATCTATAAGGACAGAGAGGGTTTAGGGCTTAGGGTTCAGGATTTAGGGTTTAGGGTTTACGGTTAGGGTTTAGGGTGTACGGTTTAGGGGTTGGGGTTTAGGGTATAGGGTATAGGGTTTAGGGTTTAGGGTTCAGAGTTTGAACAGGTCGCCAACACCCAAGCGCGGTGCCTTGTTTTAGATGATGGTTCTTTAGCTACCAACACTTTTCTTAGCATTTGGCCCCCGAGGTGTCGGCCTTGGGGTTTAGGGTTTAGGCTTTAGGCTTTAGGTTTTAGGCTTTAGGCTTTATAGGCTTTAGGGTTTAGGGTAGGGTTTAGGGTAGGGTTTAGGGTAGGGTTTAGGGTTTAGGGTTCAGGGTACAATTTGGGGTCAGGTTCCTGCAGGAACGAACACCTTTCTTTGTCAAGAGAAGGATCCCCTTGATTGGGCAGTGCGGCTTAGGCGGTTTATCGGGTGAGGGATGGGCAACTTTTTTAGGTTGTAGGGCCGCAACCTTCTTATTAGGGTTTAGGGTTTAGGGTTTAGGGTTTAGGGTTTAGGGTCTCGGGGTCTAGGGTTTACGGTCCAGGGTTGACCCATAGACTTCCCAGTCGGGGAACCAGCACGACAATCTGAGCTCCGCCTTTTTCAGTAGAGAGCTGAAGGGAACTCCATACTTCCTACATGGCAATCGCACGGGTATCTCCCTCAATCGGAGTTCGCAACATACCCTAAACCCTAGACCCTAAGCCCTAAACCCTAAACCCCCCAAGAAAGGGAACCCGAAGTTGAGAAACCCGCATGTAGTATTCCTAAGTGAGATCCGCGTCCGCAGGGCTTCATGCGCAATCTCTCGGCCCTGGGCGGCCTACAAAAACCCCCGAAGCCTTATTATACCCTGAGCCCTGAAGCCCTCATAAACCATCATAAACACCAAAACGTAAACCTTCAACCCTAACCCCAAGGCCCAGACCCTGTGTAAACTTTGAAAGCCTAAACCCTAAACCCTAAACCCTAAACCCAGCTCCCTAGGCGCCTTTCCTCAGGTTGTCAAGGAGAGCGACCCCAGTGTCACAATCACAGAGTACCAATGAAGGCAGTGATCGTCACTCCGTTGCGGCTCGGCGGGTTTACGGCTCTAGGGCCTTAGGGCATAGTGCTGTAGAATAGCCCTAAACCCTAAACCCTATACTTTAAACCTAAACCCTAAGCCAATGGGGTCGTGTAGGATCTCGCGACAATGAGAACTGTAGACTCGGAGTCGTGTGGTTTCAAGTGTTGCCAGGCCAGAGTCACGCATGGGTGTGGTCTTTGCTTGGAGATTCAGGGAGCTTATAGTATCAGTGATAACTGCACTTATTAGCCCCCTAAGTCCTCTTAGTAGGCTATAAGCAGACTTAAATTGGGGTCAGAAGTACCCATGAACCTGGGTGTATGGCACACTGAACAGAAATCCTTGCTCCCAGAGGGTATGCCGGCCCTGAGGGTCCCTCAGGGGCATACAGGGTTGAGGGTTCTGGCGCGCCAGGGCTGTTTACCCTAAACCCGAAACCCTAAACCCTAAACCCATCGCAATCGATTCGGCAAGTGAAGTGCGCAGAAGGGCTGCAACATCAGGCAGGAGTCCTAAAGAACCTTCGGCTATAGGCCTTGTCCGAAAGCCTATTAATGCTTGAGGCTCTCCTGACTCCCAGCCTTCTTCAGCAGGAGGGCGACATAACTGCCGCCGCCCGGAGCTACACCAGGACACCGGCGCTGGCCGATGTTCCCAGTGCCGAGGCACCTGTGGCGGTTTAATTAAAGAGTTTAGGGTTTAGGGTTTAGGGTTTAAGGTTTAGGGTTTAGGGTTTAGGGTTTAGGGTTAGGGTTTAGAGTCTAGGGTTTAGGGTTTTAGGGTTACATAGTAGAAAGTTAGGGCTTCTCGAATGGGAATTACTATTCTGGTTTCGGAAAGTGTGCCCCATACGAGTAATGTGAACGTCGCTTTAATAAACCTCCCCCCCCCTTCCCCCAAATCTTGTTTTTGTCTCCGGTTTGGACGGGTCAAAATAAAGAGCGGGTGTCAATAATGAGGATTCTGGGGGTCTGGGGTCCCCCCCCCCCCCTCGCCGAAATTATTATTGCCCACCACGCCCTAAACCGGAAGGTCCATACCTCGCCTCCCGCGGGCTTGTCTCTTGCACCCTCGTCCTCGGCGGTCTCATCGCCTACATCTCCGGCAGAAGGCGCGCCTGTGAGCAGGGCCAACCTTCTTTACCAAAAGCCTTGTATTTAGGGTTTAGGGCTTAGGGCTTAGGGTTTAGGGTTTAGGGTTTAGGGTTTAGTATATTTTCATTGGGGTGTTCAGAGTGGGTTCACTAGTTCGAAGGCTGTGAGATCGTCAGGAAAGGTCCCAAGTCACCAGATGTTTCGTCCTGCTGAACTGCCGAATTTAACCAGGCTTGGTCTCTGAGGACGTGCTAAAATGTCCAGGTTTGAGGTTTAAGAGAACCCTTAACCCAAACCCTGACCCCTAAACCCTGAACCCTAAAGAAAGCTATTCCGATGCGTTTTGTTGGGCAACCTGGGAACTGCCTTCTGAGGTTTGCTGCCTCGAACCGGGCCAACTGACAAGTCTGGTTAGCCCTAAACCCTAAACCCTAAACCCTATTAGGTCCAGGCCTTCAGCCCCAACTACCCAAACCCCGAACCAATGAGTCTGCACCCTAAACCCCTAAACCCTAAACCCCAAACCGTCTTGAAGGCTAAGCCTGTTGAAAGCAGGACGTACTACGAGTTGGGCCGAGGGTTTTTCGTTTAGGATTTAGGGTTTAGGGTTTAGGGTTTAGGGTTTAGGGTTTAGGGCTTAGGGTTTAGGGTTTAGGGTTTAGGGTTTAGGGTTTAGTTCAATCAAGATTTTCGAGGGGGGAGTTGGGGACTTCATCCTTGTTGCACGAGGAACACACAGTTTAACCATTAATCTGCAAACCATAAACCCTCAATCCCTATGCCCGATTCCCGAAAGCCCTGAACCCTGCTCTCTGAACCCCCAGAACCCTGAATCCCTAAACCCTATTCCCCAAACCCCTAAAAATCGAAAGCCCTACGCCCTAAACACTAAACCCTAGCCCTAAACCCTAAACCCTAAACCCTAAACCCTAAACCCTAAGCCCTGAACCCTGAACCCTGAACCCTGAACCCTAAACCCTAAACCCTTGAGCTGATGACATGGCGCAGGGGACTTCAAAAGTGGAGCCTCTGGCCCGGAAGAACCTCGGACTGGTTCTGGGTTCAGGATTCAGGATTCAGGGTTTAGGGTTTAGGGTTTAGGGTTTAGGGTTTAGGGTTTAGGGTCTAGGGTCTAGGGTCTAGGGTCTAGGGTCTAGGGTCTAGGGTCTAGGCTTTAGGGTTAGGTTGAGCTGTGGCTTTGGCTACCATGTCTGCAGTTTTTGGCGACTACATTTGCGACAAACCAAGCAAGGCATCGCTCTGCTCCTACGAGCCGGCTTTCAAACCTGATGACCTCTTGCCTTGACGAAAGCAGGATACTCGAGCTCAGCCCGCGCGTGCCGCCTTCAAGAAAAAGACCCAGGAGTCCAAGTTAGACTTGGGCAACTGGGGGCTGAATTTGCTTTAGCTGCTGCAAAATCCCTGTACGACATAGCTGGAGTCAGAAAAATAGGCCCCCGGAAAGCAGCACGTGCGGCAGCGATGGCCAAAACCTCAGCGTGGTCAATCTGTTGATCTGCCGATGGCACGATACCCCTCCAAACCACATCGTGTTCCAAGACTTCTTTGCTAGAAGAGCCGAAGAAGCTGCCCACCGTAAGGTGGGAATTTCGGACGCAGACGGGAAACATCTGTAAAGAGCACGACACAAACAGTCTCCCGCCCAGCAAAACTCTGTACGGTTCGGAGGTGAGGACTTCTGGAGACATCTCCAGGGTTTAGGGTTTAGGGTCTGGGGTTTAGGGTTCAGGGTGCAGGCTGCAGGGAGGGGCCACCTTACCATACTGTGGTAAAGGGACATTGAGGCTAGGTCACAGTGCTTACAACCCAACTTGAACCCTTTTGAACTTCACTTGAATCTCTGGGGCCCCTCCCTGTCAGCTTAGACCCCTAAACCCTAAACCCTAAACCCCAAACCCCAAACCCTAAACCCTAAATCCTAAACCCTATCCAAGGCGGTGTCTGCGCCGGTACGCCTCCCGGTCCCTGGGCTTGGTTGCGTGGGCGCGGCGCTGCACACCTAAGCCCTAAAACCTGAGTTTAGGGGTTTTGGGCCTAGGGTTTAGGGTTTAGGGTTTGGGGTTTGGGGTTTAGGGTTTAGGGTTTAGGGTTTAGGGTTTAGGGTTTAGGGTTTAGAGAATAACTTTAGTTGTTTAAGTCAACCCTAAGCCCACATATTCGAAGCCCGGCAGAGCCCGAAGAAGCGACGTGTTCGTAGGCCTTCTTCTTGGAGTTTAGGGGATCTGGGCCTAGGGTTTAGGGTTTAGGGTTTAGGGTTTAGGGTTTAGGGTTTAGGGTTTAGGGTTAGGGTTTAGGGTTTAGGGTTTAGGGTTAGGTTTTAGGTTTAGGGGTTTAGGGTTTCGGGTTTCGGGTTTCGAAATGTTTCGGGTTTAGGGTTTAAAAGCCCTAACCCTAAACCCTGAACCCTAAACCCTAATCCCTAAACCCTAAATCCTAAACCCTGTCTAAGATCCCCAAGAGCCCTAAAAGCCCCGACCGCACGAGCACCAAAACGACCCTCAACAAATAATAGAGGTTAAACAATTACCTAATTAGTGTTTAGGGTTTAGGGTTTAGGGTTTATATTATATAGGGTTTAGGGTTTAGGTTTAAGGATTACTGGTTCTTCGCAGGGAATACCTTCTATCGTCCACAAGGGATTGTGTGGGGTACTTCATTCCCTCATTCTCTACAAAGAACCAGAAACTTAAACATACTTAAACCCCCGCTTGAATCCTCAACCCCCAAAACCCTCAAACCAAACAGCAAGCCATTAGCGCAAGAACGAATCCGCATGCAAGAATCCTTGACCGCCTACACACGCGCCCTAAGCCCTAAACCCTAAACACCCCTAAGCCCTAAGCCCTTGAACCTAAACCCTCAACCCCAAACCGCCTAAACCCCAAACACCTGCGAGCCCTTAAGAGCCAAAACTTAAAAACCCGTAACCCTAAACACCCCAAACCCCAAACACCCTCAACCCCAAACCCTAGGCCCTAAACCCTAAACCCTAAACCCTAAACCCTAAACCCTAAACCCTAAACCTAAACCCTAAGATCCCCACAAAGAAAAGGAAGCGGAGCTACGACGTTTACACCGCAGTGGCCTTTGCCACCCCTGTGTCGCCTTCGCTCTGAAGCCAGGAGGCTGCTATAAAGGAGCTCCCTGACCTACCTGGGGTTTAGGGTTTAGGGTTTGGGGTTTGGGGTTTAGGGGTTCGGGGTTAGGGTTTAGGGCACTATAGTTTCTTGTTAGCCCAGTGGTGCTCTTCTCCCTCTTTTTCGTTCAGTCTTCCCTCAGAAAGTAACCAACCTCAAAAAGGGTAACCTCACGATAAGATGGCGACTGAGCTACCAAGACTTGCAAGTTTAGGGGTCAGGGTTTAGGGTTTAGGGTTTAGGGTTTAGGGTCAGGGGTTAGCTTAGGGAGTATGATTGAGCAATAGGCATCAGCTGAATCTCTGCTTTTGTTACGCTTTTTTTGCCGGGCGGGGGGGGGGGGGGGGGGGGTGATTTAGGCTTTGGGGTTTTAGGGACGCCGGATTTATTTATTTAAGTTGCTTGAGTTCGTTTTTGTTGTTGTTTTCTTCTCTTTTTTTTGGGGGGTGGGACACCGGAGTTGTTCAGGCTTATGTGTTGCTTGAGTTTATCTTTTTGAGTTTTTTCTGGGGGCCGGGGGGGGGGGGGAAGGTTTAGGGTTGACATTCCCCATAAACTTTCGCTACGGCCCCTCCCCAAACACGAAACTCCAAACCCTAAACCCTAAACCCTAAACCCTAAACCCTAAACCCTAAACCCTAAACCCTAAACCCTAAACCCTAAACCCTGACCACACAACCAGAACCAGCCTCGATCGACCCCAAAATCCGTACGTGTACCCACGAGTGCAGGGTTAGGGATTATGGGGTGTAGGGCTTAGGGTTACTAGTGTTTAGGAATTGGGGTTTAGGGTTTAGGGTTTAGGTTTAGGGTTTAGGGTTTAGGGTTTAGGGTTTAGGGTTTAGGGTTTAGGGTTTAGGGTTTAGGGTTTAGGGTTTAGGGTTTAGGTTTGGGGGTTTGGGGGTTTGGGGGTTTGGGGGTTTGGGGGTTTGGGGTGGGGGAGAGGGGCACAGCCCTCAGTCCGCAAACCTCTAACGTTACTGTTATCGGCCTCCAACAGCTCCTCGTTGTGCTTTAAACTCCCCGACCTACACATTCCAGCTAAACAGCCCTCAACATCAAATAGGCCCTTCAAGTAGGTATCATAACCCTAAACCCAATTAAACCCTAAACCCTAAACCTCTGAACCCCTAAACCCTAAAACCCTAAAACCCTAAAACCCTAAACCCTAAACCTCTGAACCCCTAAACCCTAAAACCCTAAAACCCTAAAACCATAAACCTCTAAACCCCTAAACCTCTAAACCCCTAAACCCTCAGCTCTACACCCTAACCCCTGAACCCTAAACCCTACACTTTATAACTTAATCCCTGAACCCTAGACCGTAAACCCTAATCCCCCAAGCCCAAGGATCAGTGCGCGCACTGCCACTTTTGCACTGCCGCTGAAGCCCGTGCCCGAAGGTCAAGATTGCCAGCTGGCGAGTTTGGATTTAGGGTTCAGGCTTTAAGGGTTTAGGGTTTAGGGTTTAGGGGTTTAGGGTTTAGGGTTTAGGGTTCAGGGTTCAGGGTTTAGGGTAGCTAGACCCAGAGTAGGCCCTGTTCCCGCTTTTTGCGGCTCAAGTTCCCTTATCGGCCCCTTTATTAAACCAAAAAGTGCGCGCCCTAAACCCGAAACCCCAAACCCTAAGCCCTAAACCCTAAACCCTAAACCCTAGGCTTACTCTTGGGTGCAAGAAGTTGTCGGCCTTTCGGGCTTTCATCGTCTTAGGGTCGAAGGTTAAAGATACGGTCTAGGGTTTAGGGTTTAGGGCTAGGGTTTAGGGTTTAGGGTGTAGGGTTTCGGGTTCAGGGTTTAGGGTTTCGGGTTTGGGGTGTAGGGTCTAGGGTGTAGGATTTGGGGTAACTGGGGCGAAGGGGAACCTGTGGGTTGAACCTGGTACTTAAGGCCCTGCTTGCAACTGACCCTGAAACTAAGGGTTTTTGGGTTTAGGGTTCAGGGTTTCGAGTACCCTAAACCCTAAACCCTAAACCCTATACCCACAACCCTAAACCCTAAACCCTAAACCCTAAACCCTAAACCCTAAACGCACACACTCGAAGCCGAGGCAGGCGGAAGCGCGCAGAAGAAGGAAGCAGGCTGAGCCCGGGCAAGTACGGAATGGCGGATTTTGGCTCTAGTTCGGTTTAGGGTTTAGGGTTTAGGGTTTGGGGTTTAGGGTTTAGGGTTTAGGGTTGAAGGACCTCAAGAGGAGGGGGAACCCTTCACAGGGATGCCAAGATGTTGATGTTAGGGTTTAAGGTTTTTGGGTTTAGGGTTATAGGGCCTATAGGCCGCATAGGGCGTATAGGGCGTAGGGGCCCAGTTTCAGGGCCCAAGGAGCTCTACTGGCCACTTTGGGGCCCCCTCCCAGCAGGAACTTGACGATTCTATTTTTATGCCGCGCGTGGAAGTTCGCTGAACTGCTTGGTGGCCGCCAACTTCCGGAGAACGAGGAGGCTCCTACAAGCCCTCACGCTCTACGACCACAAAGCCACAAAACCCGAAACCCTAAATCCCCAAAACGCTAAACAAGAAAGCCTAAACCCTAAAGACCCTAAAGACCCTAAAGCCCCTAAACCCCTAAACCCTAATGTCCCAAGCTCCGAAGGCGCTAAAGTCCCTCAAGCCCTACGGCCCCATAGGCCCAAACCCCGCAACCCAAGCTGAACCCTGAACCCTGAACCCTGAACCCTGAACCCTGAACCCTGAACCCTGAACCCTAAACCCTAAACCCTAAACCCTAAACCTCTCCTCGTTTGTGTGCAGGGCCAAGCCCGCACTGTTTGCCACAGCTTTCGTCATGGGCTCCAATACTACCCAAACTTTTTGGGCTGAGCGTTTAGGATGGGGTTTGGGTTTAGAACCCTAAACCCTAGAGCCTTGGGGTAGTATGGGAGCCCATTTATATAGTCCTGTAGCCCAAAAAAATGTGGGCATCTCAGCCACGTGAGGCTTGGGTTCTCAATTGCTCAAGTCTTAGCTTTGCTAATCTACTAGCCGATTTTCAAAGCCTCAACCCTAAACCCTAAACCCTAAACCCTAAACCCTAAACCCTAAACCCTAAACCCTAAGCATTTTGTAGGGGCAACCCTTTGTAGGTTTCTCTGGGATCTACTAGCAACCTAGGTCAAAGCCACGAAGGGTGCTCACTCTCAAGCCGAAATCCAAAAAGCAGCATCAACAAGTCGTGGGTTTAGGGTTTGGGGTTTAGTGTTTAGGGTTTAGGGTTTAGGGTTTAGGGTTTGGGGTTTGGGCGTTGAGGGGCTTTCTGGGTCATTGTTGAAAACAAAATCTTTATACATGTTTAAGAGCACTTAAACTCAATAAGGAACAAACACCCCAACAATGGTGCAGTTCATGGTTTAGGGTTTAGGGATTGGTAGCCATAACTGAGGTCAGACGTCGGTAGCTGTAAGTTGCAACCTTGCAAGTACTTCTCGACAGCCACCTTCACGTACCAAAGCCCCCTAAACCCCAAACCCTAAACCCTAAACCCCTAAACCCCTAAACCCCTAAACCCCTAAACCCCTAAACCCCTAAACCCCTACACCCCTAAACCCCTAAACCCCTAAACCCCTAAACCCCTAAACCCCAAACCCCTAAACCCCTAAACCCCTAAACCCCTAAGCCCCCAAACCCTAAACCCCTAAACCCCTAAACCCCTAAACCCCCAAACCCTAAACCCTGAACTCCCAGCTTGCAATCTAAATCCCTACTATACCAGACTACAGGAGTTAGAGTGCTAGGGCCCGGAGTAGCCCCTCATTCCCTTCTTCTTTTTGGGTTTTGGGGTCCCTTATACTCCCCTTTAAAGCAAAAAGGGCACCCTTTTTCATGCTTGGGCTACTCGTGGGTCTAGGGTGTTAGGGTTTACGGTCTAGCGGAACCCTGCACCCTCATTGGCTACAGAATTCGACGGCCGTATTTTTGAAACGGGCAGGATGTTTCCTGGAGCTGTCTGGCAGCAGGGCCTAAGATGCCTTCGCCTAGCCCAACGAAGCTGGCAGGCA
Organism: Symbiodinium natans; assembly: GCA_905221605.1. Taxonomy (NCBI): domain Eukaryota; class Dinophyceae; order Suessiales; family Symbiodiniaceae; genus Symbiodinium; species Symbiodinium natans. The sequence continues at coordinate 71,894 of CAJNDS010000045.1, forward strand.
CCGGGCTTTTTGAAGATGCTCTCGCCTAGCCCAACGAAGCTGGCAGGGCGCAAGACTTGGGAAGATGCTTCTGCCAAGCCCGACGAAGCTGGCAGGGCACCGGGCTTGGGTTAAGGCACAGGGTTAGGAGTTCTGGTCTGGGCCTTATCTAAGGGTAGCTCTCTGGGCCCCTACATAGGGGCCCTTACCTTCGTTGCAGGGTTCTGATATATGGGCCCGTGGGTTGTAGAGGGTATATACGGGGTACAGGAGGGATCCCCCTTTCAAGGGCCAATGTAACTACTCCAATAGCTTCGGGCTTACCCTAAACCCTAAGCCCTAAACCCTAAATCGTAAACCCTAAACACTTTTCCTAGGATGCCCAGTAGTGCCCTTATTCCCTTTTTTGGGGCTCTAGGTTCCCCTATAAACCCCTTTAAGCAAAAAAGGGCACCCTTTTTAATCCTAGGTTACTGGGCAACCTAGTTTAGAGTGCAGTCTAAGCCCTCGGCCCAAGCATGTGGCTGACAGACCACTACCTCGCACGGGGCCTTCTACGTGGGCCCGGAGGGCATGGACTGCCTGCCCTACTGAAACCTTAAACCCTAAATCCTCAGCCTTATACCTTGAATCCTAAACCCTAAACCCTCAACCCTAAACACTGAGCTCGACCAGGACCACGCAATGTCGATGGCCGGCGGCTCTTTAAAGCCCCTGCAGGCCTGAGCTCGACCTTACTGGGTATATGCTTGGTAGCCCAGTGTTACCTATACAACTGCCCACAGGTTTAGGGTTTAGGGTTTAGGGTTTAGGGTTTAGGGTTTAGGGTTTAGGGTTCAGTGGGTAACTCCTCAGCTCGAAGCCCAGTAGGCGTGAGCTGAAGGCTGCAGGGGCTGCGGGATCTTGCAGCTGAAGGCTCATGGGTTTCCCTACTAGCCCCTGTATACTAGCCCTAGCCTAGGGGGGGGTTTAGGGTTTAGGGTTTAGGGTTTAGGGTTTAGGGTTTAGGGGGTAGTAGGGCAACCCATGAATGGAGTTCCCCTCTTTTTTTTAAGTTGAGTTCCGCCCAGCTAGAAGAGCCGTAAGCACGCTCGGAGAGTTGAGGCAGCCTAGAAGCCCTAGACCCCAACCCCCAAACCCTAAACCCTAAACCCCAAACCCTAAACCCTAAACCCCAAACCCCAAACCCCAAACCCTAAACCCTAAACCCCAAACCCTAAACCCTAAACCCAAGATTTCGGGTTGCGGCAGTGGATTTTGTTTTTTAGGGTTTGGGCCTTGCAAAGATCACAGGCCGGTCTCTTGTTTCCCAAAAGGTCCATATGTTGGGGGCTTTATCGCAGACTGTTTGGGTCGAGGTTTAGGGTTTAGGGCTTAGGGTTTAGGCTCGTGTAGAAGACCCCAGTTTAGGGTGTTAAGTAGGGTTTATATCCCCAAAAGGACACCCAATGTATACACTCACCAATATTGACAAGGACCACTTCTATACGCTCACCAAGAACAGTAGTATAAACATTTCATGTGGGCCTAGGCTTGTGTAACCCTTGACGCAAAAGTACCCGTCAGGATGCCCAGAGACCCCATCCCTACCTTGCCTCGCTTTACTTGCGAGGCCATTGATCAGTATCAAACTAATCTATAGAATCGCAACCCAAGGGTGCAGGATAACGGGCAACCCTAAACCTTAAACCCTAGCCCTAAACTCTAAACCCTAAACCCTAAACCCTAAATCCTAAAATTAGCGAGGGCTCGATGGCGCGTGCTGCGCTGCAGGGTTAAGCCTCCAGCTTGGGCCTGGAACTGACGCTCAGCGAGTAAGGCTTTAGCCATACCACCACGTGAGCTAGGCTTACGAGTGTGCCCGGCCAGCACACCTCTCGTACTAAAGCTAGTGCCAGTAAAAACCCAGACCATTTTTACGGTGAGCCCGGTAACGGGGGGCCTCCAGTGGCCGTCCACAGCGTCTGCCGGATCAGGCTTCTTAGGGGCCCCCCCGTAAGGGGCCTTCCCCCCATAAGGGGCCTTCCCCCCCGTAGGGTTGGGGGTAGAAACCCTAAACCCCAAAAGAGTCGAGTCTGGGTGGGTCTAGGGTGGGTGTCACTTAGCTAAGCTGGAGCGAGCGGCTCAGGGTGTTTTACACTCGAGCGAGCGAATACGACTGACACACCCTAAACCCTGATTCTAAACCCTAAACCCTAAACCCTAGCCCTAAACCCTAAACCCTAAACCCTGAGGTCTAGCGTTTGGGGCTGACCAGCCGGTAAGCTGGGGCTTGTCAAATCAAAGTGGAGCTTCGATAGATACAGCTTGTTCACGCTCTATTTGGGTAGGTGGAAGCCTGCTTAGGGTTTAGGGTGTTTAGGGTTTTTAGGGTTTTTTTGGTTTTTTGCGTTTTTTGGGCTTTTGGGGTTTTTAGGGTTTTTAGGGTGTTTAGGGTTTTTAGGGTTCAGGGTTTAGGCTTCATTCATGAGCCTCTGCATTTTCTCAAATCCACGGACGACAAGTCTGCTAACCGTACATCCCGAAACCCTCTAAAGCCTGAGCCACTGAGTCCCTGAGGCGATAAGCCCTCTAAGTCCAGAATCTGCCCATTCACTTCTGTAGATACCTGTGACTCCGAAACCCTACAAAATAGTAGGTGGGGCTTAAGGTTTAGGGTTTAGGGTTTAGGGTTTAGGGTTTAGGGTTTAGGGATACTGGGGCCATGCCGAGGAGTTGTGTCTCATCTCTCTCTGCGCAGCAGATCTGTTGTTTTTGTCAGCTGCTGAGGTGGCAACCTTTTGCCCAGGGCACGACAGCAAAAAGAAACGGCGGTATGCCCTAAAGGGTTTAGGGTTTAGGGTTTGGGGTTTAGGGTTTAGGGTTTAGGGTAACTCGAAGCCCTAAACCCTAAACTCTGCGCAGCTTGCGATGGGATGTGAAAGGGTTCAGTTGGGAAGTTGGTGTTCTGGGTGTCACTCTCCCATACTGAAACCTTGACGGGTTCAGGGAATTAGGGTTCAGGGTTTAGGGAAATGTTGACATGTCTCATACGTGAAAATATGCTAGATATTCAAACCCGAAGGGTCCTAAGTACCTACATAGTAGAAAGTAGGGCTTCTATAATAGGAATTAATATTCTGGTTTGGGCAAGTCTCTCACATATAGGTACTTAAGACTTTGGGAAAAGCACAGATCAAAAAAACAACTTGGTGAGGTTATCGGGATCCATATGGCTTCGGGTTTAGGTTGTAGGGTGTCGGGTTTAGGGTTGTTCGTGTCCAGTCGTGCAGGTGCATACAATGACTTGCACCCACTTGCCCGAACACAGCTCCAAGAGCGTGTACGTCACACCGACACTTGCAAATATTCCCCGGTTTCCCAAAGGGTGCTTGGTAGCCCAGTGGTACCCTTTACCCTTTTTTTGGGTTCTGGTTTCCCTTATAAAATAGCCAACTCCAAAAGGGTGCCTTTATTATAAGATGGTTACTGGGCTACCAAGGGTCCTAAGTACCTACATGGTAGAAAGTAGGGTTTCTATAATAGGAATTACTATTCTGGTTTGGGCAAGTGTCTCCCATATAGGTACTTAAGACCCTTTGGGTTTAGGGCTTCTGGTTTACGATGGTTTTAAAGCTTTAGTCAGCCAGATCATTGTCATTGTACACCCTACAGGGCCTCCAAAGTTTTTTCGCTTAGAGCCTTGCGTGTTTGCTCTAGACCTAAACCCTAAACCCTAAACCCTAAACCCTAAACCCTAAACCCTAAACCCGTAGTGCGGCTGCAAGCTTCAAGCCCTTGTCTGCTCTGTTCTTAAATCAATCAAGCGCCTTTGTCTCTTAGAGATCCTGTTGTGGTTTTGACGTTTTGGGAACAGAGCCTGGGAGTAGGGTTTAGGGTTTAGGGTTTAGGGTTTAGGGTTTAGGGTTTAGGGTTTAGGGTTTAGGGTTTAGGGTTTAGGGTTTAGGGTTTAGGGTTACCTTGAAGCCCAAAGCTACCAACCCGGCGCTTGGGGGCCTCTGGTTTGGGAGGTGGGTGCTGCTCGAAGATCGCGAGGGCCCTTGTTTAGCCTTGGGGCTTGGATGAGCCATTGGTATCAAATCAGCCTAAGCCCTAAACCCTAAACCCTAAACCCTCCGGCCCACTACGGGGTCCTTATAACTCTACTTCTAACTGGGGGTTAGCCTCTCCTGGAGGCCCTGACATAATCGTGGGACTACCCCCTCTGAGAGGGGTTTAGGGTTTAGGGTTTAGGATTTAGGGTTTAGGGTTTAGGGTGACTCTTCTCCCCACTCCCCCGCCCCCCCCCCCCCCCCAAAGGTTCCCCCGTAAACAACCTGAAATCGGCTTAGTCATCCTTAAACAGCCCAGATTATCGGGGCAAACTAGTGGGGGGTAGCCCTAAACCGTAGACCCCAAACCCCAAACCCTAAACCCTAAACCCTAAACCCTAAATCCTAAACCCTAAACCCTAAACCCTAAACCCTAAACCCTAAGCCAGTATCGAGGGGGACCCCCAAAATAAACCCTTTCGGCTCATTGCATCCCCAGGGGGCCTACAGCCGACATGTCGTGCTCAAACACATCCTGGAGCTTCTTCGGGTTTAGGGTTTAGGGTTTAGGGTTTAGGGTTTAGGGTTTAGGGTTTAGGGTTTAGGGTTTAGGGTTTACAAGGTTGCGGTATTTAGGGCTTGGGTACTTAGGTTCAGGTATTTAGGGCTCAGGGCTGAATGTAGAGTGGGCTGATCTGTTCGCCTCTCACGTCATCTCACGAGTATGCTCCTTCGGAAGAGCTGAAGAACATATTCGGAGGGTTAGGGAAGAACATATTCGGAGGGTTAGGGTTTAGGGATTTAGGGTTCAGGGTGTAGTGTAGGGTTTAGGGTTTAGGGATTTAGGGATTTAGGGTCTAGGGTTTAGGATCACAGAACCTAGACTGCTCAGAATCAAGCCCTCACGCACAGGAAAGAGGCTTACTTGGAGGTTCATGGTACTTACTAACCAGTTATAACTGTACTTGAAACCCACTTATCAGCCCCTTAAGTGCGCTAATATGGTTATAAGTACAGTTATAAGTACAGTTCCTAAACCCTAAACCTAAACCCTAAACCCTAAACCCTAAACCCTAAACCCTAAACCCTAAACCCTAAACCCTAAACCCTAAACCCTAAACCCTAAACCCTAAACCCTAAACTAATTAAGTACAATTGGCTAATTTGTAGCATGAACCTCCAAGTAGGGTTTGCAGGATTCCAGGATGCATGCCCTTAAAGCCTTGAACCCTAAACCCTAAACCCTAAACCCACAACCCACATTCAATAGCCTTCTGGGAGATTCCAGATCCTCCTGCATATCTTCACCCTGAGCCACTATAAACTAGGGTTTAGGGTTTAGGGTTTAGGAAGTAGGGTTCAGGGTAAACCCTCAGCCCGGTTTTGTCATCAGGGATCACAACCCTATTTCGGTTGACAGTGTTGAAGCATCACGGTTGGCGACGTTCAGGATCCCTAAACCCTTAAAACCCTAATCAGGTGTCTCCGGGTTTGCGGTTCGAGGATCTCGGTCTGTTGCGTCTGGAGCTCCAGGTCTGAGCGCCCCGACTGCATGCCAAAAGGCAGAGAGTTTTCTCAAGTAGGCTTGACACATCTCGTGCATGCCAGTGAGTGCACATGTCGTGCACTTGGGTATCAACAGGTTCTGGGTGCGGCCAAACATGCAAATATTGGGTTCACGGTTTAGTGTTCATTGTTTAGGGTTCGGGGGGTCTGGGGTTTTCGGACTCAGGGTTCGGAGTTCAGTGTCTGTACTGTTACTGTACGGTTACTGTACTACTATATCATTCTTGCTAGTATGGTTGTCATGATATTCCTATATTATCACATCAAAACCTTATATATTCACGTATAGGTATTTTCGTATTGAAAAGTGTTTTCTGAGATGTTTATAGGGTCATATGAATTTGCTGTTAGACGAAAACTTGTCATATTACTGTGTTACTACATGAGTATATTCTTGTATGTTATATCTGTAGGTTGTTTATTACATATTACTCTTATTGTTAAATTGATATCTTATATGATTGCATAAATATACGAAGACATTGTTATATTACTATACTACTATATGAGAATCTCATACCTTCTTATATTCTTGTATTCCTATATTATAGTATGATCATGTTTTCGGGGGTTATTACTAGACAGTTTTTTATTTATAGACTGTCATGCGACTATGCTGTTTATAAATTGTTATAAGCAAGACTAGTGTAGGGCTCCTTGTATTATTATAGTTTTATACTGGCATGTTTTACTGTTCGAAAGGCTAGGATTTAGGGTTTAGTGGCTCATGATCTCGGTATGCCGACTACGAGGGAGCCGCTCCCGAATCGGGAGCTCCCGATGCCCAGCGATCATCCCCAAAACGGAAGGAACCCCTAACTTCCCCAAAGGGTCCATGTACCTACATACTACTTTTCTTGGGCCCTAAAGCCACTATGTGGGAACTCCTTTAAGGCCCAAGTTATATACTACCCTGAAGCCACTATGTGGGAACTCCTTTAAGGCCCAAGTATAACCCTAAACCCTAAACCCTAAGTATATACGACATTGGTATCTAGACCCTTAGGGTTAGGCTGGGGGGCCCTGATCGTCTCGCTTTCAGAAACTCCTCTCCGTGCCTACGCCTCGGACAAAAGTCTTGCTTGAACGGTGTTTGTCTTTTTTTCTGGGGGATCTGGGAGATTGGAGGTTTGGGGTTTTACTGGTTCATGGGATTTACGAAGCACAGTTGCAATTCGGAACAGCAACCCAGTGTGTCCTAGCTAAGGCCAGTGCAGGATCACAAGCAGGATTCTCGCTTCATTCGTAGCCCCAAACCCTAAACCCTAAACCCTAAACCCTTAACCCTTAACCCTTAACCCTTAACCCTTAACCCTTAACCTTTAACCCCTTAAACCCTTAAACCCTTAAACCCTAAACCCTATACCCTAACCCTAAACCCTAAACCCTCAACCCTAGCCAACTCGTAAGGCCCGTGAACCTTCAAGAAGGGTCAGATTGGTGCTTATCGCGTAAAATGGCCGCCAAGGTGGAGTCGGTTGAAGCCAGAGTTTTCTATATCTCCCCTGGGGAATTATTTTTTGTCTTTGTTCATATACAAACCCAAGAGGACATGAAGCATGTTCTTGTTGTTAAGGTTCTAAGGGGAGTAGGGTTTTGTTACCATCCAGACGAGCTTTCCTTAAGGCTTTGGATTTAGGGTTTCGAGTAACCCTGAACCCTAAACCCTAAACCCCAAACTCTAAACCCTAAACCCTAAACCCTAAACCCGAAAGGCCCTTCTTCCCTTTCCTTAGGGCTTCGGATTGAGGGTTTGTCGAGCGTAGGGTGTAGGGCTAGGACCCAGAGTAGGCCCTAATTTCCCTGTTTTTTGAGGGACTTAGCTTCTTTTCGGGAAGCCCCTCTTTAACCAAGAAGGGGCACGGTTTTTTTCATTTTATATCCGAGCTTGCTCTTGGATCTAGGCATGCTTAAAAGTATGGCTGGGTGATTGCGCCTTTGGCTTTTTTGTGGTGGAACCATGACAATGCGCGGCGTGAGGCCGAAAGACAATCCCTGCAATTAAGGCCTGGCCCTCAACGTCTTGCCCTCAGCGTCCACGGACCTACAGCAAGGAGCAAGAATCTAGATTCAGAACCCAACGAGGCAATTGGAGGTACATTGTGAGCTCGCAACACGCGAAAGCCGTTTCTTTCTTTTGTTGTTCTAAACCGTGAACCCTAAACCTTCAACCCTAAACCCGGTAATGTCCTTAGCAACGCATTTAGCAACTACCCATGAACCGATGTGTGTCTCCGTGTATGCGTGTGTTGGATTGGTAGGGGAGCCCTAAGCCCTAAGCGCTCAACCCTAAACCCTACACCCCAAACCCCAAACCCCGAACCCTAAACCCTAAACCCTGAACCCTGAACCCTGAACCCTAAACTCTAAACCCTAAACCCCAAACCCCTAACCCCTAAACCCTAAACCCCTAATCCCCTAAACCCTAAACCCTAAACCCTAAACCCGAAAGCCTGAACCTCCCAAGTGGGCGCAAGCCCCGCTACATGCCAGATCGCCGCAAGCGGAGCCCTCCGCCTTACCTTCACCTGGGGCTTGCGCGCCGCGAACGCCTCCACAGCGGGGGTTCCAAAAGCAAGGGTTTAGGGTTTAGGGCTCTGGGTTTTGGGTTTAGGGTTTAGGGCTTATTGTTTAGGGTTCAGGCTTTAGGTGTAGGATTTAGGGTTCAGAGTTTAGGGTTCAGGGTTTAGGGTTTAGGCTTCGGGGTTTAGGGTTGTAAGAATCTCTCCTGCAGACCTTGGGACATATCCAGGCATCATTTTTGTCATCTATTTGTCATTTTGTTGTCACTTGCTGCTGTCATTTTGATGCCATTTTTGTGTCATGTTTGTGTCATTTGTTTGTCATGCGTCAGTAGTATTCTAGTACTATTATTGTAAAGGACCCCGCAAAAGCGCGCCCAGGCAAAGCCCTCAGAAAGGGTTCATATGGGCCTTCCAAAGCCCTCATGATTGTGGTCCCAAATGCGGCCCAGTTAAGGGACCCACAAAACATGGGCCCAAACTAGCTGACGACAGGCATCCTGGGGCCTTCAAGGGTCTCAGACACGGCCCACATGGGCCCCCAGAACCGGCACTGCTGAGCCCTTGTCCCTCTTCGCATGCTCGCCGCGACGACGACGATGATGAGGACGACGTACATTAGAATTGGAGCAAATGATAGAACAATGCCAGAAGAATGACAGACCAAATGGCAAAGGGGTCGCCAAATGACAAAAAAATGACAGAGGGGTCGGGACATGACAGCAGAATGACTCCAAAATGACAGAAAAATGACTCCACAAATGACAGAAAAATGACAAACAAATGACTCCAAAATGACAAAAAAATGACTTCCCCCTGGGACGGGCGAGGGGACGGTGGGGAGGGTGGAAATTGAAGGAGGCCTCGAGCGGTTGTCGTTTTGGAGTCATTTTTCTGTCATTTTGGAGTCATTTTTCTGTCACTTTGGAGTCATTTTTCTGTCATTTTGGAGTCATTTTTCTGTCATTTTGGAGTCATTTTTCTGTCATTTTGGAGTTGTTTTTTCTGTCATTTTGGAGTCATTTTTCTGTCATGTCCTGATCTGTCATTTTTTGTCATATGGCCCTCCACCGCCCCCCCACCCCCCTTCCCCCCCTTCCCCACACGTTGCCATCCCCCAGATCCCCCCAGACTTCCTTCCTTGCTTACGTAAGGCTTACGCCTTTGTTGCAAGTTATCGTTTTATTCATTTTCTGCAAATCACGACGCAGAAAGTGGTGACTCGTGCCACGCTTAATCTCACAGGATACCACATAAGTGGCCATCTTTGGCACTTATACCTCCTCCTCCTACTACCACCACCACCACCACCACCACCACCACCGACAACACAATGACAAGAAAATGACAACGCAAGAATGATTCATGCAGAAAACGACATAGAAACGACAACAAAATGACAACAGCAGAATGACTCCAGAATGACTCCGAAATGACTGAAAAATGACAAAACAATTTTTTTATGATTTCCAAGACCTACAGGGCCAAGATTCTTACAAGTTTAGGGTTTAGGTCTTATCACCAGTCTTTCTCCAGACCCCTGTATGTTGCAGTTCGACCACAGGGGGCTCATCGTTCCGCATTTCAGAGCTTGCTGGAGTTTAGGCTAACCCCAAAACAAAAAAACCGTAAACCCTACACCCCAAACCCAAGAACCTAGTTCCTAAACCCTAAACCCTAGACCATAAACCCTAGCAGTTTCGGGTTTCGGGTTTGCGGGCAAAAACGGCTCTAACACCTCCGTGAAATCCTCCGGTTTCTGGCCTAAACCCCAACTAGTAAAGAACACTGGAGGTGCTTCAGGGCTGCGGGTTACAGGGCTTTACTTGGAGGTTCATGGTAATTGCTTAGTAACCCAATTATCACTGCACTTAGAACCCAATTATAACCCAATTGGGGTACGTACTCCAGGGGCATGCATGTGGGGTATAACTACACTTGTAATGGGTTACAAAGTACCGTGAACCTCAATGTAGGGTTGCAGGGTTTGAGGTTGAAGAATGGAGACAGGCCCGGAGCTCACTCGTCCCTAATGCCAGCAGGTTTAGGGTTTAGGGTTCCTCCCCATCGCCCTCGGAAGGCCCCGGTAAGGCCCAAAACCCTCAGCCCTAAACCCTAAACTATTAGGGTTTTGGGTTTATAGAGCTCAGGGGAGATATATATATATATATAGATAGGGTTTAGGGGTTTTGGGTTTAGGGTCCAGGGTTTAGAATCCTAAACCTTCAGCCCTAAACGCTAAACCCCAAGACCCTCCCGCCCCAGACGTGGGCTCAGGTACCCGATGCTGCTACAGGGCTTAGGGCTCAGGGATCTTGGCCTTCTACGCCCTTGGCGGGTTCACTTTCCCCTAAACACAAAGAGAGAGAGAGAGAGAGAGAGAGAGAGAGACAGACAGAGACAGACACAGACTGACACAGGGAGATGCACAGAGGCGCTCGGACACATACAGACACACAGACACACCAGACACACAGACACACAGACACACAGACACACAGACACACAGACACACAGACACACAGACACAGAGACACAGAGACACAGAGACACAGAGACACAGAGACACACAGACACACAGACACACAGACACACAGACACAGAGACACAGAGACACACACACACAGACACACAGACACACAGACACACAGACACACAGACACACAGACACACAGACACACAGACACACAGACACACACACACACACACAGACACACACAGAGACAGACAGACAGACACACAGACACACAGACACACAGACACACAGACACAGAGACAGACAGACAGACAGACAGACAGACACAGAGACAGACAGACAGACACACAGACACACGGACACAGAGACACAGAGACAGACAGACAGACACACACAGACGCACAGACACAGAGACACAGAGACAGACAGACAGACGGACGGACGGACGGACGGACAGACGGACACACGGACACACGGACACACGGACACACAGACACACACAGAGAGACACACACACAGAGACACACACAGAGAGAGACACACACAGAGAGAGACAACACACACACACACACACCCACACCCACACCCACACCCACACCCACACCCACACCCACACCCACACCCACACCCACACCCACACCCACACCCACACCCACACCCACACCCACACCCACACCCACACCCACACCCACACCCACACCCACCCCCACACCCACACCCACACCCACACCCACACCCACACCCACACCCACACCCACACGCACACGCACACGCACACGCACACGCACACGCACACGCACACGCACACGCACACGCACACGCACACGCACACGCACACGCACAAGCACACGCACACGCACACGCACACGCACACGCACACGCACACGCACACGCACACGCACACGCACACGCACACGCACACGCACACACACACACACACACACACACACACACACACACACACACACGCAAGATCTTTGCCGGTCTTTTCGCCAGCCTCCAGTCCAAAAGCTCACCCTAAGCCCACCTTAGTACGGGATGGCCCCTCACATGTGTTAGGGTGCGCAGCGGGACCATGACCCTAAAATTGAACCTCTAAACTCGAAAACCTGCAACCTTACACCCCAAATCCCTAAACCTCAAACCTTATAAACCCTATAAGCCCTAGAAACCCTATATGTCCTGTATGCCCTACTCTAAACCCTAAATCCGATAGCCCGATAAGCCCTATACCCTAAACTCTCAGGTCCAGCTGGTAAACGCAGTCGCTGTACCTTTTGGAACGGCTCTTCTGACAATGCTGTCGCCCGGGATCCCAGTCGGTGCTCCTTGGGGCTATTATACTTATAAGGATTTAGGGTTTAGATTCTGTGTAGGGTTGAGGGTTTGAGGGTTTCAGGGTTTCAGGGTTTGAGGGTTTGAGGGTTTGAGGGTTTCAGGGTTTGAGGGTTTGAGGGTTTGAGGGTTTGAGGGTTTGAGGGTTTGAGGGTTTCAGGGTTTCAGGGTTTGAGGGTTTGAGGGTTTGAGGGTTTCAGGGTTTCAGGGTTTCAGGGTTTCAGGGTTTCAGGGTTTGAGGGTTTGAGGGTTTGAGGGTGTGGGGGTTTGAGGGTTTCGGGGGGGGGGGGGGGGGGGGGGGGGGGGCGCTTTAGAGGGCGTTTGGTTGGATCCGCAAACCCTTCAGACTTTTTGCCGGGCTTTCTGCCCCCCTCCAAAACTTAGTAGCTGCATCAGTACGCTTTACACTTTCTGTGATACTACAATCCGAAAGTAAGAAAAGGCCTTCAACGCTGCCAGAGTCTGAGACTAAAGGGTTTAGGAGTTTCAGGTTTAGGGCTTAGGGCTTAGGGCTTAGGGTTTAGGACTGGGTTTTCTTGTATTGTGAAGCCCTGAACAGTTTTAGCGTTTCGGGACCCCAAACCCTAAACCTACCATGACTTCATTTAGCCCTTGCTAAAATTGGACTTGTGGGCTTAGGGCACGGGAATGGACCCTGACATTCCTTATAGTTCTCCTACAGCATCCCTAAACCCTAAACCCTAAACCCCTAAACCCCTAAACCCCTAAAATCCTTAAACCCCTAAACCCCTAAACCCTAAAACCCCTAAACCCCTAAACCCCTAAACCCCTAAACCCCTAAAATCCCTAAACCCCTAAAATCCCTAAACCCCTAAACCCCTGAACCCCTAAACCCCTAAACCCCTAAACCCCTAAAATCCCTAAACCCCTAAAACCCCTAAACCCCTAAACCCCTAAACCCCTAAACCCCTAAACCCCTAAACCCCTAAGCCCCTAAACCCCTAAACCCCTAAGCCCCTAAACCCCTAAAACCCCTAAACCCCTAAACCCCTAAACCCCTAAACCCCTAAACCCCTAAACCCCTAAACCCCTAAACCCCTAAACCCTAAACCCTAAACCCTAAACCCCTAAACCCCTAAACCCTAGGGTTCTAGTCTTTCGACTGGGCCACACGGTTTTGGGCTGCTGGGCCTGCGCTCCAGGGAGACGTAGGGTTCAGGCTTTAGGATTTAGGCTTTGGGGCTTTAGGCTTTAGGCTTTTGGGTTTATCTAGGGTTTAGGGTTTAGTGTTTAGGGTTTAGGGTTTAGGGTTTAGGGGTACACCCCAACGGTCCCGAGGCCCCACGGCCACCTGACACCGAAAATGGTGGGCGCGTTGGAGCCCCAGCCGTTGCAAGGGCTCGGCTTGAAGGGGTTTAGGGGGTTTAGGGTTTAGGGCTAGGGTTTAGGGTTTAGGGTTTAGGGTTTAGGGTTTAGGGTTTAGGGAGCGTTCGGGGTGTAGGGTTTAGGGTTTAGGGTTTAGGGTGTAGGGTTCAGGGTTTAGGGTTTAGGGTTGGTCCAGAAGCTAAAGTAGTTGGAGCCAACAGTTTGAGATCAGAAGCCCTACTCTACAATAATCTTAGGACATCATCGGAAATAATCCCTTTCAGGATTCCTGCAAGGTTGACACCCTAAACCCTAAACCCTAAACCCTAAACCCTAAACCCTAAACTCCAAACCCGAACAGGCAAGAGAACCGGATATCATGAGCCTTCAGTCGGCTATCTCTTTTGAACAGATGGCGGCTTAGGGAAACCATCCGGGTTTAGGGTTTAGGGTTTAGGGTTTAGGGCTTAGGGCAAATCATTTGGATATTTCGCCGTGAGCTCTTATGCAATATACATTGCATTCAAAAGCTTCCCCAACATGCAAAGGGGTTGAACAGTCCAAAGGCAACAAATCCCAACATAAACACCATGATTCAATGACAAACCCTCCGTCAAATATACCGACTACTTACTGTAATCGTATCCCAACAGCAAGCACAACAACACCCACATACCAACTGGGCATGAGTCAATAGCATTATGTTTATGCAACCAGATCCTGTGGAGTTTGACTGGTACATTGGTACAATTCAGCACACGATTCAGATCATGTAGAAGCATCCGCAAAAACGGTACATGCATCAGCGGATACTCGAACAGAAGGAGGTATACCACAGACCTTACCCCCCAAAACCTTGAACCCTAAGCCCTCAACCCGAAACCCTAAACTTCTTAATTCTACCCAGGCCAAAGGCCCAACAAACCAGTTCTGCCAGAAGTACTAGACTCCGAGAAGTTTCAGGGTAATCAAGGTTTAGGGTTTAGGGCTAGGGCTTCGGTTTTAGGGTTTCAGGTTTGGGGCATTTAGGATGTTCAGACATTTTAGGGTGCTCAGGGTTTGGGTAGGGCAGAGACTCACATACCCCAAGCGCCCGCAAGTACGGGGTTCAGGGTTTAGGGGCCTTTATTGTCCAGAGTCTCGGGTTCCCTCAACCCTGAAAACTACCCCCTACACCCTACACCCTAAACCCTAAACCCTAAACCCTAAACCCTAAACCCTAAACCCTAAACCCTAAACCCTAAACCCTACACCCTAACCCTAAACCCCAAACCCTGGCTTCGACGAGGCTGGCTCTCACATTGGCGGGCAGCATCATCTTCTTCCGGGGTGGCAGCCCCTCGATCAAGGCCTGGTGGGTTTAGGGTTTAGGGTTGTTTAGGGTTTAGGGTTTGGGGCTTGGGGGTTCGGGGTGTTTTAGGTCTAAGGTTTAGGGTTTAGGGTTTAGGGTTTTGTAGGGTTTTGGGGTTTTGGGGTTTTGGGGTTTTGGGTTTTTTGGGGTTTTGGGGTTTTGGGGTTTTGGGGTTTTGGGGTTTTTGGGGTTTTGGGGGTTTTGGGGGTTTTGGGGTGATGGGGTGTTGGGGTGTTGCGGTGTTGCGGTGTTGGGGTGTTGGGGTTTTGGGGTTGTGGGGTTTTGGTTTTGGTTTGGTTTCGGGCTTATGGCCGTTTAGGGGTTTAGGGTTTTTTGGCCGGGGGGGGGGGGGGGGGGGGCGTGTTTTTTGAGGTTTGGTGTTTGGGGCTTAGGGTATCAGGGTTTGGGGTTCGGGTTTCAGGGTTTCAGGGTTTATTGGGGTTAGGGTCACCCCAAACCCCAAACCTCAAACCCCGAACCTCGAACCCCGAACCCCGCACCCCGAACCCTAAACCCTAAACCCTAAACCCTAAACCCCAAACCCCAAACCCCAAACCCCGAACCCTAAACCGTGGCTCAGGGGTGTTAGGTCCAAGGTTCTAATGTTCAGGTCGAGAACTAAAGCCAACGCCCGGTTCCCGGAGCCCACGTTTCAAGGTTCACGGGTAGTTCTAAGTAAGGAGGTTTAGGGTTTAGGGTTTAGGGTTTAGGGTTTAGGGTTTAGGGAACCCTAAACAGGGACCCTTATAAACCCTCTTGCAGTCGTCGGCGCTCTTCGCCACAATACTGACGCCGGAAGAGCTGAAGGAGGAACAGGCTCCTCCATCGCAAGGCAGTTTAGGGTTTAGGGTTTAGGGTTTAGGGTTTAGGGTTTGGGGTTTGGGGTTTAGGGTTTGGGGTTTGGGGCTTCGGGTTTAGGGTCTAGGGTTTAGGGTTTAGGGTGTAGGGGTTGGGGGTTTAGGGCTTAGGGGTTTTGGGGTTGAGGCAGGGGGTTAGGGTTTAGGGGTTAGGGGTCTAAGGGTTTAGGGGGTTTAAGGGTTTAGGGGTTTAGGTGTTTCGGGGTTTAGGGCTTAGGGTTGATCTAGAGTTTGTAGGGTTGAATCAAGAGCCCAGCTGTTTTCTTCCCAAGTCATCTAAACATCCTGCTTCAGAGCCTTTTTGAATCATCATAGGGTTGCGGCTCTTGAGGTGGTGGGTGGCGTGAGGTCCGAAGGCCCGCTCAGATTTTGGAAGCTGAGTTTCGGTGTTCGAAACCCTCAAACCCCAAGAACCCTAAAACTGGAATCCCTAAACCCTAAACCCTACACCCTAAAACCCTAAAACCCCAAACCTAAACCCCGAAGCCCGAAACCCATAAGACGTACAATGATGATACAACACCAAACTCAAACATGTATATACTTCAGGCTATGTAGGGATAATTAAGCCTGTAGAGTGAAGGCCATTTAAGGGGGGGGGGGGGGGGGGGTAGCCTAAACCCTAAACCCTAAACCCTAAAACCTAAACCTTTGGGGGGGGGGGGGGGGGGGTGGTAGGGAAAGCCACGACATAAGAGGTACGCTGATGATGGGCCTCTCCAGGAGTTGAAGATGTCCTCCTTTTCGACCATAACCCCCGAAGCCTGGAAGGCGGTTTAGGGTTTAGGGTTTAGGGTTTGGGGTTTGGGGTTAAGGGGTCCCAACCCCAAGGGTCCATGTAGCCGGATAGAAGATGGTTTAGGGTTTAGGGTTTAACTTGGGACTGAGGCACGTGCCATATATCCCTCAGAATCACCCTTCAATTACCCTTCAAGCGATTACAGAAGGAGGCAGGTTCTCTCATTCCTGAGTAGGAACCCGCAAAGGGCAAGGGCAGCATAGAAGAACCTGCATACCCTAAACCCCCAAAACCCCCTCAACCCAAACCCTCAACCCTAAAACTCGAATAACCCCCAAAAGCCCTAAGAACCCTAAGAACCCAAAATCCAAGCGGGTATTGGATCTTCTGGTTGCTTTGCCTTGGTGCGCCGAGGCATCGTGCCAGCGTTTCACAGCTGAGTGCATCTAGACTTGAGGATTTGGGGGTTGGGGTGTGGGTTTGGGGTCCAGGGTTTGGGGTTTGGGGTTTAGGCTTTGGGGTTTAGGGTTTCGGGTTTAGGGTTTGGGGTCTGGGCGGGGTGTCTCTTGTAGAGCTAAACCCTTGCAAAGAGCCCGCTGAGGAGTGGAAGCAGGCCGATGTTCACCGGGCCCAGAGGGAGGAGCAGGCGCAGTGGTATGGTTTTTAGGGTTACGGTTTTAGGGTTTAGGGTTTGGGGTTTGGGGTTTTGGGTTTTGGGGTTTGGGTTTAGGGCTTCGGGTTCCCAAACCCGACACCTTGAAACGCCCACAAAGCCTATAAACACTAAACCCTAAATCCGAAACCGCAAACCCCAAATCCTAAACCTTAAACCCTAATACCTAAACCCTAAACCCTAAACCCTAAACCCTACACCCTACACCCTACACCCTAAACCCTAAACCCTAGCCCTAAACCCTAAACCCCCTAAACCCTAAAACCCACATGCTATAGACCCCCTCAGGCAAAGAAGGACGCAGCTGAGAAGCGCAAGCAAGCCGAGGATCACCTCCAGCCGCAATCGGGTGCTACAGTCTACAGGGGTTTAGGGTTTAGGGTTTGGGGTTTGGGGTTTGGGCTTTGTGGTTTGGGGTTTGGGGCTCATCTGGGGTACAGGGTTCTTACAGGGGGTTTAGGGTTTAGGGTGTAGGCTTTAGGGTTTAGGGTTTACAGGTGCCTTATCTTGCCTTGGGTCCTGGGTCCTTTCAGGGAGGGGGTTTAGGGTTTAGGGTTTTAAGGTTTAGGGTTTAGGGTTTTCGGCCCAATGATAAGCCAGTTTTACTGTTTCTGGGGGATGTAGAAGTAGGGCTTTATCTACAGCTACAGGTACCACTACCCGTGGATTCAGGGCTGCGGCACCTCCTAAACAACCTAGACCCTTCCTTATAAGTGCTCCGGAACCCCTAAACCCTAAACCCTAAACCCTTAACCCTAAACCCTAAACCTTAAGCCCAATGTCGGATGACCTAAGGTTTAAGCCTCTGGGCCGGGCAGGGTTCAGGGTTCCCTCAGCCCGAAGCCCGAAACCCTGAGTTTGGGTTTAGGGTTTAGGTATTAGGGTTTGGGGTTTCGGGTTTGGGGCTTAGGGTTTAGGGTTTAGGGTTTAGGGTTTGGGGTTTAGGGTTTAGGGTTTAGGGTTAGGACCTCAACTCCCACACACAGGAGTTCAAGAAAAAGTCTGCAGAGGAGCAGAAGCGAATTCGCATGGAGCGTGCCTGGGTGAAAATGACAGACTGTCGGGGTGCAGGGGCTAGGGGTTTCGGGTTTAGGGTTTAGGTTTCAGGGTTTAGGGTTTAGGGTAACTAGATCCAGAGTAGGCCCTTCTTCCCCCCTTTTTTTTGGGGACTAGGGTTCCCCTATTCGCCCCTTTAAACCGAAAAGTTTGTGCCCAGCTTACCCTTGGGTCTGGGGGTTGTGCCCTAAAACATCTGCCTTAAACCCTCAGCCCTAGGCACTTATCCAGAAACCTTTACACCCTACACCCTACACCCTACACCCTAAACCCTAAACCCTAAACCCTAAACCCTAAACCCAAACCCAAACCCTTACAGCGTACACCCTCAGCCCGAAACTCTGGCTTCAGGGATGCGGGCTTTAGGCTTAGAAGCCATTACAAAGCCTCAGGCTATTTGGTGTTTAGGGGTAGGGTCTAGGGTGTAGACCTTAACCCCGGACTCCGAAACCCCTAGACCTTGGGCGCCCTACACCCTAAACCACTCCCAACCATCAAGCAAGCCAAATCCCTAAAACCCTAAAACCCCAAAGCCCTAAAACCCTAAAACCCTAGAACCCTATATCCCTAAACCCTAAACAACCCTAAACCCTAGAACCCTTACACCCTAAAGCCCCAAGCCCGATGTCCCTGAAGAACCCAGAAAGAAGCCTAAGCCCTAAACCCTAAACCCTAAACCCTAAACCCTAAACCCTAAACCCTAAACCCGACCCTAAACCCTAAACCCTAAACCCTAAACCCTGAGGTGAAGAAGCCAGAAAGAAGCAAGAGGAAGAGAAGCAGCGTCAGAAGGAGGCCTCAGAAGCGGCGCGTTTGGGGCTTAGGGCTTGGGACGCTTGGGGCTTAGGGCTTTAGGGTTTTAGGGGTTTAGGGCTTTAGGGCTTTAGGGCTTTAGGGCTTTAGGGCCTTAGGGCCTTAGGGCCTTAGGGCTTAGGCGGGCCTTCGGGCTTAGGGCCTAGGGCTGAGGGCCGAGGGCTTGGGCCGGGCTTCGGGCTTCGGGCTTCGGACTTAGGGCTTAGGGCTTAGGGCTTTGGGCTTTGGGCTTTGGGCTTAGGGCTTAGGGCTTAGGATGGTTTCGGGAGTCAGGGTTCAGGCCCTAAACTCTAAACCCTAAACCCTAAACCCTAAACCCTAAACCCTAAACCCTAAACCCTAAACCCTAAACCCTAAACCCTAAACCCTAAACCCTAAACCCTAAACCCTACCATCCGGTTTCTTTGCCCTGAGGAGGAGAAGAGGATCCGGGAGGAAGCCAGGCTCAAGGCACAGGCTCGCCGACACCTTGACACCTTAGGAGCTTCGGGTGTGGGATGCTTGTGTTGTTGAGGGTTTAGGGTTTAGGGTTTAGGGTTTAGGGTTTAGGGTTTAGGGTTTAGGGTTCAGGGTTCAGGGTTCAGGGTTCAGGGTTCAGGGTTCAGGGTTCAGGGTTCAGGGCTTAGGGCTTAGGGTTTAGGGTTTAGGGCATAGTGTTCAGGGTTCAGGGTTTAGGATTTAGGGTTTGGGGCTCAGGGTCTGAACACGAACCCTAAACCGCGGCTCCGTTCTGAAGTGGAGCCGTCCATCCGAAGTCTTTCAAGGGACTAATCGGCGGGTCGGGGCTTTATAGGGGCTATGTAAGGTGTATATACATATATACATATACATATACATATACATATACATATATATATATATACCATATATGTGTTTATCTGGGTTATACAGGGGAATAAGATTCAGGGTCCCTTCTAAAGGTCCCTCCTTGCACCGCTTTATGAACTCATTCAGGGTTTAGGGTTTAGGGTTTAGGGTTTAGGGTTTAGGGTTTAGGGTTTAGGGTTTAGGGTTTAGGGTGCTTTGACCTTGCAGGCAGAGAAGACACGATTGGAAGAGGAGCGCCAGGCACGGCTGTGCAAGCTCATGGCTCAAGGAGGAGTTGTGGGGTCCCCTTAGGGTTTAGGGTTTAGGGTTTAGGGTTTAGGGTAATAAGGACCCCAATAAGGTACGCCCTAAGTTCGGAAACCCCCGGTTTACGGTTCAGGGATCTAGTGGCAAGCAGTCAGGATGCAAAGCCATTGTTTGGTCCTTACAGTCCGAAAGCCCTACAAGCCCTAGAACGCCGGAACGGACTAGAACGGGGGCTTCGGGTTTAGGGTTTAGGGTTTAGGGTTTAGGGTTTAGGGTTTAGGGTTTAGGGTTTAGGGTGACCGAACGGAACGCCGGAGCGGAATGGCATGGTGGCTGTTGGGTTGCACAGCTCGCTCAGGTAAGCACGAGTTTTACGAACTACCTAGGGCCCCATCATCAGGCCCTTTAAACCAAAGAAGGGGACCCTTCTCATTCCTAGGTTGCTCTTGGGTCTAGTGGCCCGAAACCCTAACCCTTCAGCCTAAACCCTGAACCCTAAACCCTAAGCCCTAAACCCTAAACCCTAGACCCTAACCCTAAAGCCTAAACCCTAAACCCTGAGCTACAGAACCCACGGTGCCTGCCTTGCTGAAGAGGCGAAGAAGGAGGCCGAGCGCAAGGAGCGAGAAGAGGCAAAGCAAAAGGCTGAGGCTGCGGCGCTCTTGGGATTGTGGTTGGGGTGTCGGGTTTGGGGTTTGGGGTTTAGGGTTTAGGGTTTAGGGTTTAGGGTTTAGGGTTTAGGGTTTAGGGTTTAGGGTTTAGGGTTTAGACCCCAGAAGCCCTGAGTCTCAAAAACCTGGTTCGGGGGGGAGACCTTTAGTTGATGGTTTGGGATTTCAGGCTATGGGCTCAGGGCTTGAGGAGCTACAGGGCTACCGAACATAAGCCAGGTGTTCAGGGAATTGGGGGTTGGGGATTCTTGCAAGCTCACATCATCACATGACCACAATACCGGTGAAACAAAGCGATCTTCTAGTATATACTTCCTCACCTCTCATACGGCAACGATGTAAGGACTCTAACGCATCCACTCACTGCACACGCACACACACACACACATATAAAGGGAGGAAGGGCCCATTTGCGCCCCTATACCCTTTGTATTCCTAGGTTACTCTAAACCCTAACCCTAAACCCTAAACCCTAAACCCTAAACCCTAAACCCTAAACCCTAAACCCTAAACCCTATGAGTCTAGAGAACAGGCCGAGCGCAAGAAGAAGCAGGCAGAGTATGAAGCTCAGAAACAAGAGGAGCAGAGGCCCATCTGCCTTTAGGCTTGAGGGGTTTAGGGTTTAGGGTTTAGGGTTTAGGGTTTAGGGTTTAGGGTTTAGGGTTTAGGGTTTAGGGTTTAGGTCTTAGGGTTTAGGGGTTTAGGGTTAAGGGTTTTGGTTTCCATTTGCTTTTGCACGTGGCCTTCGGGCTTCAGGAATTTGGGTAGTTCTCTTAAGTAGGGTTTCTTTTTGTTTTAAGGTGTCGTCGTATATCGGGGACCCAACAAGGGACACGAATGCAGAGAACTGTCCAGTGTTTTCTGTTCTCTCGAAATTGTGGGTTTAGAATCTGGGTTGAAGGGTTCAGGGCTGTGTGCTTTAAGAGGTTCAAACTGTCATAAGTTGTGCTCTTGGCTTTGCTTCGATTGCTTTAGCATACTCACGCATATAAAGCCACAAGAAACCCCAAAGACAGAATGAGCGCTGAGCTTTACAGGGTGGGGCCCCCTTACTATGCTAACTGTAGTTAAGGGACTTATAACCTAACTTAGGGTCCTTATAACCCAATTTACGGCCCTTATAACTCTACTTATAACTAGGGGGGCCCACCCTGTAGGGTTTAGGTTGGTCTTTCATGTTGGGCTTGAGGCTTGAGGAGGCGGTCCTGCTTTGTGGTTCAATATGGTTTTTGTCAGACCCTCAGGGTCCATGTACCTAAATAGGGAGAAGGGTTTCGGGTTTAGGGTTTAGGGTTTAGGGTGTAGGGTTTAGGGTTTAGGGTTTAGGGTTTAGGGTTTAGGGTTTAGGGTGTAGGGTGTAGGGTTTAGGGTTTAGGGTTTAGGGCACTGCCTATTTAAGGACTTTGGGGGCCCAAAGTGTGAAATAATAAGGTTCATTGACCCTTTGGGAGACCGCGTCGGCCGAGATTTTTCTCGGGGCGCGGCGGTCGAAGATACAACTCCCAGATGCATGATGCGCACGAATCCCTACTACATCTTTCTCAACCCGCATCCCTTAAGGGTCCATATACCACATGATTACATACGTGGGCCCCAAAGTTCTTCACTAGGTCGTACTTTAAGGCCCAAGTATTCCCTATTCAGGTATATGGATCCTTACAAGGAGGGGCCCTCCCCCTAGTTATAAGTAGAGTTATAACGGCCCTAAATTTGGTTATAAGGATCCTAATTTAGGTCATAAGTCCCTTAACTGCAGTTAGTATAGTAAGGGGGCCCCTCCTTGTAGGGACTCAGCCCCAGCCCTTAATACTTTAACAACACTGACGTAGGGGCTGGTGTGCTCTGCGCCCCGGAACAGTCTCTAAACGACAAAAAAAGATCCCCCTCCCAAGCCCCAAACCCCAAACCCCAAACCCTAAACCCTAAACCCTAAACCCGTCAACCAGCGCAAAAGCTCCCAAACTTCAACCTCGAGCCCTAAATGCCAAAAACCCCAAGCTCTACAACCCTGAAACCCCTAAGCCCTGAACACCAAACTACTCTTACGGGTAACCCCCGTGTCAGCCCTAAACCCTAAACCCTAAACCCTGAACCCTAAACCCCTAAACCCTAAACCCTAAACCCTAAACCCTAAGCCCTAAACCCTAAACCGGGTCGGGCACTGCGCTACGAGGGGTCAGACACTGTAGGGTCTGTGTCGCTCACTCAGGGTTCCGGGTGTAGGGCTTAGGCGTGTGGGGTTTAGGGTTTAGGGTTTAGGGTTTAGGGTTTAGGGTTTAAGGATTCTACAGGGATTCTAGGGATTCAGTTCGGGTTTCGGGTGGTGTGCGGTTCCGTGTGTCTAGGACTACACCTGACTCCTCTACCCTGGGCCAATTTGTTCCTCCTCCCTCCTCTTCGCATCTCACGCACTGGACAGCAGCCACAAGGAGGGGCCCCCGCTAGCTATAAGTAGAGTCATAAGGCCCTAAATTGGGTTATAAAGATCCTAATTTAGGTTATAAGTAGAGTTATAAGTAGAGTTATAGGTCCCTTAAGGCCCTAAATTGGGTTATAAGGATCCTAATTTAGGTTATAGGTCCCTTAACTACAGTTAGCAGAGCATGGGGGCCCATCCTTCTTCATAAACCCAGAGTAGGCCCTGATTCCCCTTTTACTAGGGTTTAGGTTGCCTTATGAGCCCCTGTAGACCAAAAAACGGGGGCGCCCTTTTCAATGCTAGCCCCCATGTACCTAACTAGGGAATACTTGGGCCTTAAAGTACTTCCTATTTTTAAGGACGTGGGGGCCCAAGCATATAATCATAAGTTACATGGACCCTTACCTGAAGGTTCATGGTACTTATTCACCAATAACAACTGTGCTTATAACCCACTTATAAGCCCCTTAAGTGCCCTAATATGGTTATAAAGTACGGCAATAAGTTCAGTTCTAACCCTAAACCCTAAACCCTAAACCCTAAACCCTAAAACACTAAACCCTAAACTGGCTACTAAGCACCATAAACCTTCAAGTAGGGTAGGTTGCTCTTGGGTAGGCAGCTCTTGCGACAACCGGCGCATGGATCCTGGGCTCCCGATTATACAGGGATGTAGGGTTTTGGGATGTAGTGTTTAGGGTCTAGGATTTAGGGTTTAGGGTTTAGGGTATATATAGGGTTTAGGGTTTAGGGTGTAGGGTTTAGGGTTTTTTGGGTTTAGGGTTTTGCTCCAGGGAGCATTTTGGAAGAGACCAATAAGCCTTAGAGTTTAGGGTTTAGGGTTTTAGGGTAAATTTTAGGTGTTAGGGTTTAGGATTTGGGCACCCCCCCGGGCCCTAAAATACCCCACGTGAACCGTAAAACCCTACGTGAAAGAAGCCCTCATCGCTAATTCAAATCCTACAATCTTAAACCCCGGACCCTGTCAACCCCAAGACCCCAATGCCCTAAACTCTGAAGAGCTGGGAGGTTGGCTATCGAAGCGAAAAAGCAGAAGGAGGCGGCAGAGAAGCAGCGCAAAGAGGCGACATGTCTTGCAGAAAAGGGTCTGCTTTTTGGGGTTGATGCTTGAGGTTTAGGGTTTAGGGTTTAGGGTTTAGGGTTTAGGGTTTAGGGTTTAGGGTTTAGGGTTTAGGGTTTAGGGTTTAGGGTTTAGGGTTTAGGGTTTAGGGTTTAGGGTTTAGGGTTTAGGGTTTAGGTCGTGGGCTCTAGATATACCTCAGACCCGACTGCCCGAATTTCAACCCTAATTCTCTCTCAAAGATCTGGAGCTTGGAGTTTGCATGTCAGGGCTTGTCCCCCAACCGTAAACCCCAAACCGCGGCGTTTCATAGGAGGGTTGAGACTGTTCGAGTTCGGGGGTTTAGGGTGTTTGGGGTGTTTAGAGCGTTTAGGGTGCTTAGGGTGTTTAGGGCTTACGCTTAGGTTCTAAACCCTAAACCCTAAACCCTACACCCTACACCCTACACCCTACACCCTACACCCTAAACCCTACACCCTAAACCCTAAACCCTAAACCCTAAACCCTAAACCCTAAACCCTAAACCCTAAACCCTGCCCCGGAGGAGGCCAAGGCTCGTGCAGCCGAAGACCGGAAGCGCCAGGAGCAGGAGAAGAAGGCGCGAGAGCCAGAAACGCGTGGTCAGAAGTGCAGGGTGTAGTGTTCAGGGTTTAGGGTTTAGGGCTTAGGGTTTGGGGTTTAGGCTTTAGGGTTTAGGGTTTAGGGTTTAGGTTTGATTTTCATACAACAGCCTCAGCCCTAAGCCCCAAATTATGACGCCCGAAGCCGGCCCAGAACCTTTCAGCTAAGAGTAGTTGGGGGCTAGATGGGGTTTAGGTGGTTTAAAGGGTTTAGGGCTTATGGGTTGTTTAGGGGCATTGTGGGCTTTTCACAGCCCCGGGCGCTAGCCCAGAGCTCTTTTCAGCCTTTGCTGGGGTTGCTGTGGAGTTGGCTGTAGGGTTTAGGGTTTAGGGTTTCGGGTTTAGGGTCTAGGGTTTAGGGTTTAGGGTTTAGGGTTGGGCCGAGTTTCTTTACCGCGGCTGGCTGCAGAGAGTTGTTGTTGCCAGTTTTTTAGGGGAGGCACTGGAGCCCTGCTAGGAGATTCAGACCCTGAACCCTGAACTGAACCCTAAACCCTAAACCCTAAACCCTAAACCCTAAACCCTAAACCCTAAACCCTAAACCCTAAACCCTAAACCCTAAACCCTAGCCCTAAACCCTAAACCCCAAACGCACCTACAGGAAGCCGATGCCAAGAGGCGCGCGGAGCAGGAAGCAGCGC
This sequence comes from Symbiodinium natans, assembly GCA_905221605.1. Lineage (NCBI taxonomy): Eukaryota > Dinophyceae > Suessiales > Symbiodiniaceae > Symbiodinium > Symbiodinium natans. The sequence continues at coordinate 97,125 of CAJNDS010000045.1, forward strand.
GCGCGGAGGCCGAGCGCCTGAAGCAGGCGCGGCAAGGTTTTAGGGTTTAGGGTTTAGGGTTTAGGGTTTAGGGTTTGGGGTTTAGGGTTTAGGGTTTAGGGTTTGGGGTTTGGGGTTTAGGGTTTAGGGTTTAGGGTTTGGGGTTTAGGGTTTAGGGTTTAGGGTTCGGCGTTTAGGGGTTTAGGGTTTAGGCGGTTTGGGTTTTTGGGTTTAGGGTTTGGGGTTTAGGGTTTAGGGTTTGGGGATTGGGGTTTAGGGTTTAGGGTTTGGGGTTTAGGGTTTGGGGTTTAGGGTTTAGGGTGTAGGGTGTAGAGTGTAGGGTGTAGGGTGGGGGGCTTAGGAAGTTTTGACTTTCCGAGTTTTCCCAGTAAGGAGTTCGGGAATAAGGTTGCCTTTGAAATCCCTCAAGTATATCGGGGATGTACCTTAAGGTACCTCATTTGCTATGTCCGTGCTACGAACTGATCAGAGGCAAGTCGCAAGGCGCACTTGAACCTAAACCCGAAACCTCTAACCCACCAAACCCTAACCCCCACCCGCCCAGGCCCAATGGCAAAAATGAAGCAACAACCACAAACAAGGAATAGCAAAGCCGAAGTAATGAGAATCATAACTGAATACTGCTTTATACAAGCAATAGACGTAATCGTGAAAGTAAAACCCCTATAAACCCGAAACCCCCAAACCCTACACCCTAAACCCTGAGCCCCGCCCTAAACCCTAAACCCCAGAACCCGGGCCTGGGGAGGAACAAGAGAAGGCTGCGGCGGAGCAGCGGCGCTTGAAGGAGGAGGCCGATATGTCTTGTTGCATCGGGACTTGGGGCATGTAAGGTTTAGGGTTTAGGGTTTGGGGTTTTCGGGTTTAGGGTTTAGGGTTCACGGTTTAGGGTTTAGGGTTTAGACTGACCTCTAAGTTAGGATGTGAGGCCGTGGGGGGGGGGGGGGGGGGGGGGGGGAGGGGGAGCTTCAGTGTGAGGTTGCGAGGTCTTGAGCGTTTCGGTCAAGAGTCCGGGCTGAACTGTCAAGAAAAATGTCAGTCTTTCCCTGGTTTAGGGTTTAGGGTTTAGGGTTTTGGGTTTAGGGTTTAGGGTTTAGGGGGCAAATCAACCCCTGAAAGCAAAACCCAGCGTTCAAGCCACATGGGCCCGGCTTCACGTTCTTGCAGTGCCATTGGAGCGTAGAGAATTACTCAGTGCCTACATATATATATATATACACAGACACACATATGTGGTGTTAGAAATGTGTATCTGCATATGTTTTACAATACTTGCTTGTAATAACAATTAATATATATATATATATATGGTCAGCCCCCCCCCCATGATCCACACCTATGGTTTTCCTGTCTTCGTCTTTGTCTGATTTTCTGTTTTTTTCACCGGAAAAATGCAGTAAAAACTGCACTGGAATACAAAAAGCTCCATTATATTATCCTCTATAAAAACACTAGTGTTTTTATGTGCATTTTGCTTCTGAAACTTGTGTTTTGCGGCTCTATAAAATTTTAGAAGGGTAGCCATTTAGAAGCTTAAGGCTTTTCAGGGTTTTAGGTTTTAGGGGTTTGTAAAAATTTAGATGATCTGTGGAAGGCACCGGGGCTTCCCCAGACCATTTGCAATTTTAAAGATCCTTAAAAGGGGCAGCCCTTTTCAAATTTGAAGGGCTTTAAGGTATTTAAAGCCTTTCAAGATTTTAAGGATTTAACGGATCTTAAAAGGCTTTAAAGCCCTTAACAACCTCGAAACGTTTATCCCTTAAAAGTCTAAAATTCTTTAAAATTTAAAACGGGCAGCCGTTTAATATTAAGGAAGTTACGGATTTTAGAATTGAACATCCTAAAATCTTTAAACTTTAAAAGGACAGCCATTTACAACTGTGAGAATTTCAGGGTTTTACGGATTTTAAAAAATCTATATTGTCTGGGGAAGGCACCGGGGCTTCTCCGGACCATTGGCAACTTCAACAATCTCTAAAATCCGCAAAGGGCAGCCACTTAAATACGTAAGCAATTTAAGGTCTTTAAAAGGCTTAAACGGCTTAAAACCTTCATAATCCCGAGAATGCTTAAACAGAAGCTTAATGATTTTTACAAGATTTGAAGGATTTCTAATGTTTAGGTGGGTCTGGGGAAGCTCCAGTGCCTTCCCCAGATCATGTAAACTTGCAAAAACCCTCAAACCCCTTAACCCTAAAATCCAACCCCGAAACCCTTAGCTCTAAACCCTAAACACTCAGCACCAGACCCTAAACACTAACCCAAAAACTTAACACTAAGCCCTTAGCACAAACCCCAAGCACTCAACATGAAACCCTAAACACTTAAGCACTAGACCCTAAACACGAAACACTACACCCTAAAAACTAAACCCTGAACATTACACACTAAACCCTACACACTAAACCCTGAACACTAGTAAACATCCTTAAAACCCTAAATCCAAAAAACCAAACCCGAAAACCCTTAACACTAAACCCTAAACACTCAGCACTAGACCCTAAACACTAACCCTAAAAACTTAACACTAGGCCCACAAACCCCAAACACTTGACACGAAACCCTAAACTCTTGAGCACTACTAAACCCTAAACACTCAGCACCAGACCCTAAACACTAACCATAAAAACTTAACACTAAGCCCTTAGCACAAACCCCAAACACTTAACAGGAAACCTTAAACACCTAAGCACCCCTAAAAACTAAACCCTAAACATTACACACTAAACCCTACACACTAGCACTGAACCCTAAACACCAGCGTAAACACTAACCCTAAAAGCTTAACACTACGCCCTTAGCACGAACCCCAAACACTGAACACGAAACCCTAAACACTTAAGCACTAAACCCTTACTAAACACTAAACCCTAAACACTTAAACACTACACCCTACAAACTAAACCCTAACCATTGCACTAAACCCTACACACTAAACCCTAAAGCCTAAACAGAAGGATTTTTTAAGTTGTCAATGGTCTGGGGCAGCCCCGGTGCCTTCCCCAGATCATTAAATTTGTAAAAATCCTTAAAACCCTCAACCGAAAACCCAAACCCGAAACCCTCAACACTAAACCCTAAACACTAACCCTAAAAACTTAACACTAAGCCCTTAGCACAAACCCCAAAAAATTAGCACGAAACCCTAAACACTTAAGCACTTAACCCAAAAACTAGACCTTAAACATTTCAAACTAAACCCTAAACATTAGACACTAAACCCTAAACCCGAAACAGTAAACCCCAAGGCCAGAACCTCGAGCCCTACTGAATCTAAACCTGAAACCAAAAACCCGTCGGGGTTTCAGATGCTTACTGTTTGGATTTCAGAGTTTAGGGTTTTATTTGGGTTTTAGCCGAGCCGCTTGACCCTAAACCCTAAAACCTAAACTTAACACTCAACCCTAAACACAAAACACTAAACCCTGAAACCTACACACTAAACCCTAAACACTAGATTTCCAGAAAAAATCTGGAGTACCCGGGCCCCGGACTCCAGACTCCAGATTTCCAGAAAAAATCTGGAGTACCCGGGCCCCGGACTCCAGACTCCAGATTTCCAGAAAAAATCTGGAGTACCCGCGCCCCGGACTCCAGACTCCAGATTTTCAGAAAAATCTGGAGTACCAGGGCCCCGGACTCCAGACTCCAGATTTCCAGAAAAAATCTGGAGTACCCGGGCCCCGGACTCCAGACTCCAGATTTCCAGAAAAAATCTGGAGTACCCGGGCCCCGAACTCCAGACTCCAGATTTCCAGAAAAAATCTGGAGTACCCGGGCCCCGGACTCCAGACTCCAGATTTCCAGAAAAAATCTGGAGTACCCGGGCCCCCGGACTCCAGACTCCAGATTTCCAGAAAAAATCTGGAGTACCGGGGCCCCAGACTCCAGACTCCAGATTTCCAGAAAAAATCTGGAGTACTCGCGGCCCCAGACTCCAGATTACAGACTCCAGAATCTGGAGTCCAGAGTCCCGGTACTCCAGATTTTTTTTGGAAATGTGGAGTCTGGAGTCTGGAGGTACTCCAGAATTTTTCTGGAAATCTGGAGTCTGGAGTCTGGGGGTACGGAAATCTGGAGTCTGGAGTCTGGGGGTACTCCAGATTTTTTCTGGAAATCTGGAGTCTGGAGTCCGGGGCCCGGGTACTCCAGATTTTTTCTGGAAATCTGGAGTCTGGAGTCCCCCCCCTCCCAAAACCCCCTTCCCGAGGCCAAATGTGTGGATCATGGGGGGGGGGGCGAGCATATATATATATATATATATATTGCTCTTCAAGTTTTGTTTTGGGCAGGCTTGCTGTAAATTGTGGGCCCGTTGCGGGGTTTCCATTGAGCAGGTAATTCAGAACAACATGCATGTAGGGGTTTGTAGGGGTTCAGGAGTTTAGGTTTATCTAGGTCTTATGAGGTTTAGGGTGTATAAGGTTTAAGGTGCTCGAGCTTCTGAGCCGTAGGTGGCTCGATAAATTATGATCGGGGGTTGAGGCTTTTCAGCTTATTCTTGGCTCAACCCCCAAACCCTAAAACCCCGAACCCTAAACCCTAAGCCCCAGACCCCAAACCCCAAACCCCAAACCCTAGACCCTAAATCCGTACATACGGAGAGATCATCATATAGGGTTTAGGGTTGAGAGTGTAGGGTTTAGGGATTAGGGTCCCACTCTTAGTTACCACCCATGAACCTCCAAGTGGGGCGCGGCCTTGCTGTTGGAGATCGAGTTGGGGTAATTAGGAGGTCTGTTTCGAGACGCTGGGATGTGCAAAGGCTCGGTCAGTTGAGATCGTTGAGATCATGGCTTTCCCTACTACCCCCCCCCCCCCCCTATGTTTCCGCCCTAAATAGCTTGAACTATGGGGGGAACCAAGGGGGCGGGGGGTAGTACAAAGGGGGGTAGTAGGGGAGCCCATGATGAGATTGTGCTCCGCGAGGAAGAACGCCAGAGGAAAGAAGCTGAAGAACTTCAGCGAAAGCAAGCAGCGGAAGCTCTGCTGCAACAGCAGCAGGCTGAGCAGAAGCAGAAGGAGGAAGCCGAGCGCAAGCGCAAGGAAGAGGAAGCTCTCAAGAAGCAGCAGGAGGAGGCAGCGCTTCAGCGCCAGCAGGAGGAGGCTCGGAAGCAAGAGGAGGAGAGGAGAAGGCAGGAGCAGGAGAAGAAGATGGCTGCCGAAAGCAAGCCCCTCAGCGACGAGGAAAAGCTCGCAGCTCGAGCCGCAAATTTTAGGGGCTCCTTCCCCCGCACCCGCCCCCCCACCAATGGAAGAGCACCTGACCCGGAGTTCAGGGTGTAGGGTTTAGGGCCTTTAGGGTTAGGGTTCAGTGTTAGAATGACCCAAGACTACAAGACTAGTCTAGGCGTACTGTTTTGGTAGGCATTTTGTTCGTCAGACGCTGGGGCATGCGGACCTTTGGTCAACGTACTGTTTTTGGGGTACTACTTTTCGGTTCCTTCCAGGTGTGTGGGCAAGTAAAATTCAAGAAAGAGTGCAGCCCTGGGTTCGGCGTTTAGGGTGTTTAGGGTGTACAGGGTGGGGCCCCCTTGCTATACTAGCTGTAGTTAAGGGACTTATAAACTAACTTAGGGTCCTTATAACCCAATTTAGGGCCCTTATAACTCTACTTATAACTAGGGGGCCCCACCCTGTAGAGTTTCGGGCTTCAGGCTTAGGGCTTAAGGTGTATTATAGGGCGCTGCACCAACCTCTCCAAGCACTGAAAGGGTGACGAGGGCACGCATGTCCAGGATTCCCTGGCAACTCCCATAGAAGGGGTGCTCCGGGGGCCGGACCCCAAAAATATCAGGGTTTCGGGCTTAGGTTTTCGGGTAAACGGTTTAGGGTTTAGGGTTTAGGTTAAAGCCTGAACCCTAAACGTTAAACCCTCAAGCCAACACCCTACATCATGGGCCCCTCTGTGGCATCTGGATACCCTAAACCCTAAACCCTAAACCCTAAACCCTAAATGAGGAGAAAGTTGGAATCCCAAGAAGCCAACCATAGCCCCCCAGTATTTAAACCCGCCCCCCGGCCCGGGTCTGCGGGATGTTTAGGGTTTAGGGTTGAGGGTTTAGGGTTTAGGGTTTAGGGTTTAGGGAGAGGTTGTCGGATGTCGTTGCAACTCTAAACCCAGAAGTCCTGAGACCGTAAACCTTATCCGGTGTCCTGAGCCCCCCAGCTTCCCCCAAGAGGCTCTGTAGTACCCTTGTCCTCCCTTTGTGGGTCCTGGGTTCCTCCCCCTACTGTTGCCCCTATCCCTAAACCCTAAACCCTAAACCCTAAACCCGAAGCCCTACACCGGCTCAGGAACTGGGGTTGAGGGTTCCTTCTCGCAACCTGGACGGTCATGGATAGTTTAGGGTTTAGGGTTTAGGGTTTAGGGTTTAGGGTTTAGGGTTTAGGGTTCCGGGTTAAGGGTTTAGGGTTTAGGGATAGGGGCAACAGTAGTGTAGCTACAGATATACCTGCTCAGAGTTGTTAGTGGGGCTTCGAATTACCCAGGAACCTTCGAAGTACTGGGCTAGTAGACCCTAAACCCTATAAACCCTGAAGTCTGAACCCTCAACCTAAACTCCTAAGTCTTCTACGCCCCGCCGAGGCGCAGGAGAAGGCAAAGAAGGAGGAGCAGAAGAGATATTCGCTGGGATCTCAGTTTGAGTTTAGGGTTCAGAGTTTATGGTTTAGCGTTTTGGCTGTCGGGTCTAAACTGACATAACTGTGACATACCGCACAACCAGCCTCCCTGTAACATTGAGTGTCTAGGGCGCCCCAGACCCTAAATCCTAAACCCTAAACCCTCAGCCCTGAACCTTGTTTTGGGGACCTTGGGATACATGGCAAGGAGAGATTGTTGGGTGGGAATTAGGGATCAGCGTGCTTTTGGATTCAGGGTTTAGGGTTCAGGGTTTAGGTTTTTTTTTTTTTCCTGAGAGCCTGTCGTGGCAGGATCCCAAACCTCCGAAACCTCCATGCCTTACTTACTGAGTCTTTGTAGGGAATTTGGGAATACAGTAGTTCTGTATACAATGGTTTGATATAGGGGAGTATCCCCTACTTAACCCTAAACCCGAAGCCCTCTCTAAACGTCTAAACCCTAAACCCTAAGCCCTAAACTCCCTCAATTCCTCAGCTCCTAGCCTCCGAATCCCTAAACCCTGAGCCTCCCAAACCCTAAACCCCCAACCCCCTAAACACTAAACCCTAGACCCTAAACCCTGAACCCTGAACCCTGAACCCTAAACCCTAAACCCTAAACCCTTCAGACCAAATCCCCCGAACCCCTGGCTGGTCCTTAGTAGTTAGGGCCCTACATAATCCCCTTAAACTGGGCTTTGGAGTACTATACTTTAATACTTTTCTTTTGGTTTTGGGTTCCCATTATAACTACTTATACCTAAAAGTATATACTTTTTTTCTGGGTTTACTCCAGAGGTAGGTAAAAGGGTATATATGGGGCCTTCATTCCCTCATTCCCCCATTCCCTACTAAGGACCCTAAACCCCTAAACCCTAAGCCCTAAACCCTAAACCCTGAACCCTAAACCCTAAACCCTGAACCCTAAACCCTAAACCCTAACTGAGGCGCCTGAGCTTCAAGTGGAAGATGCAAGATGAGACACGCCTCAAGGAGGAGGTTCCGCGGCGGTTCAACTTGTTGCGCCAACAAGGTTTAGGGTTTAGGGTTTAGGGTTTAGGGTTTAGGGTTTAGGATTTAGTTTTAGGTTTAGGGCTTTGGGGGGGGGGGGGGGTGGGTTACTGAGTTCGGCCAGGGACTCGCACGGTCAGGGACTTTGAGCTCAAAGCATCAGGATTGTTTTCGGGCGTATGCATCCAGAGTCACAGAACCCTGAAACCCCTAAGGGCCGAAACCCTAAACCCTAAACCCGGAACTGTTTTCTAGCTCTTGCGTGTCGTCAGGGGCTGCCGGAGCCCACGCTTGAAGGCTTGACAAGTTGAGCTTTAGGGTTTAGGGTTTAGGGTTTAGGGTTCAGTCTCTGGTGTTACGGTATAGTTCGAGAGAGAGAGAGAGAGAGGGAGCTGTACAGCGCCCAGCTGTAGCTTCCCACTTTTGTGTACAGCCTGGCTTCTCGATTCCTCGCCGGAACCTAGCCGAAACCCTAGACTACTATTTGCCTAAGAACCCCACCAACAAGATCATCATCCCTTTATTACCCGTGTAAGGAAGATTTGTTTTAAAACAAGTCCCAAATCAGGCGTCCTTGATAGGCCTGAACTCTGTCCTCTCTGGCCAGGTTGAGCGTGTGAAGGAGGAGGTCGAGAAGAGGCCGTCTAAGCCCTAAACAACAGTAGCCCTAAACCCCAAACCCTAAACCCCGCGTTCTTCCTGGAGTCCGAGCAGGAGGAGCCAATAGTCAGGGTTGCACAGGGCAAGCTGGCGTCCAGCCTCTTGGAATCCTCCAGCGGGTCAGACTCAGAGGAGGACACCTTCTTACCGAAAAGCCGGCACAGCAAGGAGACCTCCAAGGTGTTTGCCCCAGCAGCTCCCGATGCAGTCCCGGACCACGGGCCGATGCCTGACTCGCTTCCCGCGAGCATCTCCTGGCCACTGCAACACAGGATACAGCTTGCAAGGCTCAAAGCCAAGAAGGGATCAGTAGAAGCCTCGGGGTATCCTGGCATGCGCGATTTTTTCTCCTCTTTCTTGTGCTCCATATGCTTGGCGGTCTTGGATGCCCTCAATCAGTCTGGTGGCACAATGTTCACTTTTGAGGCCAGTGCCGGGAAGTCCATCTTGCGCAACATAATCTCGGGTCTCGAAAACCCCAAGCCCTAAACCCCAAGCCCTAAACCCTAAACCCTAAACCCGAAACCCTAAACCCTACTCCTTGTTAAGGCTCATGCTTCTCAAACCCACGAGCTGCTAGAGTCAGAACCATGAGAATCCTAAAGTACACCTGACAAACCGTTACCCTGCCACCCTTTCCTGAGAAGTTGTCCGCAGATAAAGGCCTGTGTATCCAGCCCCCCTAAACCCCCCAACCCCTAACCCTGAACCCCTAAGCCCTAGCCCCCAAGCCCCTAAACCCTAAACCCCCAAACCCTAAACCCCTAAACCCCGAACCCCCAAGCCCTAAACCCTAAACCCATACCCATCAACCCCTAACCCTAAACCCAAAAAACCCTAAACCCTGAACCCCTAAACCCCTCAACCCCAAAAACCCCTCAACCCCTAAATCCCAAACCCCAAACCCCAAGCCCTAAACCAAAACCCGAAACCCCTAAACCCAAGATCCAAAACCCTAAACCCTAAACCCTAAACCCTAAACCCTAAACCTTAAACCCTAAACCCTAAACTGTCCTTAAACCTCAGACCCTGCCTTGAGTTCCCTTCCATTCTGGGCAGGATAAGAGGGACACTTAGAAAGGAAACCTTCTTAACCCTCTTCTGGCTCTCTTAAACAGGGACCTCCTTCAGAGGGTCTATATCCCCAACCCTAAACCCTAAACCCGAAACCCTTAACCCGAAACCCTAAACCCTAAACCCTAAACCCTAATCCTATCCCCTATGCCAGGCAGGAGGAGCTGCGGGCGCTCCTGGCCTCCAAGGAACAGGAGCAACAGCCCCACCCTTACGCGCAGGGTTTAGGGTGTCGGGTTTAGGGTTTAGGGTGTAGGGTGTAGGGTGTAGGGTGTAGGGTGTAGGGTGTAATTAGGGTTTATGGTTTAGGGTTTAGAGTTAGGTTTTTGGGGTTTTTGATCTTTCCGCCACTGGGTTTAGGAGGATCACATTTAGGATGCTTCTCAGAGGGTTTTAACAACCCATCCCAATATGGCTTCTTCATATGCGGATTTCCGAAAGTAGGGGTACCTTTTTGGGGTCCTTATTCTACAGGAATTTTACTACTTGGGGGTTTATTTTAGGCTCCCCTATCTTCGTAAAACCCCATATTCAAGCCAGTTCATTTATGTGTTGATTATTCTTATTGTTCTTCTTATCACTTTTGCTCTTTCCGAGTACTTTGAACTGTCTTTTCTGGCTTTGTCAAGAACATTACGACTGCCATTTCAAGTCTTACAGTGATTGCACATATCATTCTGCTTCCGTGTATTACGTTTAAGCGACAGGCTTCGGAGGTGTATAGGGACTACTAGGACCCAGGGTAGGCCCTTATTCCCTTTGTTTGTTGGGGGCTTGGGTTCCCTTACAAGGCCCTTTCAACCAAAATGGGTTCCCTTTTTGTTCCTAGGTTACTCGGGTCTAGACTATGTTCTAAGTCTTATCTAGATCTGGGTTCCGAAATTTTTTGGCTCCGTAGTAGGAGAACGCGTACTTCTGGTACCCAGACCCCTGGAACCGTCCAGAAGATAGATCCCTTTAAGTGTTCTTAAGACATGTACCAAGAATAGTACTCCTAAGAATGTCAATAGTAGTACACCCCAAACCCCAAACCCCAAACCCCAAACCCCAAACCCCAAACCCCAAACCCCAAGCCCCAAGCCCCAAGCCCCAAACCCTAGCTTGAGGCAGTTCCAACAGAGGCAGCAGATGGCAGAGGCGGAGGCTGGACTTGGTTTAGGGTTTGGGCTTTAGGGTTTGGGGGTTAGGGTTTAGGGTTTAGGGTTTAGGGGTTTAGGGGTTTAGGGGTTTAGGGGTTTAGGGGTTTAGGGGTTAGGGTTTAGGGTTTAGGGTTTAGGGTTTAGGGTTTAGAGGTTAAAGGGTAAGGGTTTAGGGTTTAGGGTTTAGGGTTTGGGGTTTAGGGGGGTAAAGGGTTAGGGGTTAGTGTTTAGGGCTTCGGCTAGCCACACATCCCGGAAGCCTAGTAGCTGGTTGTAATCGAGGTAGTAGTCCTACGACTTGCCATGCCTTCGGCTTTCTATACAGTCCCATGACTCCTTCCCCCTCAACCCTAAACCCTCAGCCCTAGACCCGAAACCCTAAGCCTTAACCCTAAACCCTCAATGGTAAGCCCTAAACCCTAAACCCCGAAAACCCCCGAATCCCCAAGTCCAATTTGGCCCTAAACTCCCCTCCGGCCCGAAACTCCCCCCAAACCCCCCAAACCCGCAAACCCCCTCCAAACCCCTGAAACCCCCCCAACCCCCCCAAAGCCCCCTCAAAACAAGCTGCCGAAACCCCAAACCCCAGACCCCCAACCCCAAACCCCAAACCACAAACCCCAAACGCCAAACCCCAAACCCCAAAACCCAACCCCAAACCCGGCTAAGCCCTGAAAGCCTGTAGCAGGAGGGGCCCCTTACTATACTAACTGTAGTTAAGGGACTTATAACCCAATTTAGGGTCCTTATAACTCAATTTAGGGCCCTTATAACTTTACTTATACCCCAATCTAGGGTCCTTATCACTCTACTTATAACCTAATTTAGGATCCTTATAACCCAATTTAGGGCCCTTATAACACACTTATAACTACCACCTTGTAGCAGGCAAGAAGAATTGAAGAGATGAAGTCCAAGGCGAGCGTTGGTGGCGGAGCTCCTTGTTGGGACGCGGGGGTTGTTTAGGGTTTCGGGTTTAGGGTTAGGGTTTAGGGTTTAGGGTTTCGGGTTTCGGGTTTAGGGTTGGGGCTTAGGGTTTAGGGTTTGGGGTTTAGGGTTTAGCGTTTGGGGTTTGAGGTTAGGGTTTGGGGGTTTGCGGCTTGGGGTTTTGGGTCTTGGGTTTTGGGGTTTGGGGTTAGGGTGTAAGGTTTGGGATCGGGGTTTGTGGTTGGGGGTTTGGAGGTGTTGGTTTAGTCTTCTTAGGAATTGTCTTGTTTCTAGAAAACCAAAGGGAATGATCCACTTCTGCAACCGTTCTTCTGCTTCTCAGAGTTGGAGGAGGTTTCGTGTTTTATCGGGGTGTACTTACTTAAGGAGCCAAACCCCAAACCCTGGACCTAAACTCCAAGGACTAGTCCTTGGGGTAGTAGTTGTGATTATGTTGTTTTACATGTTAAGTTTAACGCCCCAAAGTCTTAAACCCTAAACCCTAAACCCTAAACCCTAAACCCTTTTTCACGTGCTTATTTCTGGTTGCTGAGTGTCTGTGATCACCCCAAGCCACACGCCGAATTTCTTGTGGTGTATCGCTCTAAGGGTTTAGGGTTTAGGTTTAGGGTTTAGGGTTTAGGGTTTAGGGTTTAGGTTTAGGGTTTAGGGTTTAGGGTTCAGGGCCTAGGGTTTCGGGTAAGCCTAGACACCATGTGCTTGATAGTACCCTAAACTTCAAGTTAAGCCTTCAGCCATTAAAACAAAAAGAGTGGGTACTTTGTTGGTACAGAAATCCCTGGAGCTTCCCGATGGCTTTTTGAGAGCCAGGGCGGGGTCTTGAGTCACAGGGCTGCCGAATTGTCAAAAAGGGTTTAGGCTTTTAGGGCTTAGGGTGTTGGACTTAGGGTGTAGGGCCTAGGGCTTATAGTGCTCAGATCCCCAAACCTTCACCCTAATCTGGACAGGTTAGGCCTTAGAGCTGACGCCACGGGTTTAGGGTTTAGGGTTTAGGGTTCAGGGTATATCCCCAGCCCACGTGGTTCGCAGGCTCCAGCGTCGCCTGGCAGCAATTGGCGGGCATCATCTGGAAAACCCCAAATCTGCGGCGCTGTTAGGGTTTAGGGTTTAGGGTTTAGGGTTTCGGGTTTAGGGTTTAGGGTTAAGTGTTGAGCAGCTTTAGGCTTGTTGCGCGCCTGGCGGGGTTGTTTGGGATTTACTGGTTCGGGAATCCCTAAACCTGAAACCCTAAACCCTAAACCCTAAACCCTAAACCCTAAACCCTAAACCCTAAACCCTAAACCCTAAACCCTAAACCCTAAACCCTAAACCCTAAACCCTAAACCCTAAAAAAACCCTAAACCCTAAACCCATAAACCCTAAAAAACCCTAACACCCTAAACCCCTAAACCCTCTAAACCCTAAACCCTAAACCCTAAACCCTAAAACCCTAAACCCTAAACCCTAAACCCTAAACCCAAACCCTAAACCCTAAACCCTAAACCCTAAACCCTAAACCCCAAACCCTAAACCCTAAACCCTAAACCCAAACCCTAAACCCTAAACCCTAAACCCTAAACCCTAAACCCCAAACCCCAAACCCCAAACCCTAAACCCTAAACCCTAAACCCTAAACCCCTCCAGGTTGCCCAGAAGAGTTGCTAAACCGCTGCGTGCTTCCGAGGCTGCAGGGCCTTTCCAAACAAGGCCGCTGGGACGAACAAGGGCTGAGGATTGAGGGTTTTGGGGCTAAACTAGGCTTTAGGGTTGAGGGCTGAGGGCTGAGGATTGAGGGTTTTGGGGCTAAGCTAGGCTTTAGGGTTGAGGGTTGAGGGCTGAGGATTGAGGGTTTTGGGCTGTAGAAGGCTTAGAATCCTAAACGTTGCTGAAGTTCGCTTCAACATTCTGAAATCGCAAGCCCTCGTCCCTAAGTTTTGTTGCGGAAGATGTCGTCGATTCAACGCTTCAGAATACTTCCACATCGCAAGCCCTGGTCCCTAAGGTTTTTGCGCAATTTCCAAGTCGCAAGCCCTGGTCCCGAAGCTTGTTTGCTGAAGTTGTCTTCTCAACTTTCACGCCCTGGTCCCTAAGATGAAAATTTCTGTCGGTTTCTCAAGTCGCAAACCCTGGTCCCTAAGAACGCTTGCTGAAGTTCTCTGCAACGCTCTCAATTCGCAAGCCCTGGCCCCTAAGTTGTTTGCTGAAGTTGTCTGCAGCATTCTGAAATCACAAGCCCTGGTCCCGCAGATTGCTTGCTGAATTTGTCTTTCATTCTGAAATCGAAGTCGAGGGAGACTTCGGGAGTACTGGGGGGTGTGAGGAGATTTGGCGAACTGGCGAACTCACCTTGGACCCTAGGCCTTGAAATTCCAAAACCCAGGGCCTCTCCATTAAGTTCGGGTGTCGGGATGCAGGGACGAGCGCCCAGGCTGGCAATAACCCTTGACCCTAAGCCTTCAGCAAAACCCTAAGTTCCATTTTGAAACTCCGAAACCCCATAAAAGCCCTGATGCTTCATCGTGGCGAAGGCCCTAAACCCCAAAGCTTACACGCTCGGGATGTTCCCCCTAAAACTAACAGTCCTTGATCTTTATGGGGGGGGGGGGGTAGTTACTATAATCCCTATGAAGGACTGTTACTATAAGCGCGAACATCCCAACCCTAAACGCTACACTGAGTCTCAGTTTTCCTAGATCGAGAGTGAGCGAGGCCACTTGAGCACTAAACTTCCCGTCTTCCGTGATTGCGGAGCCCGCCCTGAACCCTGAGTTGGGATCCTTCACAACATGTCAAGACTCTGTTCCGGGCATAGGCCCTTGGGATAATGTCCCAAAGAGCCCAACACCCATTAACTACCATGGGAAGGATCCCTATATTGGTGAAGGTCTGTTCCTGAATCAAGGTCTTTTCCTTCAATATATAACATGCGTACCTCAAAAACATATCAAGGATGCCTATGTAGGTTGAGGTCTAGTCCTTAAATTCAGGGGTACTGGGCTCTTTGGGTTCACATGTTCCCTTGTTGTGTTTTAAGAGGGAGGATATTGAGGCATGGTTTTTGCAGAGGGTTGAAAAGGGCCAACCTCGCCCTAAGGCTCCATAAACCCTGCAAACCCTAAACCCTAAACCCTACACCCTAAACCCATAGAGGGGTTCAAAAGTAAGGGGCCCCGAATAGTCCCAACAGACCCCCTCAAGGCCCTAAATCCCGAAACCCACCACAGGGGGAGGTGGCACAGGCTCCTCACAGGACCGGGGTTTAGGGTTTAGGGTTAGGGTAGGGTTTAGGGTTTAGGGTTTAGGGTTTAGGGTTTAGGGCTTATGGTTTAGGGTTTAGGGCTTAGGGCTTAGGGCTTAGGGCTTAGGGTTTAGGGTTTAGGGTTTAGGGTTTAGGGTTTAGGGTTTAGGGTTTAGGGTTTAGGGTTTAGGGGATTCGGAGTTAGGCTTTATAGGGTAAAGGATCCCATCTTGTGTGTATTACTTAGGTTTCAGGTTGAGAGCCTTTAGGGCATCTTGTTGATTGCCCTAAGCCCGAAACCCCAAACCCCGAAACCCCAACACCCCAAGCTCGGAGGGCTCATGCCGCCATGTTCCTTAACCAGGGCTTGGGGTTTCTGGCTTAGGGTTTAAGGCTTTGTGGTGCCTTACCTTACTGTAACTGCAGATCCTTAGCCTTTTTGGGTGTATTGGGTTTAGGGTTTAGGGTTTAGGGTTTACTCTAAACCCTAAACCCTAAACCCTAAACCCTAAACCCTAAAAAATGACAAATAGCTACCCTACTAAGTGCAGCCAAGAAGGTTGGCTTAGGGTATAGGGTTCGGCATGTTGAGGAGCAACTTTTGTTTAGGGTTTAGGGCTACTAGAAGACAAAGCCAAACTTCGATTGAGCCCAAACCTTCAACCCCGAAGCCCTAAACCCAAAAACCTCTTCAAGCCATCATCCCCTATCTATACGTACACCTCGTTAAGCTTCAAGACCAAGCTTCCAGTAAACCAAAACCCTTAAATCCATCCACCACTTCGAGCATTTCATCCCTAAACCCTAAGCCCTAGTTTAGGAAACCTTAAACCCCTAAACCCCTGAACCTTAAACCCTAAACCCTCATTCAGGAAACCTTAAGTCCCTAAACCCGAAACCCATAAACCCCTCACCGCCCTACCGCCCTTAAGCCCCTCCAAGCCTCCGTCATCCCCTGCTCTGGCCTAAGAGCAGGACTCAAAATGATTCAAATCCGGAAAGGCAGGTCATGAGTTTGGGGTTTCGGGTCTCGGTTCTAGGATTTAGGGTTTAGGGTTTAGGGCTTAGGGCTTAGGGTGTAGGGTGTACTGTGCAGGGTTGGCGATGGTGGTCGAGACTGACAACGCGGATGTTTATGTCCCCCTATATACCCCTTTGCAAGATTTCATGTCTGTTTCCTTGATTCCCCCCTGAAAAACCAATAAGAATTACCGCGCGTGGGAACGTTTGACGCTATCCAAACCATGTAGGAGATGGGAGAATGCGCTTGTTTCTTGCTTCGCCTGCCTGGTACCAACATGGCACATCGTAGTTGTTCCGGCACTGCCGTGGGCGAGGAAGGCAGCGCGCCAGGATTCTGGACGATGTTCGGCGGGGTTCCTGCAAGCGAAGCTTGTTCGTCAATTCCTTCCGCCATCAAAATTCAGCAGTTCATCACCGGGGACAACATCCAGGAAGTTCGCCTTCTCTCGTCATGTTTGAAAACATTATTAGATGAAGGATCGTCTCAAGTCCTGGCTCTCGGTGCATAGGGTTGATAGGGCTTGAGGGCTGTATGGCTTGTGGAGCTTGCATGTCCTATGGGACTGTTATGTGTCTTGGGCACGTAGGGTGCACTTAGCCCTGAGTCCTAAACTCTCTAAACTCTAGTGTATAGTTGACTCAGCAACATCGGATTTAGGGCTTGCACGCGTTAACCCGAGAATCCTAGAACAAGGAAGCCCTCAAACCCTAAACCCTAAACCCTAAACCCTGAACCCTGAACCCTAAACCCTAAACCTTCCAGGTTGAAGGTTTTTGAGGTGTTTGCCCCAGCGATGTGCCAGAGCTGCTGCATTGGACGATGGAACCGAGGCGGCCTTTGAACTCTTTCACGTCACAGGCCTGAGCTTCCAAGAATAAGATGGGGTGCCCAACCTGAGGCCCAGAATGCTTGGCACTGGCCACAGGCTCCTGGGGCGCAAGTGAAGCTGCGGCTGAGTCGGCTGCTTCTGTCGCCAAGATGATGTACCGGTCTGGCGATCGTACAGAAGCCCTCGTGCAGAAGACCGTCCTTCGTGCCAGCGGATGTTGTGGGTTTAGGGTTTAGGGTTTAGGGTTTAGGGTTTAGGGTTTAGGGTTTAGGGTTTAGGGTTTAGGGTTTAGGGTTCTTAAATTGCTCTTTTTTGTTCCGGATTGGTTTAGGGCTGATAGTGACAGACTTTGTAGATGCTCGGCCTTGCGGTGCTTACCATCAACCCCCAAAAGCTGATTTCAACTTCAAAACCTAGATCTCCGACTCCCTAAACCTCCTAAACCTACTAAACTTCCTCAACCCTCATCCCTCAACTCTCCTAAGCCCTAAACCTCCTAAACTTCCTAAACCCTCAACCCTCAACTCTCCTAAGCCCTAAACCTACCAAACTTCCTAAACCCTCAACCCTCAACTCTCCTAAGCCCTAAACCTCCTAAACCTCCGAACCCTCAACCCTCAACTCTCCTAAGCCCTAAACCTCCGAAACTTCCTAAACCCAAGCCCTAACAGTCCCTAACCTCTCCTTGAGCCACCCACAAACCCGACGCCGATCCCTACAAAGCCCTAAACCCTAAACCCTAAACCCTAAACCCTAAACCTCAAACCCTAAACCCTAAACCCTAAACCTAGACCCCTACACCCGCCCTCAACCCGGGCATCCAACACTCTGTGCACCCTAAGATGGGTTAGGCGTACTAAAGCGTTGTCCATCTCTCTTTCCCGCCTAAGGGGCCATGCTTCTAGGACCCAGAGTAGGCCCTTTTTCTTTTTTTTTGGGGCGTTTGGGTTCCCTTATAAGCCTCTATAAACCAAAAAGGGTGCCATTTTTGTTCCTGTGTTACTCTTGGGTCTAGACATACTCCTAACCCTTAAACCCTGAACCTCTACCGACCTCCTAAACCCTCAACCTTACACCCTAAACTCTAGATCCCTAAACCTGAAGCCCCCTAAACTCTAAAACCCTAAACCTTAAACCCCTAAACTCTAACACCCTAAACCTTAAGCCCCTACACTCTAATTACCACCCTAAGCACTAAACCCTAAACCCTAAACCCCCAAGCTCTGAAGCCCCAAAGCCTGTCCTGGCCTTGTCCGAAAGGCCGAAATGGCGGCCATTCGGCGCCCGCGCCTTGCTGGGAGCGGGTCCTACTTCCTCCTTAACAGGGCACGAGGTGTCTGGGGTTCAGAAACCCTAACCCTAAACCCGAAACCCGAACCCCCGTTAGGGTTTAGAGTTCAAGGCTTGGGTTTTGGGGTTTTGGGTTGTAGGGATCAGAGGTTCAGGATACAATGTGTTTGGTGGTTTAGGCTCTGACAGGGGTGGTCTTGATGCCCACCTTCTGTGCGAGGCTGCAGGGTTTAGGGTTTAGGGTTTAGGGCGGGGTCGGGGACTTAGCTCTAGTCGCCATGAATCTGGTGGGCTTTGTAGGATCTGAAAGTGGCAGCTTGATGCTAAGCCGCCTGAGTTGTCGAGAGCGGAAGCCCAGTGGTACCCTTTACCCTTTCTTTGGTTATGGGTTTCCTTATGAAATGATCAAACCAAAAAGGGTGCCCTGATTCTAATATGGTTGCTGGGCTACCAAGTAGGGTTAAGGCGTACGCAAAGGTCGTCCTTCGTATCCCCTCATTGAGGCATCATCAGTACGCCCAGCTTGTCCAAGCGAGTTTCGTATATAGTTAAGGAGCTTACCCTAAAACCCTAAACGCTGAATCAAAGATTCTCGTGAGGGCCGTGGCTGAAGCCCTAAACCCTAAACCCTAAACCCTAAACCCTAAACCCTAAACCCCAAACCCCAAACCCAAACCCCAAACCCCAAACCCCAAACCCCAAACCCCAAACCCCAAACCCCAAACCCCAAACCCCAAATTTAAGAGCCTCCGGCTCAAGCCGCCGACCCCGCTGGAGCATAGTTGAGACCCGCTCGCATGGAAGATCATCCCCGGCAGGGTTCTGTGAATCGTTTGGGGGGGGGTAGGGGGTAGCACCAGGACAAGCTCAAGCCAAAAAGACAGGTGGTGGGGGGGGGGGGGGGGGGGGGGGGGGGGGGGGGGGGGGGGGGGGGGGGGGGGGGGTGGGGTTGGGGGGGGGGGGGGGGGGGGGGGGGGGGGGGGGGGGGGGGGGGGGGGGGGGGGGGGGGGGGGGGGGGGGGGGGGGGTGGGGGGGGGGTGTGGGGGGGGGGGGGGGGGGGGGGGGGGGGGGGGGGGGGGGGGGGGGGGGGGGGGGGGGGGGGGGGGGGGGGGGGGGGGGGGGGGGGAGGCGGGAAACGCTGATTTTGCTGAGGGCGCCCCTACCCCCCCGTGCTGAACCCCCTGTTTACGCTGTGCGGGTGGCGCGGTCCTCCACGAAAAAATTGTGCACCGACCCCCCCCACACCCCCCCCCCCCCCCCCCCCACCCCCCCCCCCGCGTTTTGGGGGGGTAAGGAGGGAAAGAGGGAGGTTTCACCTCCTTTTCCCATCCAACACGCCGCCAGGGTCGGCGGACCCTAAACCCTAAACCCTAAACCCTAAACCCTAAACCCTAAACCCTAAACCCTAAACCCTAAACCCTAAACCCTAAACCCCACACCCCAAACCCCAAACCCCAAACCCTAAACCCTAAACCCTAAACCCTAAACCCTAAACCCTAAACCCTAAACCCTAAACCCTAAACCCTAAACCCTAAACCCTAAACCCTAAACCCTAAACCCTAAACCCTAAACCCTAAACCCTAACCCAAACGTCTGAGGTACTTCAAGGTGCCGCGAGCTGCACCTGGGCGAGTTTTTCAAGGCCCAGGCCATCTTTGCCGGCCGGAAGCTCCTGAGCGACATAGGGCTTAGGGTTTAGGGTTCAGGGTTCAGGGTTTAGGGTTTAGGGTTTAGGAGGGTTTAGGGCGGAAGCTCCTGAGCGACGTAGCATGAAGTAGGGCCTTGATTGGCTGGGGTTTTGTGTGTAGGGTTTAGGGCTTAGGGTACATTTGGTATTTTCCCTTGGTGGGTTGAAGAGGGTCTTATTTAGGAATATTTTTCAGAGGGTTTTTGAAGGCCATCCAAGTTTTGGGGTTCAGAAAGGGCTTGTGAGGCCACCACACAAATCACAAACCCTGCTGGGACACCCGGCCTTCTCAGTCGGTTAGGGTTTGGGGGGTTGGGGTTTAGGGGTTTAGGGGGTTAGGGTTTAGCGTTTAGGGGTTAGGGTTTAGGGTTTGGGATTTAGGGTTTAGGGTTTAAGGTTTAAGGTTTAGAGTTTTTAAAGTTCGCACCTTAGACATCTGGGAGCGCCCTCAAGAAGGGCCTATGTGGACGAGGGCGCGGGGCTTTTCTAGGACCGGGAGTAGGCCCTTTTTTCATTGTTTTAGGGTTGGGGTTCCCTTATAATCCCCTTAAAACCAAAAAGGGCACCCTTTTATTCCTAGGCTACTCTTTCGGGTCATTTTTTTTTTGGGTTGTGCGATCTCTGCTTGGATTGGACAAGCTTCCGAGCCGGCACGGCTATACGTTAAAGCAGAAGGACTCTCTGCCATCCCTAGGGGCCCATGTACCTCTATGGTATATACCTTGGGCCTTAAAGGGGTTCCCATACAGTAGCTTTAGGGCCCAAGTATATACTATAATAGGCACAGGGACCCTTGGGACATGAGAGTCTCGGCCTATGACCCCAGTTGAGGTGAGAAGCGCACGTGGGGCAGCACCGCTGTCCCACAGCCCTAAACCCTAAACCCTACACCCTAAACCCTAAACCCTAAACCCTAAAACCCTAAAACCCTTTACCCACATTCCGAAAGTCCTGAACCCAAAGACAGCAACCCACCTAAACCGCGCAACGACGCCACCAGAAAGCCTAAGCCCTGGACTCGACTCCGAAACCATAAGCCGGAAGCTTCAGTCTGTTCGTGTGGAGCTCAGGGCTTCTTGCACAGGGTTCAGCCGGGGCTTAGAGGGATCTTGCGAGAGTAGGTTTAAAGTTTAGACTCAGGGCTTTACAGTGCAGCGTTTAGGGCTCTAGGGTTTAGGGCTCAGGGGTTGAGGGTTTCGGTTTAATTAGGTTTTTGGGTTTATGGTGAGGCTTTCAGGGTCCAGGGCTTCATTTCGGGGAGGTACATGCCAGAATAGGTTCGGTCTATTCATTTATGGTACCTCAGTGGCCGGCTGTTCTCAACTTTAAGTCTATACCCGTCCTGATTGCCGAACCCTAAACCCTAAACCCTAAACCCTAAACCCTAAACCCCAAAGCCCATGAACCCTCAAGTACCGCACTTCGACACCCCTTCAACGCGTTTTTCCTCCGAAAGCGGTCTTCATGGACCCACATGGCACAAAGGGGCGGCGACCAAGCATCGTGAGATAGGCCCTTAGGGTTTAGGGTTTCGGGTTTAGGGTTTAGGGCTAGCCAGCTTAAAATGTGGGCTTAGGGCCGAGGGGTTCAGAGCTTGGCATGCACGCTTCAACTCCCTGGATGTTTCTGTGAACCCTCCAAAGATGACGGTTTAGGGTTTAGGGTTTAGGGTTTAGGGTTTAGGGTTTAGGGTTTAGAGTTTAGGGCTTGGGGTTTCGGGTTTGCCTGCACCAAACCCTAAACCCGAAACGCTAAACCCTGAACGCAAGCCCCTGTAATTTGAGATTAGTCGGGAGTCGTTTATGACCTTGGTGGCCCAGTGGTACCCTTTCCCCTTTTTCTTCTAAGGTTCCCTTATAAGGTAACTATCCCAAAAAAGGGTGCCCTTACTGTGATGTGGTTACTGGGCTACCAAGTGCCTGTCATATACAAAACTCCTCGAATCTTTCCTAAGTCCTCGGAACTTCCCCGGACCTGAACCTGTATATTTTCAATCAGCCCTGAACCCCAAACCCTAAACCCCAAACCCTAAACCCTGTACCCTAAGCCCTAAGCCCTAAGCCCTAAACCCTAAACCCTAAACCCTAAACCCTAAACCCTACACCCTAAACCCTAAACCCTAAACCCTAAACCCTAAACCCTAAACCCTAAACCCTAAACCCTATCGGAGATAGGGTCCAGGGTTTTCATTGTACTGAGAGATGCCGTCGCCAACGCCCGTTTGCCATCCACCACCCCCCGGACAAGGGGGGCCGAGACCGGCTGGCTACAATGGAGTTTAGGGTTTAGGGTTTAGGGTTTAGGGTTTAGGGTTTAGGGTTAGGGTTTAGGGTTTAGGGTTTAGGGTTCAGGGTTTAGGGTTTAGGGTTTAGGGTTTAGGGTTTAGGGTTTAGGGTTTAGGGTTTAGGGTTTAGGGCTTAGGGCTTAGGGCCTAGGGCTTAGGGTTTAGGGTTCAGGGTTTAGGGTTTAGGGTTTAGGGTTTAGGGCTTGGGTTTAGGGTTTAGGGCTTAGATTTTAGGGTTTAGGGTTTAGGGTTTAGGCTACGGCTTAAGGGTGCAATGTTTTTTGTTTAAGGTTCGGGTTCGGGGTTCAGGGTTTAGGGCTTCGGGTTTGGGGTCTAGCGTTGAGGTTTAGGGTTCAGGATTTAGGGTTGAGGGCGTTCCCTAGAGAAAGCATGGATTCCCCCAGACAAATCCAGCGTCGTCCCCTTGATGATCCGGGTTTAGGGTTTAGGGTATAGGATTTCGGGTTATGCAGTAGAACGTAAGCCCAGAAGACCGAGGCACCTATTCCAATCCAACGGGCCCCTGTTCACTTCATTTTTGAGGCCTCAGACACTTTATCGGGCACTCTGAGAAAAGCCAATGTTGGCTGCCACTAAACACGAAAACCCAAAGATCTTGCCAGAATCGCTGCAATGTCCAGCAATAGCCTAACCCCAAACGCCAAGCCCCAAACACCTAGACACCCATTCTACACCTAAGCCTTGAACCCTAAACCTTGCACCCTAGACCCTAAACCCTAAACTCTAAACCCTAAACCCTAAACCCTAAACCCTAAACCCTAAACCCTAAACCCTAAACCCTAAACCCTAAACCCTAAACCCTGACCTTAAGAATGACTTGTTCGCAGAACTTGACAAAACTTTGAGCCCCTTGAGCCCAGGGTTTAGGAACCTCACGCCTTGAAAGGACTTGTTGGGGTTTGGGGTTTAGGGTTTAGGGTTGAGGGTGTAGGGTGTAGGGTTTTGGGTTTATTTTGTTCCTAGGGTTTGTTCAGGTGTTGGGGGCCAATGCTTGTGGTTTGTGGTTTAGGGTGCTTGGGTCTATTTAAGGTTTACCTCGGGAAATTTGGCTATGATGCGTGCATCATTCCGAAGCGAACCCTCAACCCTAAACCCTAAACCCTAAACCCTAAACCCTAAACCCTAAACCCTAAACCCTAAACCCTAAACCCTAAACCCTAAACCCTAAACCCTAAACCCTAAACCCTAAACCCTAAACCCTAAACCCTAAACCCTAAACCCTAAACCCTACAGGAAGACAGTGCCATCTAAGCTAGCCGGCTCCCTGGCATCTGAGCAATGCAGCCTGAGCACGACAAGAGCTTGCCTCCAAATGTTCTGCACTCAGAGACCAGCGCTTTCTGCATCGGTCTTTGGGAACCCTAAACCCTAAACCCTAAACCCTAAACCCTAAACCCTAAACCCTAAACCCTAAACCCTAAACCCTAAGCCTATAAGCTCAATCACCCCCGCACCCTAGCATCCTAAGCCCCCTCTATCCGAAAACCACCCTGCAAGCCCTCAAACCCTCAACACCCTAAACCCTTAAACCCCTACACAGCACAGCCCAGCACCCCAAATGCCCCAACCCAAAGCCCCAACACCCTAAATGCCTTCAAGCCCCACAAAACCCTTCAACCCTAAACCCTAGACCCGAAACCCGAAACCCTAAACCCCTAAACCCTAAACTACCCTGCAAAGCCCAACAGCTGAACCCCCTAAAGCCGGCCAGCATCCTTCGAAACCGGATGCTACAAGCCCGAAAAGAAAACCTAAAGCCTACCAAGCCCAAGCACCCGAAACTTAACGCCGAAACCCTACAGGGTGGGGCCCCCTAGTTATAAGTAGAGTTATAAGGGCCCTAAATTGGGTTATAAGGACCCTAAGTTAGGTTATAAGTCCCTTAACTACAGTTAGTATAGTAAGGGGGCCCCACCCTGTATAGAAGCCCTAAACCCACAAACCCCAAAACCCGAAAACCTACAAAGCACAAGACCCTAAGACCCCCTAACACCCCACGCTCTCACTCCAAAACCCTATACCCTAGACCCCAAACCCTAAACTCCAAACCCTAAACCCCAACACCCAAATCCTCAACCCTAAACCCCAAACCCTCAACCCTAAAGCCTAAACCCCAAACCCTAAACCCCTAAACCCTAAACCCCAAACCCTAAACCCTAAACCCTAAACCCTAAACCCTAAACCCCAAACCCTAAACCCTAAACCCCAAACCCTAGACCCTGGAAGTCCTGAAGTGCTCCTTCGCAGGGCCCTGGGACGCATTTTTCCACCTCTGGAGCCCAAGAAGCATCCTTGACACATAAGGGTTTAGGGTTTAGGGTTTAGGGTTTAGGGTTTAGGGTTTAGGGTTTAGGGTTTAGGGTTTAGGGTTTAGGGTGTTATGAGTGAGGGGTAGGTCTTTTTGCTAGCGTTATTTTGGCTTAGTTTGTTTTTTTGGTGGGGGCGGGGTCAGGTTTTAGTAATTTAGGGTCAAGGTGATAAGTCATATTGCTTTACTGTCATCACATTTAGGTTAAGTAGGGTGACCTTTCTTTGTAGGTGCTCTCCCTCCTCACTTTCTCTGTCTACATATGAAGCAGGGTTTATATATTTATGTTTTTGGTGAGTGTATATAAGGTTCCTTTTTGAATATTGGTGAGTGTATATACCTGGTGTCCTTTTGGGGATACAGAAATACACACCCTACGTCATATATAGAACATGGTTGCGGCTTCTATTCCAACTACGGCAGATCTTTTTGGGGTCTCGGGTTTAGTGGGGGCGGGGTCGATCTACTGGTACGGTTCAGGGCTCCGGATTTTCGGCTTTAGGCTTAAAGGTTTTTTTGCATGTCTCGCAAGCCCTAAACCCTAAACCCTAAACCCTAAACCCTAAACCCTAAACCCTAAACCCTAAACCCTAAACCCTAAACCACCACCCAACACTCATGCTTGATGAGCTCCTTCAGCCAATTCGCGCGAAATGCCCGACGTAGTGCTGCATGGCACCGAGAAGCACTGGCCAAGAAACACAGGGAATGCACTCACGGCTGTCCTGGGGTTTAGGGTTTAGGGTTTAGGGTTTAGGGTTTAGGGTTTAGGGTTTAGGGTTTAGGGTTAATTAGGGTTTAGGGTTTAGGGTTTAGGGTTTAGGGTTTAGGGTTCAGGGTTCAGGGTTCAGGGTTTAGCTGGTTGTCTGGGCTTTTTTCCCCAAAATATGGGCCTTCCTAAGGTACCCCCCCGCCCCCCCCTCCCCCCTTGCCGATGCGGTTTCTAAGACCCCTTACCCCTAAACCCTAAGCCCTAAACCCTACTTCCTTTCCCTACAGGGTGGGGCCCCCTAGTTATAAGTAGAGTTATAAGGGCCCTAAATTGGGTTATAAGGACCCTATGTTAGGTTATAAGTCCCTTAACTACAGTTAGTATAGTAAGGGGGCCCCACCCTGTAAGCCCTAAACCCTACTTCCTTTCCCTAGATTTGGGGTGAGGCTTGTTTGTGCCGCAGTGGGTGACAGATAAGCTCGTTTTTGGCTCCGGAGTTGGGTGTCTGGAGGCTTCGGATTCGAGCAAAATAACCTGTGTGCTCTTCAGCCAAAAAAAGGCTGTCTTAGGGTTTAGGGTTTAGGGTTTAGGGTTTAGGGTTTAGGGTTTAGGGTTTAGGGCTAGGGTTTAATTCGGGTTTAGGGATTAATTAATGTTTTGGGTTTAGCTTCCTTGTTGCAAAAAGGTTTGTACAGGCTTCTCTGGGAATGTGTTGGTTCGGTGTCAAGTGTGGACTTACCTTAAGATGAACAGTAATTAGGGACACGTGCGTCCGGCACTTCATCTAAGACACATTCCCAAATCGTTTCCTAGCCTAAACCCTAAACCCTAAACCCTAAACCCTAAACCCTAAACCCTAAACCCTAAACCCTAAACCCTAAACCCTAAACCCAACCCCCCCCCCCCCCCCCCCCGCCCCCCCCCCCCCCCCCCCCCCCCCCCCCCCCCCCCCGCCCCCCCCCCCCCCCCCACCCCCCCCCCCCCCCGCCCCCCCCCCCCCCCCCCCCCCCCCCCTTACAGCCCCCAAGAACCCTGGCCCTCAAGACCTTAGCGGCTTCAGGGCCAAGACCCTAAACCCTTACTAAACCCCAAGCCCGAAACCCTAAACCCTAAACCGTAAACCCTAAACCCTAAACCCTAAACCCTAAACCCTAAACCCTAAACCCCAAGCCCTGAGCCCTACATTCTCAGCCCTGCAGTTTCGACCCCGGCAGCCGTACTAAGGCCCGAATCCCACAATGTCAGGCCTCTGTAAATGGTATTACTACGGCCTAGCAGATAACGGTCCCAGACTCAAGATCCGCTTCCCTAAACCCGAAACTTTGCGGCACATAAGTTTCCCCAGACTCTTTGAACACACTATCGACAGCTTCGGCCGAAGCCCTAGACCCTAAACCTTGAAGCCCCTGAAACCCTAAGCCCTCAACGCCGTAGCTGAATCCCATGGACCCGACCTCTGAACCCTTACTTAGAAAGCCTACACACCCTGAGCCCTAAGAACTAAACCCCAAACCCCTAAAAAGTTGGCAAAGCCAAGAAGTCCCTGAACCCTACAGCCTAAACCCTAAACCCCACACCCTAAACCCTAAACCCTAAACCACCCTGAGCCCGCCCGGGTCCATTGATGAGCGCCCGGGCGCCACCATGGGCTGCTGTAGCAACAAGGAGCTTCACGGGGTTGAGGGTTGAGGGTTTAGGGTCTAATTAGGGTCTAGGGTTTAGTGCTCAGCGTTGAGGGTTTAGGGTCTAGGGTCTAGTGTTTGGTGCTCAGGGTTGAGGGTTGAGTGTTTAGGGTTGACCCTAAACCCGAAATCCTGAACCCTAAAACTTAAAGCCTGTGCAAAGCGAAGGCCTAGCAGCCTGATTGAACAAAAAGCTCGCCCACAAGCCCCAGCGCCTTCAACCTATAAACCCCTAACAACCCGAACGCCGTAAACCTCCAAACCCTAAACCCGAAACCCTGAATCCCTAAAGCCTTCAACTCGAAACTCGAAATCCCTGAGCCCCAAGCCTTCTAAACTCTAAATCCCTGAGCCCCAGCCCGTAAAATCTTACACTCTAGAAACCCTAAACCCTAAACCCTAAACCCTAAACCCTAAACCCTAAATCCTATAAACCCTAAACCCTACGAGGAGCTCTACATCGTCTGCTCCTGGGACTGGGATGAAGGCCAGCGGCCTTTGAGTTGGGCCCTGGACTCTTGGGTTCCCCCTCTGTACAGGTTTAGGGTTTAGGGTTTAGGGTTTAGGGTTTAGGGTTTAGGGTTTAGGGTTTAGGGTTTAGGGTTTAGGGTTTAGGGTTTAGGGTTTAGGGTTTGCTGATGGGGCGTAGATGCTGTGAAGGTTAGGTTTTGGGACAAGCTCGAACGAAGAGCAGCTTTGGCCCGATTGGGAAAGGCCATCTAACACTTTCTCCCACCCCACGCCGTCCGAGGCGGCAAAGCCACCCGAACCTATTCCTTTTAGGGTTTAGGCGGCCTAAACTCAAGCCAACTGCTTACTTTCCATAAAACTTCTTCATTCCGTCACGGTGGTCGCCAGCCTGGTTCAAAATGAAGGTTCACCAAAAAAAAGGCAAAAGGCAAGCCTCCACAGGCCCAGGTGGAGAAGGCCCACAGATGAGACAGGGGCCCGTGAGGGCAAGAGGCCCAGCAGGCCAGGAGGGCCTAGCGGGGCAGGGGGGGGGGGGGGGGGCCGAGGAAGGTCTGGGCCCACCCACAGAAAGCCCAAAACAGGTGAGTTTAAAATGGCCTAGGGGGGGCCCAGTAGGCCCAGGGCGGCTCAGGGGGGCCCAGGGAAAACTGCAGCGTTTCCTGCAAGGATATCTCAAAGTCGCTTCGTGCAGGATTGTTCCACATATGTTCTCGTACTTGCAAGCCCCCAAGTCCTCTTAGTAGGCTATAGGCAGAGTTATAGACTATCGGCAGACTTAGAATTGAGGTTATAAGTACCCAATATAAACCTCCAAGTCACCCCCAAACCCTACACCCTAAACCCCAAACACCTCGGCTGCTCATGACCTCCCAGACACAGGCGAGCTCCTCGCCAATGATCTGAAAAACCGCCACTCACACGAGGCATTCGTAGGGCTTCGGATTTAGGGTTTGGGGTTTGGGGTTTGCGGTTTGGGGGTTCAGGGTTTAGGGTCTAGGGGTTTCGCCCATTCTTTGTCGAGACAGAGGCTTAGAGGTGCACGGTAAACTTAGACCATGGTCTCATCTTGTGTGCCAAGTAGAGGGCTGCGCATTTCCACAAGGGGCCCCGAAGGACCGTGGGTTTAGGTCTACGGCTTTTGAGGACCCTACAGCCTATACCCTAACCCCTCAATTCTATTCCCTAAACTAACCCCAAAACCTAAACCCTAAACCCTGAACCATGCAAATTTACACCCTGAAGCCCAAAGGCCCTTGAACACCCCCCCCCCCCCCCCCCCAGCTCTTCGACACAGGCCTTTTTGGCGACCTCGCAAGTGAAACCTGATGTTCAGGGTTGAGGGTTTAGGATTTAGGGCTGAGAATCGAGCTATTATTTTATGGTGTAGGGAGTAGGGTTTAGGGTAGTTTCGTGTTTTTTCAAGATGTAGGGGCAAGAAGCACCAAGTCCGTCATCCTGAACCCCACGCCCGGAACCCCAAACCAAGCTACTATGAATGCAAAGCACCGTCAACCCTAAGCCCTACTTGGAGGTTCAGGGTACCTGTAATCCGAATCACAACTGCACTTATGCGGGTTCCGACGTCCGCTTGGGGTGGAAAGCCGCAACCTTGCAAGGGCGGCTTTAGGGTTTAGGGTTTTGGGTTTAGGGTTTAGGGTTTAGGGTTTAGGGTTTAGGTTTAGGGTTAGGGTTTAGGGTTGGTTTGACTCAGTGACGAGCCCCCAAAGCCCCAACCCTGAACCCCGCGCCCATATGATCCCCTTCAACCCTGCAACCACTGAACTCTGAAACCTGCCTCAAGCCAGGAAACCCCACAACGTGAAGCCCGAAACCCTGCGAACCGTACACTCCAAGAAATGGCGCCCAAGCAAGCAGTTTTTGCTTGAAGGTTCATGGGTAGCTACAAGCAGAGAGACGAGTAAACCAAATAAACGCTTCCAAACCATGGAACTTGTACCTTCAGCTGCCCCACGAAGAGCCGTAAACCCAACTCTACACCCAAATCCCTAAACCCCAAACCCTAAACCCCAGACCCTAAACCCCAAACCCTAATCCTAAACCCTAAACCCTAAACCCTAAAACCTCCAAGCATGCTAGGAGAAGCCAATCTACAAACCACCTCCAGGCCTCCTTGCTTTGTGTCAAAGTAATTCTGGGATCGGTGGGGTTTAGGGTTTAGGGTTTAGGGATTAGGGTTTAGGGTTTAGGGTTTAGGGTTTAGAGCTTAGGGTTTAGGGTTTCAGGACTTTTTGGGGGGTTTACATCACGCTGCTAGTCAGACTTGTAGAGGCCCATTTCAGGGTAGCTCCCATCATATCACCCCTTGCCCGTTACGACCGTAAACCCTATGCCCAAGTGACCCACCTGTAGCCATCCTATCCCCCAAAGGGTCCTCAGTACCTTTACGGGCATAATAGTAGTTCCTGTTATAGAAACCCTACTTTCTACTGTGTAGGTACTACGGACAAGCCTAGTTTAAAGGCATCCCCAGTGGGACCTCCCTTCCAGATAACGTTCAGGGTTTCGGGTTTAGGGTTCAGGCTTCGGGGTTTTTCGCCCAAAAACCCAAAGGTGCTCTCGTGAGTGGGGCACTTGAGCCCTTCAGCTTTTTTGGGGGGTTTAGGGTTTAGGGTTTCAGGTAGTAAGCCCGAAACCCTGAGCCCTCAACCCTAAACCCTTTGTTGGCAACCCTTTGTTGATCCTTACGCTAAAGTACTCTGGAACCGGAAACCCTAAACCCCAACCCCCAAACCCAACGAGGTTTCAGGGAGCTACTGTATCGTGTGAAGCAGGTCAGCGCTAGCACCAGGGAGTTGAGGGTTGAGGGTTTAGGGTTAGGGTTCCAGCCTAAGCACTACACCGCCGTACTCGCCTCGAACTTAATTCAGCGAGGTTGAAAAAAGCTCGAAAAGCCAATCCCACGGTTTGGGGCTTGTGTTCTTACATAGCTTGTTTCGGACTTTGCTGAGGCTTCGAGCTTTTTGGGTTTAGGGTTTAGGGTTCAGGGTTTAGGGTTTAGGGTTTAGATTTTAGGTTTTGCATGTTAGCGTCTTCGTTCAGAGGCGCCGTGTAACATAAGTTCCTTATCTCACGCCACTGGCACATTCCTTGGCCCACACAGCGTTGCTTGCATTGCTCGGACGACGATGACAATCCAAAACACATCTCTTCTGAGCACCTTGTCCCGGAATCACTCCAAGCATCTCCTCAATTCTTGATTACTGGGTCAGCCTTTATGTCGTAGGGCGTTCAGTACTAATATCCCCGAAAGGACATCCGCGAAGTACACTCACCAATTTTGTTCAGGAACCAAAATCTGCACAAACCAATAGCAGCACACAATCGCAGCAATATACACCTTGCCTCATATTGGTACCTGGACCCTTGGCGGAGAAGGGGCTCCTACAAGCGCAAGTCGCTGGAGCAACCGCCGCAGCACCAAGTAGCTGGGACAGCAAATGTGGGGTCGGGCTTCAGGTTGTGCAGCATGCGGTGCTGAAGCTTTTGCGGTGCTTAAGTTTGAGGGGTAAATGCGTGGGGTTTGAGAGTTGTTGTGTAAGGCTTCGAGCTTTTGTTCGAAAACCCTGAACCCTATACCCTTAACCCTAACCCTAGACCCTAGACCCTAAAACCTAAACCCTAAACCCTACCCTAAACCCTAAACAGCACTGAGAGCCTTAGGCGTCTACAGGGGTTCCGGTTGGGCTTCAGGTCCTTGGCGTGGAGGACGCGGGATCTAGAATCTAAGCACTCCAGAGGTTTGGGGTTCAAAGTTCAGGGTTTAGGGTTTAGGGTATACGATTTAGGAGGACTAGGGTTAAGGATTTGTACAGGAAGATGAGAGTGCAAACTTTGGGAGTGTCAGGGGCTGGGTTCGTTTGTAGTGTGAACGGGTGGGGCTCGCAGGTCTACGCCTCACTCTTGCTGTGGTTTAGGGTTCAGGGTTTAGGGTTTAGGGTTTAGGGTTCAGGGTTCAGGGTTTAGGGTTTAGGGTTTAGGGCTACTAGACCGGTTGCTCCCCGGCCCCCGAAACCCTCTGCCCGAAACCTTGAAACCCAGGGAACCCTAAACATCAACCCTAAAACCCTGGGCTCGAAGCCCTGGCACTGTTGTTTGTTGTAGGGTTTAGGGTTTAGGGTTGGGGTTTGGGGTTTGGGGTTTGGGGTTTGGGGTTTGGGGTTTGGGGTTTGGGGTTTAGGGTTTAGCTAGATCACCCTTTTCCGGTACTAAACCCGAAGACCAAAACATCCCAAGACTAGCGCCCTAGCTCACTAAACCCTACGTCCTTGAGCTTAGAACCCTACACTCTGAGGACCCTAACCCTAAACCCTAAACCCTAAACCCTAAACCCGAAACCCTAAACCCTAAACCCTAAACCCTAAACCCTAAACCTTAAACCCTAACCCTGGAAAGCCCCTGAAAGTTTGTTCATTGACGCTCCGAGGCCATGACGAAGGCGCCCTGGCGACTCGGCCGGTTGGCCATGGGCATCTTGGCTCAGGGTTTAGGGTTTAGGGTTTAGGGTTTAGGGTTTAGGGTTTAGGGTTTAGGGTTTAGGGTTTAGAGTTTAGGGTTTAGGGTTTAGGGTTTAGGGTTTAGGGTTTAGGGTTCAGGTGCGGGGAAAGTTTGGGATAAGGAGAAGTTTTGGAGGACCCTGGCTTGAGGGTCTTAGCGCAAATTTGCGTGTGAGTTTGGATCCCTCGTGGTGCGGTTCCCTTCGAAGCCCCTTTAAACCAATACAGGATTTAGGGTTTAGTGTGTAGTAGGGTTTAGGGTTTAGGGTTTAGGGTTTAGGGTTTAGGGTTTAGGGTTTAGGGTTTAGGGTTTAGGGTTTAGGGATCCCCAGGTTATCCTTGCGTCTCGCTGCTAAGTCTTGATTCTAGCCCTAAGCGTTCACGTACCTCAGTATATACTTGGGCCCCCAAAGTTCTATATAGGAAGTATGAAACCCTAAACCCTAAACCCTAAACCCTAAACCCTAAACCCTAAACCCTAAACCCTAAACCCTAAAGGTTTCTTTTGGCTCTTGCCTACGCTACTAGGGACAGCTAGGGCCTAGGGCCTAGGAAGCGCACTGGCGCCAGTGCTTCTCTTGTTTCTGGGGACTCAGGCTCCGGGGATTAGGTTTTTAAAGCCCTATAAACCCTAGCCCTAAACCCTAAACCCTAAACCCTAAACCTAAACCCTAAACCCTAAACCCTACTGGTGCTTTGCTTGCATGAGATGGGCCTAGGGCTGATGAGATCTTGAGACCACGTGGACGGAGTGGATGTAGAACCCCTACACTGCAGACCAGTGGTTTAGGGGGTTTAGGGTTTAGGGTTTCGGGGATTTCGGGGCTCTATCCGCAAAAACACAGCAGGGTCTAGGATTTAGGGTCTAAAGGGTAAAGGGTTCACAGTACGTCGATCGGCTTTAAACCCCGAAAGCCCGAATCCTAAACAAGCCTTGAACTTGGGATGCTCCGCCTTTTGCTAAGAGCCCTTATTAGGGATTCTAGTACAACCTGCTATAATCCCTATCAAGGACTGTTTGGAAAAAAGGGGGAACCTCCCAAACCCTAAACCCTAAACCCTAAACCCTAAACCCTAAACCCCTCAAAGAAGCCTCAGAAAGGCTCCTTGGGCACCGCAGCCCCTTGCAAGCAGAATCCGGGGCAATGCGACGGCGGATTGTGCAGTTCAGGATTTTGGTTTAGGGGTTAGGGTTTAGGGCTAGGGTTTAGGTTGTTTTTTTGTGTGTAGGAATTTGGGTGTAGGTTTGTACGTATCATGTCGATGTGTCTTATTCTCATTATTCGCGTTTAGGGCTGATAGGATCCTTGGCTTGCCTTACTTTTTGAGGAGGTGGGGGGTGGGGTTTGTTGTTTCCCAAAGGGTTTTAAGTACCTACATAGTAGAAAGTAGGGCTTTCTACTATACGAATTACAACTATGGTTTGGGTAAGTGTCCCCCATATGGGTACTTAGGACCCTTTGGGTTTGGGTTTAAAGATCACTGGCTAGAGCTTGGCGTGTTAGGCGGAAGAGCAAGGGCTTGGTTTGGGGTTTGGGGTTTGGGGTTTAGGGTTTAGGGGTCGTCTTGTTTCACGTTGATTTCCGGGTTCCTCTTAGTCTTCTGAATGGCAGCTGCAACGTGTATGCAAGAGGTGGCTTGTTTCCGCAGTTGTTGAGAGAAAAGGTCCTACGTAGACCCGATATCCTAAATGGGTGTCGACCTCAATCATGGGCCTTCTTCTGGTAGTTTTGTTTTTGCATATATAGACTACAGCTCCATACCGTAGATTTACATCAGCACTCGCACTGAGTTGACCAGCTTTCTGCAGCCACCCTAACCCAATCCTCATCCTCCAAGACGTAGAGCTCGGCTCAAGAATTTTGTGGTTTCGGGGGGCTTTTAGGGTTAAGGCTGATAAGGATTCCCAAAGCTCTACAGGCCCTAAAGCTCAGGTGTATCCGGGTGTCGACAGTTCCACGCAGCTAGAGCCCTGTAACCCCTGAGCCTTAAACCCCAAACCCTATAAACCTTAAGCCCTGGAAGCCCTACTTGCTGAGCCAATAGGCTTGCGGTTTCTCCTGGGTTTCCTTGCAGGCATTTCAAGATTAACCTGCTCGCAGACCTGCCGCGAATCCACGGGCTCGACGAGAAGCTGTCGAAGGTGGACGGGGAGTACAAGCAGGCTAGGGAACGCTCGAGTGGTCGAGTGGTCGCTGGCCTTGATGAAGCAAGCGCCCCCCTTTGACAGGCAGCCGATGTGCTGGAGCTGTACAATGAAGCAGACAGCAAAGGCGGCTCCGGGCGTCCGCTTCCGGCAGGGCTTCTACCCAAAGCCAAGGTAGAGGAGGAGGAGTGCCTGCGCCTCGCAAAACTCCGCCAGAATCTCCGCGACCGTCTGAGAATCGAGTGCTGCAAGGGGGGCGGCCCGGACGTCATCCCCGACACCGAGCTCCATCCTCTCGCTCGGAGCGCCCGCAAGCCAGCGCAGAGCAGTGGTTTTTGGACTAGGCGCGGCCAGCGTACGGCTCCTGACTCGTGCAATGCGGGACAGGAATGCCCGGTCTTCAAACGGCACGCGACACAGGATGGCCTCGACTCAGAAGCTTTCCTACGAGCCATGCTCTCGGAGGGCCCCTTCACCCCTATGCCAGCCTGAATGAGCTGACAAAGCTCTTTGGCTGCGACGTGCCGGAAGACTACCCCCTGCCGCCCCTCCCGAAGCCACGCAAGTCGAAGAACACATGTGGCCCGACCTGTGCTTTCAAACACAAGGGGTGTAAGCGTGGGCGCGACTGCCGCTTGCGGAAGTCCCTCTGCTTGGAGCCCTCATCCCAGAGCTGGCAGAGGACTTCATTGGCCCATTCCAGAAGCACATCATGTATGGAGGTCACCCGCCGGCCAAGCGCCGCAAGACCCTGGAGGAGCATTGGAGGAAGGTTTGGCATGGGCAGAGTGGCAGAGGCAGCAGGCTGGGCAGGTGGGGCAAGATGGGGCACAGGAGGAGAAGGAGGAGGAGAAGGAGAAGGCGGAGGACGAGTAGGGTGTGAGAGAGCTGCACGTGCTGGTTGCGGCGTGGATAGAAGCTGTAAATTATGATCATGTGCAAGCCTCATTGATTTTTTTGTAGCACCAGCGAGCACGAATTATACACCCAGAAGATATTATATTATACGGTCATACGGGAAGAGAAAACACTAATAATTGCAATCTCGGGAAAATACGGTCGCTCTTGGAATCCAGCTCACGGGACGCAGAGAAAGAACTAATGATTGAACGAAGTTAGGATATTGATATTAGCGAAAAGAACCTCTTTAGTTCGTGTATTCATGCATCACGCGTGAAACGAGAAAAAGGCGCGTGCATGATTACGAAATTAGAAAATGAAATCGTTTGTGTCACTCACTCCGTTCCTCATAAAATACGTTCGTTTCACTCTCTGAAAAATAATACGAACTAAAATACTAAATCCTGTTCATATGAAGATAAACGCAATAAAGTCCTTATAATGTTGGGTGCGTGTGTAAACGAAACAAAACCCCCCAAAACTAGTCCTCTTTTTACTCACTTTAACTACAGCATTTATTGTCTTTTATCCGCGGGCTCTTCATTTATCTTATTGTGCCCGTGTGCACGCGCAAAATACAGATTATAAGCAGTGAAAGAGGTAAGTGACCAAGAAGAATGGAATTCACGATCATATTATTGGTGCGCTAAGAGCCCTTATTATAATAATATTACACCTTAGGACTTTTCCCTGAATAATTTTATGATCAACAGATACACGCAAGAAAGATAGGCATAAGTGCCCAAGTTAATAGTGTTTAATGACTTCTTTTCACCTACAAAAACCTCTTATGATGAAATGATTGAGCGTTTGGGTGGTTCGTATATTTCTTTAGTAAGTGGGTCCCATTCATCAGTTCCCCCGTGTTCGCGTGACATCGTTCATTGGTGGATTACATGTGCTCACTTAATACGTGCATTATATGGATGCGTGCAAAAGGACACAATAAATTTGAAATGTAAATCTGCGGGCTCGTTAAAATGTGAAAATTAAGAGAATTATGAGCCCGTGAGCAATAAACTTAATGAATAAACTAAATGTGAAGAAGCAAATAATAAATCCTGGCGAGTTCTTGGAATTGCTGTAGAATATGGGCTTTTCTCCCTTACAATTAGATTTCTGTTGTTCACTCCTTTCATTCGTTTCACGCTTTCACTATTAAGTTTACGCGCTACACCTATACTATAATTGTCACAGAGTTCATTTATTAGTGTATTAGCGTAGCGCCCGTTAAGAAGTCCAAAAACTGGGTAAAAGAGCACATTAATGCCAATCTGAATAAAATAAACGAAAGTGTGAACGGATTAGCTGAATTATAATGTGTGCACTAATGCCCATTTAAATCGTGAATCATTTGCACCTTATTTTATCGTGTGAAGAGAACACGCATGAAAGCAAAAATAAAGGAAAAGGAAGTCATGTTACGTCCAAAACCTTGTGATGAAAGGAATGAGTGATAGACGCAAGAAAGAAGCCCACAGAAACGATATCATGTTCTAGCGAGTTTACTAAAAGTGCATGCGAATGCAATTATAATGCATGCGGTTCGTAAGTTAGTTCGTATGTTGTGTTAATGCAGCAAGAAGAACATCTTGTCTTTGGGCCCTAAACCTTATACCGTAAACCTTAAACACCTAAAACCTTATCCCAAAACCTTAAATCCTAAACCCTAAACTGGCCCCGAAAGTGCAAGTTCGAAACCAAGGCAGTTGGGGGTGCTGGCGGCTACGTCATGTACAAGCAGAGGCCTTGGGGCTCGGGGTCTAGGGTTTGGGGTTTAGGATGTAGGGTTTGAGGTTTTGAGGCTTGGGGCCTGTCTAGGGTTTTAGTTAAGGTTACGCCCTGAACCCTCAACCTGCAACCCTAAAAGTAAGTTTTCAACCCTCAAGCTTCAATCCCTGTATAGCTTTTGCTACTCGTTGCTGAAGAACCCCCCCGCACGAAAACACAAATATTCTTCCATATAAAGGTAGAGCAGGGATCTTTTGTTGGAGGGTTTTAAGCAAATCCAGGGTTTAGGTCTTATAACACAAGTTGTAAAATGGTCCTACTCGAGCTTCGGTCTGGATCAGTGCACAAATAGCTCAAAACCCCAAACCCCTAAAACTAACTCCCTAGACCCCTTACCACACCCTCTACTAAACCCCCCACTAAACCTTTTACTAAACCTCCTACTAACCCCCCCCCCCACTAAACCCCCCTAACTCAACCCCCTAAACCCCCTAACGCCCCTAAGCCCTAAACCCGTAGTTGCAGCCGTACCTGCATGCTTCGAGACTGTCGCAGGGACCGCATGCACCAACTCTAAGCCCGAAACCCTAAACCCTAATCTCTAAACCCTAAACCCTAAACCCTGGTTTTGGGTTTAGTTAGGATGTCTGTTGTTGTGCGGGGCCGAAAGTTGGATACTCGCCCCACCCCATAACTGCACCCATATGGTTTGGGGTTGGGTCCCTTCAAGGGGAATCTATTCTATTTGAGGGATTATACGGGGTACCCTTTTTTGGGAAGTACCCTGATATAGCCGCATGTCGCACTGTACCCTTCACTGGAGGCTCAAGGACAACAAAGCTGTGACCGCGGAGGACTTCAACGCAGCCCAGGACCAGGCGAGCTGTGCGTGACGAAGGATTTAGCATCCATAAACCATCAACCCTATAAGCATGATAAGCTTTAAATCCATGAAAGCTTTTCGAGAGCCCGAAGCCCCAAGCCCAAGGCCCTACACCCTAAACCCTCAACCCTGAACCCCCCAAACTTTGAACACTAACCCTAAACCTTAAACCGAACCCTAAACCCTAAACTCCAACCCTAAACCCTAAACCCTAAACCCTAAACCCTAAACCCTAAGCTCCCCTAAGCTCTCAGCCCGCTGGGAGGCCCGGCTCTCTCAGGCGCTGCGCAGCGCGGCGAAGCGCGAGGAGGCGCTGCGGCTGGAGATGCGACCTGGCCAGGGTTTAGGGTTTAGGGTTTAGGGTTTAGGGTTTAGGGTTTGGGGTTTGGGGTTTGGGGTTTAGGGTTTAGGGTCTAGGGTTTAGACTTTAGGGTTTGGAGTTTAGGGTTTTAGGGGTAGGCCTAAAGCCAAACCAGAAGCAGCCCAAACCCATAAACCTGAAACCCAACGCAGAGGAATCCCAATTCTCGAAAAATCAACTGAAGCCCCATGTCTGAAGCCTAAACCCCAAACTCTATACCCTAAGCCCTAAAGCCCAAACCCTAAACCCTGAACCCCCTGAAGCCGTGCGGTCCCAAAACTCTGAAGCCCTGAGGGCATCTCGACCCCCAAGATCTAACCAATGAAAGTCCTTAGCCTGAAGCCCTAAGCCCAGGTCGCGTGCAGCCCCCCTGAACTCTGATTTAGGGTTTAAGGGTTTAGGGTTTTAGGGTTTCGGGTTCAGGGTTCAGGGTTTAGGGTTAGGGTTTAGGGTTTAGGATTTGGGGTAACCGAAGTACAAAGCACGTAGAACAGCCGCAAAGCCCAAGTTTTCGCATGGCCAAGTACGGAAGGTGTACCTATGCCGGCACGATGGTGACTTTAGCTGGGCAAACCCTAAACCCTATATTTAAACCCTATATACCCTAAACCCTATTCCTAAACCCTAAACCCCAAACCCTAAACCCTAAACCCTATAAACCAAAGCCAAAACCCCTTGGATGAAGCCACCTTGGCCTTTATCGCCAGGTATAGATACACCACTTGCCCATATTGCGGGAAGGTGAAGGCCGACCTTTCAGAGTCTGGTGGGGGTTTTGGGGGTTTGGGGGTGTAGGGGTTGAGGGGTTTAGGTGGTTTGGGGGGGGGGGGGGGGTGCCTTGGACTCTTCCGTGCTATGTGACGCGGGGTTGGTACTCGCGGGGTTCGCGGGGTTCTGCGGGGTTGCGCGGGGTTGGCGGGGTTCACGGGGTTGCCCGGGGTTGCGCGGGGTTCTGCGGGGTTCCGCGGGGTTGCGCGGGGTTGGCGGGGTTCGCGGGGTTGCGAGGGGTTCCGCGGGGTTCCGCGGAGTTCGCGGGGTTGCGCGGGGTTGCGCGAGGTTGCGCGGGGTGTGCGGGGTTCCGCGGGGTTCGCGGGGTTCCGCGGGGTGCCGTGGGGGTGCGCGGGGTTCGCGGGGTTCCGCGGGGTGCGCGGGGTTCGCGGGGTTCCGCGGGGTTCTGCGGGGTGCGCGGGGTTCGCGGGGTTCGCGGGGTTCCGCGCGGTTGCGCGGGGTGCACGGGGTTCGCGGGGTTCCGCGGGGCTCCGCTGGGTGCGCGGGGTTGCGCGGGGTTGCGCGGGATTGCGCGGGGTTGTGCGGGGTTGTGCGGGGTTGTGCGGGGTTCCGCGGGGTTGTGCGGGGTTCCGCGGGGTGCGCGGGGTTCGCGGGGTTGGCGGGGTTCGCGGGGTTGCGCGGTGTTGCAACAAATTCTGAAGCAGATTGAAAAAATGTTGTGTTAACTACAACCAACAAAAACTGTTGTCACATAGTCCGGAACACTCCAACCCTCGGGGGGGGGGGGGGGGGGGGGGGGGGGGGGTCTAGAGGTTTAGGGGGTTTAGGGGTTTAGGGGGTTTAGGGGTTTAGGGAGTTTCGGAGTTGGGGTTTATAAAGTTTAGGGTGTAGGGTTTGGGGGTTAGGGTTTAATTAGGGGTTTAATCGGGGGTTTAGGGTTTAGGGTTTCAGAGCCATGCATGGTTTTGCAGCCGACACATCCATGTTGCAGCTTGTACCGAGTTTGTTTTCACCTCTTGATGCTGAGACGCCGTTTACTTAAAACCCTAAACCCTAAACCCTAAACCCTAAACCCTAAACCCTAAACCCTAAACCCTAAACCCTAAACCCTAAACCCTAAATGCCAGTTGCCCTCCCAAAGAGCTGACTCTCATCTCAAAGGCCACACTGTTGTACCCGCTTTCGCGGGTGCCTCCTGAATAAAGTCAAGTTGACCGGGCTATTCAGGAGTCTCGCTGACTGTTCAGGGGGGGGAGGGAGGGGGGAGAGGGGGGGGGGGGGGGGCCCCGTACCAAATCAGGTACTACAACCTAGCACCCGGCATAGGCCCTTATTTCCATTTTTGGGGTTGGGGTTCCCCTCAAAACCCAAAAGCGTACCCTTTTATTCCTAGGTTACTCCTGGGTCTAGCAGTCCAGATCTCAGAGACCAGCTTGTGGATAGAGCGCCGGCGGGTTTAGGGGGTTTATGGGGCTTAGGGCCTGCCATCCTGGAGTCAGGGTTTAGGGTTTAGGGTTTAGGGTTTAGGGTTTAGGGTTTAGGGTTTAGGGTTTAGGACCTCATGGCGTCATGGCGCGCCCCATAAATCCTGGACCCGATGCCCTACTCCTTCAGTTCCTTAGGGCCCATGTATCTGATTATGACTATCTTGGCCCCCAATGTCCCTATATAGGAAGTATGTTAAGGCCCAAGTATTCCCTGTTTAGGGTTTAGGGTTTAGGGTTTTAGGTACATGGACCCATAGGGGATTCAGATAGTCGACAGCAGGCGATTCTGGACTACTTCCGTATTCCCCACGAAGCTTGGCGCGCCCGGTTTACGGTAGGGGGCGGGGGGGGGGGGAGGGTGGTGGTGGGTTTTGGGCTTTTGGAGTTGTTTGGGGCGTAGAGGCTGGTTTAGGTTCAGGGTATACAGAACCTGGGTTTCGATTTAAGACCTTGCTTCATATGTACTCAGGAAAGTAGATGACCAATAGTTGTGTCCTAGATTTATCTTTGGCAGGCTCAATACTAGTTCGCTGTATGTCAACATACATAAAACTTAGTGGACACATCGAGGTGTTCGCAAAGACCGAAGCTCTCTATGAGTATCCATGAGCGATTAGGGTCCAGGCTTTAGGGCTCCTTTTGGGCGAACAATTAACACGAACGAACGCACACACAACGAAGAACAAAAACTTTTTTCAACGTTATCGCATCCCTCAGCAGGTTTACGGCTGAGGGTTTAGAGTCCTAAACCTAAAATCCATAAACCAAGAGCCCTAAAGCCTAAATACCCATAAGCCCTAAGCCCTAGACCGTATGCTCAACTTAGAAACCCAAAATCCTAAACCCTAAACCCTAAACCCTAAACCCTAAACCCTAAACCCTAAACCCTAAACCCTAAACCCTAAACCCTAAACCCTCCCCAAAACCTACAAGCTCAGGAGGCGGTGGAAGTAGAGCCCATGTTCAAGTCGCAGCTGAAGCCCAGTGAGTACAAGAAGCTGCCGCAGCCGACTGCTTGCATCCATGTAGGGACTCTTTGAAGGGTTTAGGGTTTAGGGTTTAGGGTTTAGGGTTTAGGGTTTGGGGTTTGGGGTTTGGGGTTTGGGGTTTAGGGTCTTCCTTCAGAGTTGTTTGCCTAGGGTTTTGAGGCTTAGGGTGTCGGGTTTCCGGGTTTCGTGTTGAGGGACTCAGGGTTTAGCTTCGCGCTGAGAGCCTTAGGGTCTAGTGTTTAGGGCTTGAGGTTTTATTTCGGGTTAAGGACGTCAAAGTTGTTTTTCGGCTCCAGGGGTTTCGGCTGTGCCGATTGTTGAAGTTTTGTTGCTAGGGTTCGGGGGGGGGGTGGGGGGGGACCCTACGAAGCGTCCCATTGGCCGCCATGACGCACCCTTACCCCTAAACCCTAGACCAGAAATCAGCCCCGACCTCAAACATCAGCTGCAAAACGACCCTAAACCCTCACCACGACTCTAGGGTTCGAGGGCTTAAAGCAAGGAACCCTAAAGCAAACCCAGGAACGCTCAACCCAAATCCCATGTTTTCAACCCCAAGAACTCTAGACCTTAAAACCCTGAACACTACGCCCTAAACCCTAAATCTATAAGGCCTAAACCCAACCCTAAACCCTAAACCCTAAACCCTAAACCCTAAACCCTAAACCCTAAAGCCATAACAGCCTAAAGCTCTCGTGTCTAGCAGCACTTGCGCGCCGACTCTGAGGTGTGGGAGTTTAGGGTTTTAGGGTTTTAGGGTTTTAGGGTTTTGGGGTTTTAGGGTTTTGGGAGTTTAGGGTTTTAGGGTTTTGGGGTTTTAGGGTTTTGGGGTTTTAGGGTTTTAGGGTTTTAGGGTTTTAGGGTTTTAGGGTTTTAGGGTTTTAGGGTTTTGGGGTTTTGGGGTTTTAGGGTTTTTTAGGGTTTTAGGGTTTAGGGTTTAGGGTTTCTAGGGTTTTAGGGTTTTAGGGTTTTAGGGTTTTAGGGTTTTAGGGTTTTAGGGGTTTAGGGTTTTAGGGTTTTAGGGTTTTAGGGTTTTAGGGTTTTAGGGTTTTAGGGTTGTAGGGTTTTAGGGGTTTAGGGTTTTAGGGTTTTAGGGTTTTAGGGTTTTAGGGTTTTAGGGTTTAGGGTTTAGGGTTGTTTAGGGTGTAGGGTTCAGGGTTCATAAGCTACCCTGGTAGAGGAGTCTTCGTAGTCACCAC
The DNA here is from genome assembly GCA_905221605.1 of Symbiodinium natans. Taxonomy (NCBI): domain Eukaryota; class Dinophyceae; order Suessiales; family Symbiodiniaceae; genus Symbiodinium; species Symbiodinium natans. Next base: position 139,045 of record CAJNDS010000045.1, read on the forward strand.
GCATCCCGCCTACTGCCCCTGATTACATACGTCACCGACTACCCAGATACTTTTGTCTTTAACTGTCCCTACAGGGTGGGGCCCCCTTACTATACTAACTGTAGTTAAGGGACTTATAACCTAACTTAGGGTCCTTATAACCCAATTTAGGGCCCTTATAACTCTACTTATAACTAGGGGGCCCCACCCTGTATGTCAAGCCCAGCAGATAACCCCCCTGTATATCATAGACGAACTACCCTTAACATACTTACTTCGCCACTTAGTATGTATCATAAACAGTGCCCGACAGACTCGGCCCCTGTGTTAGGCCCAAGCCATAGATCACCAGTAGCGCGACACCCTCTTTAAACCCTTTCAAAGACAGACGCCTTCGCTGTGAGCCTTGGTTTCCGCGGGTTTGGTTGCTTCGGGATGCAACTCGCACGGAAGAAGCTGGGAGAGCAGGAACGATTGTTGATGGAATAGTCTTCATCCGTTTTGGGTTTTCTGCATGACTCCTTGGCTGCGGGGTGCTGGCTCACATGTGCCTGTGAGGCTTGATGTCCTACGGAGAGGTCCTGCCCCAGCCACCTCACTGTGACCAGGAGTTCTTCGTCGTGGAGACGCACCCAGCGTAGTCGCTGGAAGGCTTCCTGTTGCCAGTGCGGATGTTCAACAACAGCGTTGGCGATGACACCAGGTTGAGGCATGTTCCTTGAAGGCTCCTGCACCCGTTGGAAGTCCCTCCCGGCCTAGCAGACTTCACAGTGGTCGTGGCAAGAGTCGGCGCAGATGAGTCGTTGATGGCTTCTGCCTTGCTGGTGGGCGTGTTTCTCACTGTCGACCAGCTGAAGGAGCTGCGCGGCTACAGGTTCGAACTCCCGAAAAGAAGGAAGGCTCCGGCAAGAGCGGGGACGTAGTCAAGGCCGACTATGCCCGAGCACTCGTGAAGCATGTGCACCCAGAGGCGTCCGAAGAAAGTCGACTCGCAATGATCGAAGCCATCATGGGCCGCCACTGGATCCCTACGGGAAAACCTTCAGCCTTAAGTCATCCTATGCCCTATACCCTACTTGGAGGTTAATGGGCTCTTCTAACCCCAACTGTAAGTCTACTTATATCCTACTGAGGGAGGTTAGGGGACTTATGAGTACAGTTATACCTCAGGTTATAAGTACCCTGAGCCTCCAAGAAGGCCTGTAGCGCTAAACCCTAAACCCAAAGCCCTAAACCCTAAACCCTAAACCCTAAACCCTAAACCCTAAACCCTAAACCCTAAACCCTAAACCCTAAACCCTAACCTATGAGCCATCCCAAGTCCCCCTAACGGCCCCTAGGCTGCGCTTCGGTGGCGAGGATGGCGTGTGGCTGGTAGACAGCGACTGCATCGCCGCGTGACCCAAGGGTTTTAGGTTTTTTTTTTTGGTTTAGGGTTTAGGGTTTAGGGTTTAGGGTTTAGGGTTTAGGGTTTAGGGTTTGGGGTTTAGGGTTTAGGGTTTAGGGTTTAGGGTTTAGGGTTTAGGGTTCGGGGCAGGGGTACTTCCTCGCAACTCTAAACCATAAGCCCTAGACCCTAAGCCCGTCGCACAGCAGCCCTCTCTGTTAGCTAAGGGTTTCGGGTTTGGGGTCTGGCGTTTTTTCAGCCTTCTGCGTTGACGTCTGGCATGTCTGGCATGAGGAGGACACCCTAAACCTTAAACCCTAAACCCTAAACCTTAAACCCTAAACCTTAAACCCCAAACCCTAAACCTTAAACCCTAAACCCTAGACCCTACAGGGTGGGGCCCCCTAGTTATAAGTAGAGTTATAAGGGCCCTAAATTGGGTTATAAGGACCCTAAGTTAGGTTATAAGTCCCTTAACTACAGTTAGTATAGTAAGGGGGCCCCACCCTGTAGAGCCTAAACCCGAGAGCTGGCTCAGGGTGTAAGGTTTGTAGGGTTTAGGGTCCGAAATGATTGGGGTTTAGGGTTTATAGGGTTTGGGTGTGGTATCCCTGGGTGATATACACCGCTCGGTGACCTACAAAGGGTAGGGCTCTTGCGTTCCGAACACCTAGAAACCTTCAACCCCTAAATCTAAATCCCTTCACCCGGAAATCCGCAACCCCTGAACCTACCCTCGCCCCCCCCCGCCTCCCCCCCACCCAGCGGCTCAACCCTGAACTTTTGTCCCCTTGAGGGTTTATAGCGTTTATGGTTGAGGGATTGTAGGGACTCTAAACCCTAAACCCTCAACCTCAAACACTAAACCCTTATAAACTTTAACTCAATTTCCCACATTCCCTCAGGTCGAGGCAATGTCGAAGGCCCTTGGCCTGGAGTCGCAGCTGAAAGACCCGGAGGCCTGCTTTTGTGGGTTTAGGGGTTTCAATCCCATCCCCTCCCCCTATTGTTGAGCGGCCCCCCCCCCTTCCCTCAACAGAAACTCGAATTTGTTTTCGGTTTCGGCAGGATTTTCCGGAAAGTGTGTGTGTGTGTGTGTGTGTGTTTTTTGTTTTCAATAATTGGGGGGTGTATTTAAGAAACAGGGGGAAGTGATTAAGGGTTTCGGGTTTTGAAGGGTTTTAGCTTTCGCGCCTGGGGGTTAGGGGCTTAGGTTAGGAGTGAGTTTTCGGAAGGGTTAGGCGTTTAAGGGCTTCGGGGCTTCGGGGCTTAGGGAAAGTTAAGGGTTGCTTGTTTTCTGTGGGGTTAGGAGCTTGGCATTTGGGCTTCGGGTTCATCAGTAAATTCAATATATAGGTGTATTTATATATATATATATACAAAGAGAGTAAAGACACCAGAGTTGATAGGGCTTTCGGGTTATGGGGGGTCTAGGGCCGCAAGGACGTAGGGTGATGTGGCCACAGGGTTTTGCAGTAGATGGGCTTTCCAGGCTGGCTCTGAAGCATTTGCTCGCTGCCAAGATGGGTTGGACAATGCTAGACGACGCATGGGCTAAGAGCTCCTAAAATACATGTCATCCTTATGCGCTCATAATCCCTGCCCAGAAAACTCTACAATCCTAAGGCTTTTAACGGCAGCTACAGGGTGGGGCCCCCTAGTTATAAGTAGAGTTATAAGGGCCCTAAATTGGGTTATAAGGACCCTAAGTTAGGTTATAAGTCCCTTAACTACAGTTAGTATAGTAAGGGGGCCCCACCCTGTAGCTGATACGCCCCTAAACCCTCAATCGTATAAAACCCTAAACCCTAAACCCTAAACCCTAAACCCTAAACCCTGAACCACACCTTTTGCCCTAGCCCCCTCAAATATCAGATCCAGCGGTGGCGGTCGTGGGCCAGGGAGTCGCTTGTGAGGCCAGGCTTTGTGCATGTTTGGGTTGTGCCCTAAACCCTAAACCCTAAACCCTAAACCCTAAACCCTAAACCCTAAACGTCCCACACCATGGAGCCTTGGGGTTGCCTGGCTTTGGGGCTTTCGGCAGCCGCCCTGGGATCGAAAACCTTCGGAACTCCATTGCCATGAAAGTTGACGGTTCAGATTTGGGGGTTCTTTCTGTCGACCAGCTTTCCGCTGCCCTAAAACCCTAAACCCTAAACCCTAAACCCTAAACCCTAAACCCTACAACCTAAACGATGCCTTTGAGGGCACTTTTACCCAAGGGTCAAGCTTTGGGGGGCCGGGCCCTGGGTTTCGAGGGTGTAGGTTTGGGGCTTCTGGCAGGTTAAACCCTAAGACCTTATAAACCCTAAACCCCAAAACCTAAGCCCTAAACCCCAATTTCTGAACCCTAAGCCCAAAACCCAAAACCCTCAAACGTCAATCCTAAACCCTCAATACATTTGTGTTAGGTCACAGGAGCACAGGAGCGGTCCAGGGCCCTAGGTTTCACCTCAAGATTCGCGTTTCCCTCAACTCTAAACCTCTAGGGTTGAGGGGTTGAGGGGGTTTAGGGTTTAGGGTTTAGGGTGTAAGGTGTAAGTAGTACCGGCGAAGCCTGATGTCCTCGCATGATAGTTGCCTTCTAAAATAGATGCTGTGGAGTTCATGATTTGTCTAGGGTTGAGGGACATGTGTATGGTGGTTTTGATTTGCGGCGATCGGTTTCTCGAACGACCCTTCGCTGCTTGAGTGTTCGCTTTGAACACGTTTTTGGGCCCCCTAGACCTTCCATAACCTTATTTCACCCAAAAAGAGCATGTTTATTGGGCCCCTACCTCCGTGTACGCATTCTTTGTGAGCTTTCTCCCTCCGGCTGGTTTAGGCACGTCACGCTGAACATCAACAGGACGGGAATCTGCTGCGCGGTAGCTACTGTTAAATTGCAGCTTCGAAGAAGCCCTCTGCGGCATACCCTAGATTACACCCGAAACCTTATACGCAGGATTAATTAACATGTAGAGGCTTTGCGGCTTAGATTCTGCCCCCTCCACCCGGGTTTAGGGTTTAGGGTTTAGGGTTTAGGGTTTGGGGTTTGGGGGTTTGGGGTTTAGGGTTTAGGGTTTAGTAAAGTGTGAAAGGCTCGTGGGAAATTGAGTTTGTGTTCAGGGTTTAAGTTTAGGGCTTAGGGGGTCAAGATTTGGGAGGCTGCGCAACCCTTAAGGTCCCAAACCCTCGAATCGTGGAACTAGACCATCCGTAAACCCTAAACCCTAAACCCTAAACCCTAAACCCTAAACCCTAAACCCTAAACCCTAAACCCTAAACCCTAAACCCTAAACCCTAAACCCTAAACCCTAAACCCTAAACCATCAGCATCATGTTCGGACATCTTGCCTTTTCCCTACCGTCAAGTTTTCGGAAGATCCTGCTATAAGGAAGATTTCCGAACATGTTCAAGGCCGACCTAGATGACTTTCGGGTTTAGGGTTTAGGGTTTAGGGGAAGCAGACCAGGAGTCTGGCCAGTGCCTGGCAGGGATACAGCATCTTCGCTGCCATCAGGGTTTAGGGCTTAGGGTTTAGGGCTTAGGGTTTAGGGTTTAGGTTTTAGGGCTTAGGGCTTAGGGCTTAGGGTTTAGGGCTCACGGCCTACTTGGAGGTTCATGGTACTTCTTAGCCAGTTAGAACTGTACTTATCACCCACTTATAAGCCCCATAAGTGCCCAATATATGGGTATAAGTACAGTTATAATTGGTTAATAAGTACCATGAACCTCCAAGTAGGGTTTAGGGCTTCGGGCTTCGGGCTTCGGACTTAGGTCTTCGGAAGGAATGCAAGTGCAAAAGCTGTCCAATCCGCAAGCCCTAAGCCCCTGGCTTCATTGGTGGGTTTCAGGCTTAGGGTTTAGGGCTTAGGGCTTAGGTTTAGGGTTTAGGGTCCAAAAGTCTAAGCCGCTACAGCGTGCACCTTAAATCCCCTGAGCGCAGACGCCTATACACCCTTTAAACCCCGAACTTCGAACCCTAAACCCTAAACCTAAACCCTCAACCCTAAGCCCTAAGCCTAAACCTTAAACCCTAATTGCGTTGCTGATTCTGGAAGCTCCTGCGGGGGTAGCTGTAAATCGTTGGACCTTGTTTCGGGTGCTGGGGTTTAGGATTTCGGGTTTGGCCCAAACCCAAAACGCAACAACCCTTACTTACCCTAAATGCCATGCTCTATGCTTATGCTTCAAAAGCTCAGGGTTTTGGGGCCTCAGGATTTCGGGTCTTCGGGTCTACGGGCCCCTGGGGGCCTCAGACTTTTGAGGTCTTAGGCTTCTGGGCTCAGGGGTTGGGGTCTTTCATGGTCTTGGGCGTCGTGGGTGTGGGAATTAGGGTTCTACTGTCTGGGATCTGAAGGGTCTTGGGGTCTTGAGGGTCTTGGGGTTTAGGGTTTCGGGTCTTAGGTCTCAGGCCTAGGAGTCTATGCCTCTTAGCTGAGCGTTAAAGAACCTAATTACAACTTCGATCAGCTCCCGTTGTGTCACGGAAAGTTGTTAGGACGAGCAGCGGTGCGGATGAAAGCCCCCCCCCCCCCCCCGCCCTGGACCTCTAAACCCTGGATAATCCTCGCCCCAAAACGGAAACAACCCTAACCCTAAACCCTAAACCTTAAACCCTAACCCTGTATATCCTTGGCCCTCCCCAAACAAACCCTAAACCCGGAAGCCTGAAAATCCGGGTGCCCTGTAGCATTGAGGCTACATCGACAGCTTCGACCCATTCCGCTGGTCAACAAGCTCTTTCTGAAGGCAGTATAAAGAGACCATGTGTGGGGTTAAGGGGTTTTAGGGTTTTAGTTTGGTGTAGGGTTTAGGTTTAGGGTTTAGGGTTAGGGTTTAGGGTTTAGGGTTTAGGGTTTTAAGTTTAGGGTTTAGGGTTCAGGGGTTTAGGGGTTTCGGGTTTGTATGGTGCAACAGAGGCAGAGGCTGGAACCAACACGGTTACGGCTCCAGCAGTGGCCGTGCTGCTGATGAACAAGGAGGAACAGGAAGCACAGTCTAAAGGCCGTAATGCCAACAACAGTGGTGGTGGTGGCGGCTGGCAGAGAAGCGACTGGAGCCGACGATCGAAATGGTGGTCGTCGAGCAACCGCCAGTCCAGTGGTGATAGTGGTTGCGGCTGGAAAGGTGGAGACTCTGATGCTGCAGCTCCCGCTCCGGCACCCGGGTTGAGGGTCGAGGGCCGCAGTGGTCTCGAGTCTCGAGTCTGGAGCTTTGTGTGGGTTTCGTCACCGCTCCTGCCTCAAATCCCGGCATCCCTGCAACCAAACCCTAAACCCTAAACCCTAAACCCTAAACCCTAAACCCTAAACCCTAAACCCAAACCCTAAACCCTAAACCCTAAACCCTAAACCCTAAACCCTAAACCCTAAACCCAACCCCCCGAACTCTTCAAGTCCTGAAGGTTTACGACTGTTGGGCCCCGTTTGACTGAACTTCGACTTCGGAACGGTCTTTGGCTCATGCGCTGGGATGCCTAGAGGCTTCAGGTCAGAAGAGAGTCCTTAGATAAGTTTCATTACTTTGAGGATGGCTCCTGACTTCAGGGTTTGTCTTTGAGTATCAACAAACCCAAAACCCTAGGCAACCCTAGCTACAAGCCGAAACCCTAAAAACCCTAATCAGACCACAACCTAAAACCATAGAGCCCTGAACCCTGAGCCCTAAAGCCCGGGATGTTCCCCCTTATACTCCCAAAGGGATTTACAACCCCCCCCCCCCCCTCTATCATAATCCCGATGAAGGACTGTGAGTACCCTAAACCCTAAACCCTAACCCTAACCCTACACCCTAAACCCCACCAAACCCTAAACCCTAACCCTAAACCCTAAACCCTAAACCCTAAACCCTAACCCTAAACCCTAGACCCTAGACCCTAGACCCCTAAACCCCAACCTTAAGCCTGTAATCTCTCCAGCAAGGTGGTCGGAGCACCAGTCATGCGCCTGGACCGAAGGGTGCAAGGACCTTATAAGCCCTAAACCCTAAACCCCCTTACCCCTAAACCCTAAACCCTAACCCTAAATCCGAAACCCAAAGCAGGTGCTGCGCTTTGGGAGGTTTAGGGTCTAGGCTTTTGGAGGCGGGGTTGGGGTAGATAGCCTTTTTCACCTTGTCGGGTATATTCTTTTTAACCCTACCATAACCAAACCTCAAGCTACTTGAGAGCTCAGCAACTACAGGGTGGGCCCCCTTACTAGACTAACGGTAGTTAAGGGACTTATAACCTAACTTAGGGTCCTTATAACCCAATTTAGGGCCCTTATAACTCTACTTATAACTAGGGGGCCCCCCCCTGTAGGGTCTAGGGCTTCAGGCAGCAGGCTTGATGGGTGTAGAATCACTAAAGCCCCAGCTCTTACACTTATAACCCTGCCCCAAGTGGACCATGGCAGGCCCTAAAAGCTGAAACCTCGGGTTGGGGTTTCGGGTTCGGGCTTAGGGCTTTAAAGTGACCCGTGACCCTAAACACCCCCCCGAAACCCTAAACCCTGAACCCGAAACCCCTATAAACCCTAAACCCTAACCCCCTAAACCCTAAACCCTAACCCTACCCTACACCCTAACCCTAAACCTAAACCTAAACCCTAAACCCTAAACCCCAACCCCCCCCCCCCCCCCCCCCTCCCCCAGAGCAACTACCAGTCTGAAGCCACAAGCGTAATGACGGCTATTCCGTTATATTGCCTAAGAGTCCATGCACCTATACGGCTTCTACCTGGGCCCTAAAGCTACTATATGGGAACCCCTTTGAGGCCCAAGCTTATACTGTATGGGTAACATGGACCCTGTAGGGAATGGTGATAAGTGATAAGAGCTACTGCAGTCATTTTTCTGAGCTTTGTAAGAGAGCAGATGCGCAACACAAAATAAACTAGGTGCATAGATATATACGCATAGAGAGATTGAGGGTTTAAGGTTGAGTGTTTAGGGTCATACGCTATGGAAGCAAAGATGGCATGAGCACGTCTCTCTCGCACGAGACTGGTGGCTTCCGAAATTAGAGAGGAGCACCCCCGGCACTGCACCGCGTTCGCCAGCCCTCGACCATGATATCTGGTCGAGCCCAAGCAGGTCGAGCGGATCAGAGAGCGACAGCGACCCGAAACCGCCCGCACCTGTCGCCTGCGTGGGGGGGCGCCCCCCCGTTGGACCCCCATACAGCCCTCCCCCCCACCCCAGCTAACCAGCCCTGGTGCTGGCTGGTGAGCTTGGCTACCTGTCGTGGGCCTTGCGGATACATTCAAGGGACTTAGACTCGGTACCCCTAAAGATTCCCCTGAATATACTCCTCATATGGCCCTTAGATTCCCTTAGGGGTCCGTAAACAGGGACAAGGGTACAACCTTAAGGATCCAAGGTAGGACCCCCAGATACATAGCTCACTGCTTTCGGGTTACCCTAAACCCTAAACCCTAAACCCTAGACCCTAGAACCTAGACCCTAGACGCTAAACATTAAGTTGAGTCCTAAGCCACGTGCCCATCCTTCACTCTGCAGCTTGTTGACGAGCACCGGAAGTTGTGATACTCTCACCCTAAACCCTAAGCCCGAAGCCCTAAATCCTAACCCCAAACCTGAATCCCTAAACCCTAAAATGCAAAAACTCAACAGAACCAACTCAGCGACCCAACTGGTGCAGATACCTGCTAAAAACATCTTCTTTCTCCAATGGCGGCTTCGGGGGTTGGGGGTTTAGGGGGGGTTAGGAGTTTAGGGGTTCAGGGGTTAAGTGTTTAGGGGTTTAGGGCTTTAGGGCTTTAGGGGTTTAGGGGTTTAGGGGTTTGGGGGTTTAGGGGTTTAGGGGTTTAGGGTTTAGGGGTTTTGGGGTTGCGAGTTTGCACCACCCAGGTACATGGTCGCCACCAAGAAGACGTATCCAACTCTGGTCAAATCTGGTGACCTTAAGGATGGCGACGACTGGCGAGCTGTTTTCCATGCGACGCTTGGACGGAGTCAGTTGGATGTTTGCGAAATTCGGGGACCCTCGAAAGTAGACCCCAAATAGTAGGATTCCCTAAGGGTCCATGAACCTAAGTAGGGAAAATTCTTGGGCCTTAAAGTACTTCCTATGTAAGGGGCTTTTGGGGGCCCAAGTGTGTAACAACAAGGTACATGGACCCTGCAGGGTGGGGCCCCCTAGTTATAAGTAGAGTTATAAGGGCCCTAAATTGGGTTATAAGGACCCTAAGTTAGGTTATAAGTCCCTTAACTACAGTTAGTATAGTAAGGGGGCCCCACCCTGTGAGGGATTCCCTTATAGTCTCGGACCCCAGAGTCGGCTCTCCTTCCCCGTTTTCTAGGGGGAACCCTAAACCCTAAACCCTAAACCCTAACCCCTAAACCCTAAACCCTAAACCCTAAACCCTAAACCCCTTTCAACCAAAAAATGGGGCACCCTTTGTCTTTCTTGGCTACTCCTGGGTCTCGTAGTAAGGAGCCCGAGAAAGCCCTCTCGAATTTCGGAAGCCACCAGCTTCACCCCGTGCGAGAGACATGCTCATGCCACCTTAAGCTTCCATAGCGTATGACGCTGAACCCTCAACCTTAAACCCTCAATCTCTCTCTATGCATATATATATATGTATATATATATATATCTATGCACATAGCTTATTTTGTGTTGCGCACCTGCTCTCTTACAAAGCTCAGAAAAAATGACTGCAGTAGCTCGTATCACCATTCCCTACAGGGTCTATGTTACCCATACAGTATAAACTTGGGCCTCAAAGGGGTTCCCATAAAGTAGCTTTAGGGCGCAAGTAGAAACCGTATGGGTGCATGGACTCTTGGGCAATATAACGGCATAGCACTTAGGACCCTCTGGGTAAGGGTAGATAAGGGGTCCCCTTTTTAAGGGCACATATCCATGTAACTATCCTTAGATTCACATCCTTTTTGGTGAGGCAGGTTATAAGTACCCCATGAACCTCCAAGTTTGTGGGGTTTGGGATTTAGGGTTTAGGGTTCAGGCTTTAAGGGGGTTCTTGACTCACCCTTTCCGCTGAGGCAGGTGAACAGCTTCGTGGACGAGGCTGGGAGACGTTGGGGGCCTTCGGGGTCCTAGCGGTTTATGTTTTAGGGTTTAGGGTTTGGGGTTTAGATTTGGCATGCCTGCTGTGGATCATCTTATACACATCTTGACGTGTATATCCATATGCCTAGATGCTACACCCTAAGCCCTGCAAGGTACCATGACTGCACCCTAAACCCTAAACTCTAAAATCTAAACTTTCCTACACCCTAAACCGTTCCTGCCCTGGTAGAGATCTGGAGTGTCAAGACCTGGCATTGTCTTCTGGAGCCTATAGGTCTCGAGAGCGAGAGCTTAATCCCCAGGGCTCAGGGTTCACTGTAAGGGGTTAGGGTTTAGGATTTAGGGGTTTAGCCCTCAACCATCAACCCCTAAACCCCACAGCTCGAAGCCCTTGTGCCTTTACAAGGGTTTAGGGTCTACTGTTAAGGGTTTCGGGTTTAGGTGACTTCATAGTACCTGAAAGCGGGGTATGTTGAATGGCCTAGCTAGGGCTGCATTGGGGCAAGGGCGCGAGCTAAACCCCAAATCGGAAGCAGAATGCCCAGCCTCGACCACCTAAAGCCCTGAAAAGCCCAAACCCTACAAGCCCCACACCCGAATTCAACCATAAGTCCCTAGAAGCCAAAACCTAATCCTAGAACTCTTAACCTCCCCTAAACCCTAAACCCTAAACCCTAAACCCTAAACCCTAAACCCTAAACCCTAAACCCTAAACCCTAAACCCTAAACCCTAAACCCTAAACCCTAAACCCTAAACCCTGAACCCTCCCTAAGCCCCAAGCCCCTGAAGGTGCCCATCTCCGACAAGCGGCCCTTCCACGGAGGGAAGAAGCCGGACCTCGCGGACCTGGATGTCTACGGCGCAGCTTGATGAGATGTTTAGGGTTTAGGGTTTGGGGTTTAGGGTTTAGGGTTTAGGGTTAGGGTTTAGGGTTTAGGGCGTAGGCTGTGCCTTTCAAAGTGAATGTAGAGATGGACGCTGCCGGTGCGATGCATAGCTTTCATTCTGATTGGATGCATCTAGCATGCGAGTCTCTAAACCCTTAACCCTTAAACCCTACAGACCCTAAACGAAGCGAAGGCGACCTGTCCTAATAGCACGTTGAGATTTATAGGTGTTTTCCAGCGCGAGCGGAGGCTCTCCGCGGCGCCACGATCGGGTTAGGGTATGTGGTTCAAGGTGTTCGTGGAGTTTTTAGTGCGCTTTGCGGGGTAGAGCAATGATGTTTTCAGACCTGGAGATTCCCTTCCTGGGTTCAAGAGGATCGTATTTAAAAAGATAGGAGTGGGGTTGCGCGGAGAAGCAGGCTTGCTGTTGTGACACTACATCACCGCAACACGACGGGGAATGTCACGTATGTCGAAGGTATACAGAACACAGATCACGCCCACAATGATTTCCCCAAAGGGTCCTAAGCACCTACACAATAGAAAGTAGGGTTTCTATAACAGGAATTTGCTATTACGGTTTGGGTAAGTGTCCCCCATAGGGGAGCTTAGGACCCTTTGGGTCCCAAACCCTATTTCAATTTCGGACCTTGGAACCCGAACTCTAGACCTACACATAAACCCTACCCTAAGGGTCCATGTACCTTATGTTTACATACTTTTCAAGGCCCAAGTACTCCCTACTCAGGTGCGTGGACCCGTAGGGCTAAACCATAAGCCCTCAACCCTTAACACCCTGCCTTCTATTCAAGGTTCTGCAGTCCATACGAGGACCGAGGGGGCTGTGCTCGGCTGGGCTGGTATGATCTTATTATATGCCCCTACCCCTTAAGTTATTTTGAGCCTAAGGGTTACGGCCCCTTCGGCTAGATGCTGTTTCTTTGTCTTCGTGTGTAGGGTTTAATGCAGGAGCCGAGAGAGTGCTTTCTTCGTACGCCCCATTAGAAACAGATAATTAACGCACTGCCATTTCGTTCACATTAAAAATCATGCGTCGCGTGTTTACTTTGTTCGTTTGTTCCTTACATTTTACTTCTGTTCACGCGGGCGCTAGTAATAATGTAATAGTGGCCCACGGTAATATAAGATTAATAAAGCCAATGAGCGTGCGAATTGCAGGGAATAAGAGAGTTGGCAGCAGGCACATGTTGACGATGCGCATGTTCACGACTCAAGTGAACTTTCCCCCGGATTGGGACGACGGCTGCGGCGCGGGCCTGGAACTCTGCTAGGACAGCAATTTGGATACCTTGCCCCTGCTACAGTGTTCTTACTTCTTCACGTGAAGCAGGACTCGGAGGTGATCGTTTGTTGCCATAGAGGCAGCGGAGGCAGAGGCCGAATTTAGTAGATTGTGTGGATGCGCAACACACGGCAGCCGTCCTGGAACAAGAGAGTTGACAGCAGGATGCCCGACGCTGCCAGGAAGGTGTCGTGTCTGAGGGAGAGGAGGTGGGGCCCGTGTGCTAGAAGGACGATTCAAGCCAACCCAACCCGTTCAGTTCAGCACATTTCAGTAGCTGATTTCGGATAAGACTTGAGCCGCTCATTTGTCACTTGTCAAAGATAAAGGCTTCAGAAAAACCGATACGAACGGAGCACAGAAAGCTTAAGCAATATATCGAGGAAACCTATCATGCTCCTGATTTGGACAGGTGGAAGAGAATTTCAGCCCTGCGCAATAGTAGCTGGGCGCGTGGTCTGCTGGCCAAGGCGGTACCTCCGCTAAGTCACATCGTCCTCGATGATCCTGGACGCACTGTGCTGCGAGCCATTGCGCGCGCAGGTCCTCCAGCCTCAGACCAGGCTGCAGCGCTTAGCACAGGCTGGCGTCATTGAGTGCGCTGATGATTAGTGTGGCCACCCCCGCACCCCGTTCCGTGTGGGGGGGGGGGTTGGGGGGTCTGGCTTTTTATATGATTTTAAAAGGGATGAGCTTGTATGAATGTTCAAGGGATCCATGCGATTTGAAAAGGGACGAATTTATTTGAAAGGGATCACATGATTTGAAAAGGGATCACATAATTTTAAAAGGGATGAGTTTGTATGAATTTGAAGGGGGTCCATCTATCCCAACCAAGCCAGCCCGCAAACAAATATAATTCCGGGGGACCAAATTTTTGTGTGATACGGCGTTCGGGCAGCTGCTGGACTACCCCCTTTGAAACGTGATTGCCTGGCCTTCGGTATTTTAAGAGGGAATCTTAGCTTTGCGTCTGGCCTGGAGACCGGGGAGCAGCCGTTTTATATTATACGGCATTCGGGCAGATGCTGGACTACCCGGCTTTGGAATTTGATTGCCTGGCCTCGGTACAAAAGCATTTTATAAGGAAATCTTATTAGCTTTGGGGCTGGCCTGGACTTCAGATTTCAGAGCCCGACAACCTCAGGCCTCAAGGTTTCAGGCTTTAAAGCTCAAAGCTTTGCTCAGGCTCAGGTCTTTGGTCTCCCGGGCTCAGTTCAGAAGCGATTTCTAGACAACAACTCTATTGACTCTAGTCAACAGCCTCGCCGAAATTTTGCATCGCCCGATGTTTCTTTTTCACAATTCCGGGGGGGCCTCCTCAAATAGACCCCACTGAATAAATAATTTCCGGATTTTTTCCACAATTCCGGGGCACCACGCTAATCAGAATACAACATAGGCTGGAGCCCAACGTAAATGGAACCCAGGCACTGTGAAGGCGCCCGTCCTGTGACAAGAACTTCTCAGGCGAAATAAACCTGCTCAGATGACTTCAAAGTATTCGTCATTCGCCATCCAGCCAGCCGTCGAAAACTCACGACAAACTCAGGACATGGTGACATCGACGATCTCCGCTCTGCGCGTGCCAAAAACTCTGTCCGTCCGTCCGTCCGCCTTGGCATCGGTCCGCTTCCAGGCGACGATCAGGATGAGGACGCTTTGCCGGTTAGTTTCAAAGCTCGGCCACAAGTGAAATTCTGGCACACCCTTTTACCTGATCGTGCCATTGCACGAGTTGCTAGTTGCTCCAGACTCGTGATGTAGAGGTGCTTCGAGACAGCGCGGAAAAAGAGATGAAGCCCTATGAAGCCTTGAAGCGTTACAATGGTTCGGATGCAGGTTGTTCGGACATGCTTGTCAAGGTGGTGAGCCCAAGGCGTGGGGCAGGGTAACTAAGGGAGGTTCGGGACTGCGTGCAAACTTGAACTTGAACTCTCTGCCGGTTTTCCCAAAAACACTTGGGCATGGAGCTGACGGTTCCCGATTTGTTTGCATGGCAAGCTTTAGCATCTACTTGCTACGTGTTGCCGGGCCCAGAGAAACATGTCGCAGAAGGCAGACGGATGCCTTTGCAGATTTAGCTTGAGCTTTAACGTAGGTAGAACAGAGCATGTGAGATCCGTAGTGACAGACGCCGCGTTCGCGATCCCCCACCTACCGGCCGAGAAACCATTTGAAGTCCGCGCTTGAAGACATTTAAAGTTTCACCTTCACACCGAAGCTTATATGCCACTTTCCTCTTAGGTCATCGCCCCCGCGCGAGATCTTCGCATTTCAAAAATCCTCTCTGGTTTCGAGCGGAGGAACAGTTGGCGACGAAGTCAGTGCCTCTTTCAAGTGTCTCAGTTGATTGTGTGCTCACCCTTGCACGTGTAGGCGTCAGAGTTCGAGCCGCCGAAAACGCCGCCTCGGCAGCAGGTGAAGCCTGGACTCAAGGCCAGATGTGTTGTGTGACATCGCGGTAGAACCCCGCCTCCGTGCCGGGAGTCCGTGGTGGGGGGGATTATGATCTTCCCCAGTCTGCTCTTTTTCCCCTGGCTCGTGATCCGCCGTTTCAAGGAGCTGCTCATAGTTTGTCTTTGGGTTTTTTTGTGTTTTGTGTTGGCACGGTCATCCTTTCTCTCGGCGCAATCCTGTTGGAGGCATCTATCCACGACGTGGAACAACAGCTGACGAAGGCACGCTGCTCAAAAAGTAACGTTTCTACACAATCTTGCGGGGACGGCGCGAGCTACAGCAGCTACAGGAATCGCGCCTTGCTCTACACGAGCTACAAGTGCACCAAGCGCAAGAGTTGCGGAGCTGCCAACTGAGACGCAGTCGGGCCCTCACTGCTAAAGAGTTCGTGAGCGTGCTTGCGTCGTTGCTCGAGTGCCCTTTTGCCTGGCAAAGCTTGCCATGCCCTTGGCTTTTCAGGCTGGCGCCTCAGGAGCCATTCAAGGACATGAAATAAACCCAGCGCTCACACAGATTATGGGGCGGCAGCTCAATTTGGCATCTCTCCAGGACCAGTTGAAAGCCGCCCGTGGAAAAAACAAAGAAGAGAAGCATTCGCAAGCTGATACAGCAGCTCAAGCTTTCTGATGCATTCTGGAGTTTCACGCAGTACAGAGACAGGGACTCTTGAGAGATGCTGGAAGCATGCCCATTGCGCCTCGATTTTGAGATCGAACTCGGTGGCTCAGTTTCTTTGCTTGGGCAGATTCCAAGCGTTCAAGAAAAAGGCTATTCCCCTTCCCAGTTCCTCTGCCCTTGCTTCCACCGGAAGGACTTTGGAACTCGAGACTCTCTTGTCAGTTTGGAAAGGAACGGCTGCGGCAGCAAGTCAACACCAAAAGCAGGCAAACTACCTAACTCTTCTGACAGCATCCCTGTCCCGAGGTCCCTTCCAGTTCTAGGCTTACACTTTTGTCCACCGAGACCAGTTACCAAGCACAGCAAAAGCGAGTGTTTCGTCGCTCAAAATGAAAGCCTAGCCTCTAAACCTCTGCACCCTAAACCCTAGCCCTGAACCTTAAATCCTAAACCCTTACATTGCCCAGCTGCCCACGAAGGAGGTCATATTCTCCACCCGCCTGTAGTCAGAGCACGCGCTTAGAGTTCGAGGTTGGGAGCCACAGCCCTTTGAGATATTAAAGGGCTTAGGGTCTAGGGTTTAGGATTTTCGGCGCACGGCCAAGATCCCAGCTTCAGAAGTGTGGACAGTTTGGCAGGGTCTAGGTTGTGGCCTAAGGCAAGTTTTGACTCCCGAAGTATGGATATAGGCCTTATCGTGAGGGCTGCGGGGTTTTGGCTTCCCAGAGGTATCCCTAAAACCTAAACCCGAAGCCCTAACCCCCTAAACCCTAGACCCTAAGCCCTAAACCTGAACAGGACACGAAGTCTATCGTGACATGCTCGAGAACACGCGCATACGAGACTGGATGGGCCGCATGGATGCCGCGACCGGAAAACCCGCAGAGCCCTTGGGCCAGCACTTCGTGGGGGCACTGTTTAGGATGCTTACGGTTTAGGGTTTAGGGTTTAGGGTTTAGGGTTTAGGGTTTAGGGTTTAATGACAAGGGACGAAAGGAGGGACCCTGGCCGGGGACCATAGGGGTAAAGGTATACATAGGGGGTACATAGGCCTCCCTCCTTGTATCCCTTAATGTTGGGCTTCGGATTCTTACCCTTAAACCCGGAAACCCAAAGCTCTTGAGCCGTAAGCCTACCTGCCCCCCACCCCCCCAAAACCCTAAACCCTAAACCCTTCTTCCCCCTAGGAAGAAGCCAAAAAAGGTTTCCCCCAAAAAGCCATAAGCCCGAATCCCGAGCCCCTGAACTAAGCCTTACCCTGCTTCAGGTGGTATCTGTGGGTTGGGGTGTAGGGTTTCAGGTTGCAGGGTTTAGGTCTAGGATTTAGGGTCTAGTCCTCAAAAACCACCCTCGGAGGACCACATCATGAACCGTAGAATTGGTATCATCTGCTCATCCTTATTTTGGCTTTACTAGGGTTTTAGGTTTAGGGTTTCGGGTTTAGGTTTTAGCGTTTAGGGTTGAGGGTTGTGGGTTCAGGGTTGAGGGTTGAGGGTTGAGGGTAGGTCTATCGACCACACGCCCTTTTCGGGTTCACATGGTCCCAAACAACTTGCCCGAAACGCAGGTAGAGTCGGGGCGCATGTCGAAGCTGCTGAACAGTGAGAGGCTGAAGGCTGTGCGACGCGCAAGGCAAACGCAGGGGAAGTCCAAATACCCCCCCTGCGAGTTTCGGCCGATGTCATCCAGCTGCGCCTAAACCCAAGCCCGACCCTAAACTAAAGGCGGCACTCGCGGGTCCCGACTTGGGTTGCCCACTTGCTACTCGGAAGATCTACTGGAAGTCTCAAGGAATATTCTGGCTGTGTGTTCAAACACGGGACCCCCTAATGTTATGAGAAACCTCACTGTTAAGGATCCTCCAGGGTAATCCGAGCATCTGTTTAATTGGGGGGGCCCCCTACCACCGCAATAAGAAAGGCCGGGTTCCGCAATAGTAAGACCGTGGCCCTGTATTGATTCTCTATTCAAAACAATAGGCCGCAGATCCCTGAGGTGTTGGAGCTTCGCAGCTCAGCAAACAAAACAAGAAGCCTGCGGACAGATTTTGGAACCTCCCCGAAAGCATCTCCTTTAAATGTGGTGGTATTGGCCCACACGAAATCCACCGTAATGGAAAGTAGTCTTCCGGCGGGCTTCTCGGCGAAAAATATTTCTTTAAATGTGGGGGTATTAATTAAACAGATGCTCGGATTAGAGAAATGTTTTGCGTTGGGAAGGTGATGGTGCCTATCTTGCTGCAGTAGGATTTCTTAAGGGTTTGGGATTTAGGGTCTACAGGGTGGGGCCCCCTTACTATACTAACTGTAGTTAAGGGACTTATAACCTAACTTAGGGTCCTTATAACCCAATTTAGGGCCCTTATAACTCTACTTATAACTAGGGGGCCCCACCCTGTAGGGCTTACTGCCTACGACGACGGCCGCAAAATCATCCATGTGCTGACGATGCCTGAGATCGAGTGTGCGAGATGATGTCAACCCTCAACCGCCTGAACCCTAAACCCTAAACCCTAAACCCTAAACCCCAAAACCTAAACCCTAAACCCTAAACCCTACACCCTAAACCCTAAACCCTAAATCCTATCAAAGCTAGCGGCTCTCGACGTCGGCCCTACGATCAGAAGTTCATCCGCACCAGCGGGCAAGCGCAGCTCTTACCACTTTCTCGCCTCCGCTTGGGTTCAACTGGGGTTGATGAGGTTTAGGGTTTAGGTTTTAGGGATTAGAGTCTAGGGTTACCAGAATTGGCGGGCCTGTTTAACAGCAGGGATTTTTTTTTTTTTTTTTTGGGGGGGGGGGGGGGGGGGGGGGGGATTGGATGAAATTACGGAGGTTTTTAAGATCATGTGGGCAGAGGGGGGGCGGTAGGTGAGAGAAGCAATAGCTGCGTCGGCGCTGGACTTAGTTTCGAAGCCCAAGGATCGGTGTGCTTGGAAGATGCAATACGAAGTAGATAAAACATTCAAAACCTTACGGAATATGTGTGTGTGTGTGCTCATATGTGTATATGTATGTATATGTATATATATATATACACATATATTGTCATACACCAATAGTTACAAGAAGAGCAATAGTTACATGCAATATATATATATATATTGAGGTCTACATATATATATATAGATATATAAATGTATGTAGTACATACTTGGGCCCCTATAGAGCTACGATGTATGAGCCGCTTTGAGGTCTAAGCATATACACCCTGTCTGGGCACACTCGGGCTGCGGGCGAGGTGTCTCAGCGTGAAGGACTCCGCCCAGTTCTTGCCTCCTGTTGCTTGGGAAAATGGCACAGAGATCAGGGCTTGGGGATGTTTTGGGGGGTGTAGGCTTTAAGTTTCCAGGGCTTGGGGTTCAGGGTGTACATGGGGCTTTGGGTTTTGGGTTTAGGGTTGAGGGTGTTCCGAGTTCAGGGACTAGGGTGTTTAGGGTCTCAGGCATTTAGGTTGAGTGCTGTGGGTTTTAGGGTTCATCTCTCCTCGACCAGGGAGCTGCAGGCTTTAAGTGATTTGCGGGAATGTGCTCGAGTGCTGCCATGTAGGCCATGACCTGCAGGCACCCGCAACACAGTGCGAGCGGCTTAGGGTTTAGGGTTTGGGATTTAGGGTTAGGGTTTAGGGTTTAGGGTTTAGGGTTTAGGGTTTAGGGTTTAGGGTTTAGGGTTTAGGGTTTAGGGTTTAGGGTTTAGGGTTTAGGGTTTAGGGTTTAGGGTTAGGGTTTAGGGTTTAGGGTCTAGGGTTTAGGGTTTAGGGTTTAGGGTTTAATCTAATGAAACAGGCCCCGCTAGTATTTAGGCTTCACGTGGGCTTAGGGCATTTTCTTTCTTGGCTGGGTTGGGGTAGTAACAGGCCTTCTAGGGTCTTCTGCTTCTATCCGAGGTAAGATAAGGGGGGGCAAGGGTCCCCACATAAGTGGTTTAGGGTTTAGGGCTTAGGGTTTAGGATTTAGGGTTTCGGGTTTAGGTAGGATAAGGGGGACCCTTAAAAGGGAACCCTTCTGAACCTTCTTCTGGCTCTCTTAGACAGGGGCCTTGTTGAGAGGGTCTATATCCCCAAGGGTCCCCCTAATACTATCCCCCAGATTCAGGGGTATAGGGTTTAGGGTTTCGGGTCTCGGGTTGTATGGGCCTGATGACATGTCAGGGTTATGCCCTGCAGCTTTGTTTAGGGGTTTAGGGTGCAGGGTGCAAAAAAAGCCTTCCGCCATCAGAGTTGTCGATCCTGCGGTAAGGCCTTGCTTGTTGTGTTCACCGAGTCGGAATAACTACTAATGGTGTTCCCTTCTGGTCACAGTCCCTTTAGAACTTTGCTATAACAGCCCCCCCCCCCCCCCCCCCCAAATCCTATTGAAATTACTAAGGCCCCTACAGCAATTTCCTCAGCTGCTATATGCTATATTAAAAAACACAGTTTTGTTTTTGAGGGGGGGGGGTGCTGCATACATACTCGGAAGTTTACATCCGCATCCCAGAAACTTGCAGGGTTGGGGGCTGCAAGCAAACCCTAAACCCTACCCTATGCCCTAAACCCCAAACCCCCTCAACCCCAAGCCCTAAACCCTAAACCCTACCTTGTGACATACTGGTAATACTGGTACTCAAGTCCCATGGACCATGACCTAGGAGCCCTAAACCCTACAGGGTGGGGCCCCCTTACTATACTAACTGTAGTTAAGGGACTTATAACCTAACTTAGGGTCCTTATAACCCAATTTAGGGCCCTTATAACTCTACTTATAACTAGGGGGCCCCACCCTGTAAACCCTAAACCCTAAACCCTAAACCTTTGTTTTTAGTGTTTAGGGCTTGGGGAGGGTAGGTTCCTGTTTCAACAACCACCTCTGCAACAGGCCCCGCGGCTTCTTCTGCTGCAAGGTGCTCTTAAGCTCGTCAGGGGAAAGAGCTTAGGGAGTTGGTCCACAGGGTTTAGGGTTTAGAATTTAGGGTTTAGGGTTTTTGGGGTTTGAGTTCAGGTCCTACGGCTTAGTCTTCGGGGTCGGAAGGGCTTAGGGTTTTTAACCCTAAAGACCTAGAGCCCTAAACCTCTGAAGCATTGAGGAGGCCCCCCTGACGGCATTTGGAGAGAGTATGATCCCTTTGGGGTTTAATCGCTGTTAAGGTTTAATCTCTTTGGGATTTAATCCCTTTGGAGTTGAATTATCCCTTTGGGGTTCAGTCCCTCTGGGTCTTCGGTCTCTTTGGTTGTGGGTTTTTCGCCCCCGGTGCCCTCGGGGTTGGGGGTTTCGGGGTTGAGGTTGGAGTCTAGGGTTAGAGATATGCATATCCACCCTAAACCCTAAACCCTAAACCCTCTGTGGAACCATAGCTGCCCCCCCCCCCCCCCCCCCCCAATTTTGGAGTCGAGTTGGTCTTAGAGGGGTGGTGCTTAGAAGCTTGTTCAAGGAGTTCAGGGCCTGTAAGATGTAGATTGTCTTTGAGGTTTAGGGTTTAGGGTTTAGGGTTTAGGGTTTAGGGTTTAGGGTTTAGGGTTTAGGGTTTAGGGTTTAGGGTTTAGGGTTTAGGGTTTAGGACTCTGGTTGGAAGTTCCTTCTGTCGCTGACGGGGTTTCAAGGGTGTCTTGCTGCAGGAACCCGCGCGAAGATGCGCCATTGGAGGCGGGCCCTAGAAACCCTCAACCCTAAACCCTAAACCCTGAACCCTAAACCCTAAACCCTAAACCCTAAACCTCTAACCCTAAACCCTAAAGCCCAAAACACCTAAGACTCTAAGGAAGCTACGGTATGCTAGACTCAGCTACGGCCACCCCCGAAGCTCCCAAAGCCCCAACTGCCTCAGCGTTCATTCAGGGGTTTAGGGTTTAAGGTTCAGGGTTTAGGGTTTAGGGTTTAAGGTTTAGGGTTTAGGGTTTCGGATTTAGGGCTTAGGAGTTAGGAGCTTAAGGGTTTGGCGTTTAGGGTTTAGGGTTTAGGAGTTAGGATTTTAAGGTTGGGGTTTAGGGTTTAGGAAGTCTAGGAAGAGGGCTCCCTTATCGGGAACTAAACCCTAAACCCTAAACCCTAAACCCTAAACCCTAAACCCTAAACCCTAAACCCTAAACCCCTCAACCCCTCAACCCCTCAAACACCTCCTCAAGCCGAAGTCCGGCTTCTGACCTGGCTGTAGTTCGGGATCGGTACCCTGAAACCCTCAACCCTAGCCCAAAACCCCAAACCCCAAACCCTAAACCCTAAACCCCTAAACCCCTAACCCCTAAACCCCTAAACCCCTAAACCCGTAAACCCCTAAACCCATCTGAGCCTAGGGTGGACTTTAAGCCCATGAATCTCCAAGCATGAGGGCCGCAGGTTTCGCAAGAGCCCGCGTTGCCGAAGTCTCGAACGTCCCTAAACCCTAAACCCCAAAACCCTAAACCCTAAACTCTATCCCTACCTTCCCATTCTCTCTGAACCTGTTCGGTTTTTCTTGGTTTTCAGCCAGGAATACATAGACCTAGAGCCCAATGGGCAAAGAGGCTGCTGAAATCTTTTTCGCCTGTCCACTGCAGTTTATCTCATCATGCAGCTGTCCCCAGCTGCCAGAAACCCGAGGTTCACAAGCGAGGCAGCAGCACGACACAGACTTTACATAATATTCAGGCTGAGATGATGCTTGAGTAGTCTTGGTTCAGCATATTTTTCTCTACCATTCAGCTGTTGCGAGCTCGCTTGCGGGCTGGTTCAGCCGTACCCCTCAACCCTTCCTGCTCGGCTGGCGTGAGCATGTTGAACCATTCAAAGCTCCAAGCAGTAGCACAGGCCATGGCCTGATCCTTTGTACGTTGGGTGGATTTTGCACCCGCATGGTTCTCATCCCTGAAACAGAAAGCTCTGGACATCCTCTTTGTACTTGGGTGGCGAAAACCTGTGGGAAGCTTCACTTGGCAGAATGGAGAGGAATCTGTTGGGTAGCCGAAGTACCGAGCGCAACCCGGAGCTACTTCACCATCAGGAGGAGGAGGTCGTTGCACGGGCGATGCGTGGGGTCCATCCACACGTTCCTTTCAAAAGGGATGCTTTAGAGCTTTATTAAGGACTTTTGATGTATTCGCAGCTTCACTACTGTGGCAAGGGTTGGGGGTTTTAGATGCCAAATTGAATTTTTTTTGACATGAGCAAACCACCTAAGCAAAGAAGAGCTTAAAATGCTGCCAAATATGAGCTCCTTCCGCTGCATGTCGATGTCCTGTGCGATAGCATCCTCGGAAGCCCGGTCGTGGCATGGAGCAGCTTCAGCAGCTGCGGCGACTTCATCTCTGTGCTGCTCGGCAGCATTGTTGCTTGCCTCTGTCGGTGCTTCTTCCATGTTCGCCTCTGATGCTGGGTCATCTCCCATCTCTTCCATGAGGCTTATTTCTTCTTCGTCGTCTGTTTCTCCTTCAAGTTTTTCGTCGGGCTCCCTGTTGTCATCCTTACTTCGGTGAGTGGGTTTAGGGTTTAGGGTCTGGGGCCTGAACGGTAGACCCTTTTTTCCAAAAACCCTAAAACCCTAAACCCTAATATGGAGTGAAAAACTTTAAGGTGGGGTTTAGGGTAGAATACGAGGGCCCTCAACACCATCCACATATTAGAGCATGTAGGATTCTGCTGCTTTGTCAGCCTCCTTGTCAGGAAGCTCTTCCAAAATCTCGCTGATGTACTTCTCTGACTTCTTCTCATGTTCAAGGAAAAGCTTGACCCGAGACTTGTAGTCGAGCTTGCCGTGCTTCAATCCCAGCGAACTGCAGATGCTAGACAGCAGGGAGCGGGGCACTGAAAGAATGGAGTACTCGGCAACGTAGCTGGCCAGACTCATCCAACCAGACACCTGCTTCCATGCCAGCTGGTCGTGTGCCAAGCACTCCTCTGTGAGGGCCACGTGAACTTCGTGAAGGTCTCCAACGATTGTGTCTGTCCGGGGAACTTCCAAGGCCTCAAAGGTAAAGACATTCTCTGCAAACCTTTTCAATGGCCAAAGGCGTGCAGCATAAGGACGGGAGGAGAGCACGAGCGAGCGGGTGTCATCTGTGGGCTGGTGTGCACGGCAGGAAATGAAGCAATGCTCCGGAACCAGCTTGCTTGTCCACATGGATGAAAACACACTGAGAAGGACCTCCTTCCTGTCATCCTGCCTGTCCAATTCTGGCCGGATGTGCACATGATAGCAAGTGCTGAGGACCTTCATGAGGGAAAGCCTCTGCACCAGTATGTGTGGCTTTGTGTAGTTCTTATTGGTGCGATGCTTTGTGAGGCCCTCTGAGCAGATTCCCAGCTCCGTGTCTGTAGCCTTCAAGGCACTGTGCACCCGAGCTTTGATGTGTTTCTGCGACAGTGGCTGTTGCCAATCCTGGGCAGTGAGGTTCAGGACTTCGGCACCAGCTGGGCGTTTCAGGGTGGACTTGTGTGCCACAGCGTGCAGGTTGTGCGGGTTTGTCTTCTCACTTTTGGCATGCCTTCGACCAGCATCTCTCAGATCGTTGAAGCACAATTCGGAAGGCAACGAGCAAAGTAGACTGGAAGTCCCAGGGCCAGTGAGGCCAGCCATGCATCTGCAACATTGTCGGAAGGCCTGCCCAGCGGCGGTGTCCATGGCCTCGGACTTGAAGCTGAAGGACCTGACGTTGTGAGTTTTTGTTTTGTTTTGACTGGGTTAACATGACTTACCGAATCCAGGGTTGAAATCTCTAGTCTGTGCTCATGAGGAGGCCCGTGAAACTGAGCACCACACTCCCCCTTTGTCATGATGTCTCTGTACGGTTGATAGCGGGTGAAAGAAAGAAGACCGTACAAAGCACATTTGCTCGGGAGGACATCGACAATTTCCGTCACAAAGAGCCATTCCTTCTGCATGTCTTCCAGACAGCTTGCCCGGGCTTGCGCGTTCAGGCATGCAATGGCTCTCCAAGGAAATGAGGTGTGGTAGGCGTCCAAGGAACACAGGGAGCTCAGATGGCAAAGGGTCAAACTTGCCAGCCATGTGCGTGACTCGGGGTCGTTGTCTGCAGAACAATACGGGATGGCTGCACCTTTAGCTGCGTCCTGTAGAGTCTTCCTTAGGCGTCACATCTAGAAGGCTTCAAAGACTGCTTGGACTGGACTATTAACCGAGCTTCGTGATGAGTCGTTGCACCCGCTTGCCAGTGTGCCAGTGGCCAAGGACAAGGCATGCTTCAAGGAGGCGCTTGAGTTGTTCTGGAAGTCTCGTGCCTTAGATGCAACATTTAGAACTGTAACTAAGAACCTTTGACCCCAGGCCCACTACTGCAGCCCAGGGGCACAGTCACACACGAACATTCTCAAGGTTGGAAAACCACAATGAAGGCCCTCATCTTGTCTTGGTTTGTGTCATCAGCCAGCACCTAGATGAACACAGGTGAGCAGCGTTTCTGTGCGAGGTCCCCTTAAATCCGCTATTTCGGGTTTGGGATTTAGGGTTCAGGGTGTCAGTGTTTAGGGTACAAGAGCAAGAAGAGCAGCTAAAGCACGTGCCATGCAGCGACCCGGGCAGAGAAGCTATCGTCACTGCCATCACTGCGGGCGGTCATCCCCCACGGGTTTCGCCCTTCACTGAAGAAGGAGAAGCAGTGAGCCATTGCTTCTGCGTGCCATACCCCGTCCAGGGCAACACTGTAGTCCCAGAAGCTGAACCAGCGACTGTCCTTGGAGGTCTCGGCCCGAAGATGTAGCCTGGCTGTTAGGGTCTTGGTTTTAGGCTGGGGTTTAGGGCTAAGGGCTGAGAATTCAGGGTTGCTGTAAGATACATTTTGTGTGCACACCGACTCACAAACTATTTTCAAACCACACGTGGCCTTGCCGGTCACGTAGCATGCTCAAAGCATCGGCTGCTGTGAAGCTGCTCTCGGCAATCCCACTCCCATTGTGCAAGCCTGCCGCATCCTTAGCCATGCCTGGTATAAACATCTGTGCAAAGTCGGCGTTGGGGTCCTTTGACAGAAGCTCGATGATGCGGTCGCGGGCATCTGAAACCAAACGGCCAAACTTTGATGTTTTGAATGGTCCCCTCGAGAAGCGAAAGAGAACCCCCAGCTTCTTAAGCAGATCTGCGGCCCCTGTGAGGCCACGAATGGCCTGGGCACATCTCCGTGCGGAGCGGTGGAAGATGTCGGGCCATAGCACAGCCCAGCAATCTGAGGCACTGAGGTGTTGCCATGCCACGAATCCCTGAGGTCATTTTGAGAAGCAGTTTCAGGGTTGAGGGTTTAGGGTTTAGGGTTTAGGGTTAAGGAGATTTCGTGTTCGGGGCTTCATAAACCTCAGCCAGGCAAGCCTGTGTCCCTTCGTCGGCACTGAAAACCAGTCTTGTGAAGTTTTCGTGCTCATAGAAGTCCTTGCGGGATTCCAAGGCCTCTGAGTCCCAGGTAAAGAAGAAGTGTGCGTCTGACGGAAGCTGCTGCGGTAGGAGTCGCAACTCACTATTGTCGTAGACATGTCTTTCACAGCCTTGTCCAGCAGGTTTCAAGGGATTCGGCGGCTTGCAGCTCTGAAGGGTGAACCCGGAAGGCATGGCTTGCTGCAGAGAGTTTGCAATTCCAGCTAGCAGGTCTTTTGTGGGCTTGCGAAACTCTCGGAAAGCAAAGGCGTTCTTGGGAAGCTGCGTGCGCTGCGTGGCGTCCTGCGGCAGTCGACCCTGCAAGGCTGCAGCCAGGCTTCGTGAAGCCTCTGCAGCTTCGTCTTTGTTACACACGTTCACAGGTAGCATCTGCGTGGCTCCGGGAAAAAGACAACCGTCCAGCATAAACACCACGGACAAGACCTGTTTCGGAGGGAAAGGAAGGCAGTACAGCAAGCATCCCCCCACGTTTAAGTTTCCCCACTGCCCTCCCAGGGAGCCTTCTCAGTGGCCACTGTGGCCTCGTCAAAGCAAAAGTTCAGGCACTTCATCTCTTGACGGCTAAGAGCAGCTGCAACGTGGCTCTCTGTCTTCAGGAGAAGTCGGGCCACAAACTCAGCGGCTGTCTTGGTAGCCAGATTCGAGTTCTCAGCCACGAGTTCTAGCTCCGAAAGGCACCTTTCGTCCTTCAAAGACACGTAGCCTGTACCCCGGCAGAGGAAGCGGCTTACCATGTTCATGCGAAGCGACCTGTTGCCCTTCCTGCGTGACACAGCCATGTACGGATGATACTTGTGAGCAATGTTGGGGTCCGGGCATTGTTCTGTGGTTGCCCTTTCCAGACTCTCTTCTGCACGTTGCGCAAAAACGTGCAGGACACGTTTTGTCAGGCGACGGAAACCAAGGGAGTTCCAGAAATCCTTATCGGATCTCATCCTCAGGCACGTGACAAGGAAGGTGCTGAGCGGCATTGTGGCATTTGTGTCTTTGCCAGGGATTTTTTTTGCAAACCTGGCGGGCAGAAATAAAGACAAACTTCGTCAGGGAAAGATGCAGAAGTTTACAGCCCCAACAAAAAAAATCTCACCGAAATAGACAGGAAATTCCTCAGCGAAATAGCAGAAAGAATCCTCAGCCGAACCCTAAACCCGAAATTTAAAGGGGAAGCCCTAAATTGAACCTTAATCCCAAAACGGAAACAAACGGGAGACCTCAACCGCCCCAGGTAAGGCCTTGCCCAACTGAGACCAAGCTCGTGCAGTGCTGCTTTCAGTGCTGGCACAGGCATCAGGTTCTCTTGCACCTGAACACAGAAGACTCGGGCGTGGGGCAGCAGGGGAATGGAGTCATTGATGCTCATGTGTTCTTCGAATGTTTGCAGGACCCCCAAACACTCCATCAGAGCATCAGGTCCCAGGCTTGCTGTGGGAAGCAATGTGGCCAGAGTGACAAGTATCCCCAGGACTGTGCAGCAGTCCACTGGCAGGGAAGTCAATCCGGCGATGTGGCCTTTGTAGGTTGGTCTGCGTGCCACCTTGGGAACAAAAGAAAGAAAGATCTCAGAGACGGCCTCAGAAAAAAGAGAGAGATAGAGAGAGAGAGAGACTGAAAGTGAGGATGAGAGTGAGAGAGAAAATGAGAGTGAGACTGAGAGCGAGAGAGAATCCAAAACGGGATCAGCAATTGGTGGAGTCAAAGAAAGATGTCGATCTAAGATACCCACATGCCGAGTTCCCACTTCCAGCAAGTGTGCCAGAGGCAAGTAGTTGCCGGCATGGTTCTTTGTGAAGTACTGCGTATATGGAGTGCGAAGAGAATACCATTCTGCTGTGGAAATAAAGTGCCGATACCCATCAACGGCGTCATTGTTCTCAACCTGTCCCACGTGCAAAAACAGAAATGCTACGTACGTGAAGAGGAGAAATCAGCGTTGTGCCAGAACCCGGCCTGCAAGACAGTCCAGACACCACGTCTGTTCGAAAGAAATCTGAAGACATGACCTGGACAATCCCGATCTACACCTGGGCTTCGCTTTTCAGGGGAGGTTTCGGCGTCGTCATCATCCTCCAAGGCAGGCGAGGGCTGCTCCGGAAGGCTTTCCAGACTGGGCTTCGGGGCGAAGGGCGTGTCAGGACCGTACATCTGCACAAGCTGCTCATGCTGTTTCTCAAACTTTTTGAGATTACTATGCCATGCGGCATCCCGATGACTAGGGGCCACGTCAGCGTATGTCTTCCATGCCTCAGCCACCTTCTTTCTGACAGACAACAATGCTATGCAGCGAGAGCCGTTCTCATCTTCCAGCGGGACCTTTTCCAGCAGAGCCCGAATCTCGCCGAGCCAATCCTGGAGTTTAAGGTGTTAGTGTTTAGGGTGAGGGGTTCAGGCCTTGAGGTTCAAGGCCTAGGGTTTAGGGTTTAGGATTTAGGGTTTAGGGTTTAGGGTTTGGGGTTTAGGGTTTAGGGCTACCCCCAAACCCACCTCCAGGATCATTCTGGCCACACCGTTTCCCCCGGCACGGCCCCGGAGCGCTCAAGAGGCGCACTATGGCAAAAAGAAGGCCAGTAGGTTGAGTTGGAATCTTCAGTTTTACAGTGCGTACGTCCCACCTTTCCCATTCTGGCCCGTATCCTTCTGGCCTTATTTTTGGCTCTGCGAGCAACAGAACTGCTCCTGTAGCCCCAGTAGGATTCCCGTTAGCGAGAACGTTGCCTGCTAGCGAGAACGTTGCCTGCTAGCGAGAACGTTGCCTGCTACCGAGAACGTTGCGTGCTAGCGAGAACGTTTCTGCCCGGGAGAACGGTTCTGGCCTGGAGCCAGCAGCAGGAGGACAGCACAAGAGCAACTTTCAAGCAAGAATGCTTCAAACAAAGAGCACGTGCACCTTTCAGAGCACAAAGCTGAGATCAACAAATTTCTACCTGGCATTCTCTGTCCCTTAGTCCATGGTGTGAAGATTGTGTACAAAAGGCCGATGCAGGCGAACAGCCCAACGACTCAAAGCCTCATAGTCGTAGAGCAGTAGGTCATCTCCACGACGATCTTCGACGAAGATATGCACTCCTTCATCCAAGTAGTTCTTGTCCCCGACTTGTGCTGTGGCCAGAAAGAGAAACATGGCCCCAGGCCAGGCTTCCAGATAAGACCAAGTCCTCTGACACTGCACTTCAAGCTGCCACCACCAAGTTGCATGCCGACTGGAAAGAATCGGCACGGCAGAGGCCGAAACTATGGGCCCCACCTCCGAACAGGAACGAGTAATTTTGTTGGAGCAGGACTTCATGGGAAACACGGTGAGGCTGCAAGGACAAGAAGGCTACGTAAATGCTGCAGCGAAAACCAGGAGATCAAAAAACATGTCCGTATTCCTGTTCAATCAAGGGCAGGTAAAATCAATGGAGACAGCATCTTTCCTTCAGGAGCATGTGCACACGTGGTGTCTTGCGATGGCGTCTGCGTCAGGTGCCCCACCTACAGCAGCGTGACAAAACCAAGGCAAATGGGCTGCGAGGCCCAAGGACTCCAGAGGAGATTCACTCGGAGTCGGACGGAAACTGAACATCCTTAGCGTCAGTGCCCTCAGCGGCTCCATGAGCTGCCTTCTCCTGGACTGGCGGGGTTCCTGCGGGTGGAGAAGTGGTCTCTTGAGGCGACTTCTGAGGGGTCTTCTGAGGGGTTCCATCATCACTCGGGAAGAGGCTGCGAGAAAGAAGACGACCAGCACGATCACGATGCGTGTCCTGCAAAGCTGTAGAGGGTTGCGGTTTTGAGCGCCTAAGGTCCGTTTAAGCTTGCGTGACACACACTGGAACATACCCATGCAGTCCAGGTCTTTGGCCATGTCTTTAAGCATGCGGTGCATGCTTTTGCGACCCACCCAACTCATGGCCGACAAAACAGAGCGGGCTCCATCACCCATGGCATCCACAGTCCAGCCGTCACGGAGTGCATCAAGGAAAGCACGAATGCTGTCCTGAGGAGACGGATGGGGGTGATGGGGCAAAGGCGTCTCTGACAGCCCAACCCAACAAGCGTGAGCCAATTCCTGAGTTCAGAACAATGCCATCTTTCTCCAGCAGGTCCCAAAACAGGATGCGGTCGCCCTCCTGGGCAAAGTACATGGCCATCTCATCCTTGAGGAAGGTTTGGATGGCCTTGGCATCATCCTTTTCCTTGTCCCCACCCTCAGGACCCAGCAAGTCAGGCTTGCTTCTCTTGCCCCCCTTTCGAGCGAAGCGGGCGGAGAGGAGATCATCATCATTGGAAATCTGCCACTCCTTGTTGTTGGACGTTTGGTCTCTCCATGAGCCACGTGTTGTGGGAGCCTGCAGCAGAGCAGAAACAAAAACAGGTATGCACTAAACATCAAGAGCACATGCCCAGCCCTGCGTGTGCCTGAGTGCCTAAGTCCGACTTACTCGACGTACGTCGCACAGGCTTGCGTGTTGAAGGCGTCTTGTGCTCAGCATCGTCACTGCCATCTTCGTCAGATGATGGCAGCGATGCCTGACTACTGCGGCGTCGTACTGAGCCTGACAGAGCCTTACTTTTCTCGTCCTGCATATCTCCAGCAGCCTCGTGCTGCAACTTCTGCAGCATGTCCTTTGCCTCTTTCTGCCAGGACAGTGACGTGTCCGACTGGTTGCGTGTCTCCACTTCGCTCTCCAGGGTCCTTCTTTACATTTACATGTACACATGAACGGAACTACACGAGAGTGAACATGCCAGCTTAGTCCGATAGGTCCTGCGTATACTGGCAACCGTTTTGTGCTGAGAGATGACCGTCAGCGAATGCAGCTCCGTGCCTCGATGCGTTTTTTTTAGGGGCTGCTCGGCCTCCACAAGGAACTCGGGAGTCGCAAAACCCTAAAACCCTAAAACCCTAAAGCCCTAAACCCTAAACCCCCAAACCCTAAACCCCTAAAGCCCTAAACCCTAAACCCTACCGACTCAGCACCTCAGGTCTACCTCGGTAGTGGTGCCGACAGGTTTAGACCTTCAGGCTGGAGGGTTTAGCTGCTTGGGCTTTAGGGTTTGGGGTTTAGGGTTGAGGGTTGAGAGCTTTGTGTTAGGATTTAGTATTCGGAGTGTGTTTTTGGCGGGGGAGGCTTCTTGGGGCTTAGGGTGCTTCTGAGCTGTTCTTGTCTTGGCCCCCTTGAACCCTTCATCATTGACAAACCTTTCATGGTGGGCAAAATGGAAAATCGTTCAGCAGCCAAGCACTAGAACCCTTAACTTAACAGGTCTAAAGACTTTAGGGTTTAGGGTTTAGTCTAAGTGCAAGGAGCGGGAATAACAGAGGGAAAGACCCTAAACCCTAAACCCTAAACCCTAAACCCTAAACCCTAAACCCTAAACCCTAACTAAACCCTAAACCCTAAGCCCTAAACCCTAAACCCTAAACCCTAAACCCTAAACCCTAAACCCTAAACCCCTAAACCCTTAAACCCTTAAACCCTTAAACCCTTAAACCCTTAAACCCTTAAACCCTTAAACCCTTAAACCCTTAAACCCTTAAACCCTTAAACCCTTAAACCCTAAACCCTAAACCCTAAACGCTAAACCCTAAACCCCCCCCAAAGGCACAAAGTAGATGGCTTGCTACAAGGCACACTTCTCGATGAGCTTGAGCAGGCGTTCTCGCCATTGAGTCTCGGCTTGACTCTCGGCCTGCGTCAGTTGCACCTTGAGCTTGAGCGAGTCCGGGCAGTTGGCGTCGAGATTGCTCTGTTGCTTGGCACGTTTGCGAAGCTGCCAGGGAAACAGAGATGAAATGATGAGGTTGAGAAACTGAAAACACGAAGAGCAAGCAGCAAACTGTAGAACATCTCCCCTAACAGCCTCCAGCAGCTCCCCACCAACTCTCATGAGTGCATTCTCTGTGAACCCGGGCACAAGTCGAGCCAAGCATGTGGCAAGCAACCACGGTGAGAGATCTGACAATCTCGTGGCCCGAGCACTCGAAAGCCGAAGATGCTTCACAGTCCTGTAGTTGGAGAGGAAGCTAAAAATAGTCCAAACAAACAGAAAGGGAACTGAGTGCAACAATAAATTGAGGCAGGGTGCAGACCGAAAGCAACAGCAATGGCTGTGACAGCTTGCATGTCTGGGGACTCATCTTTCGACGGGGAAGATGAGCCGGAACTCCGGCGTCGACGACGATCCTTCTGAGACTTCTTCGCCTTGTGACTTGACCTCTTGGCAGCCATGGCCAGCAACAGAAAACTTCAATTTGCCTCCCAGGCCAATCACAGATGACAGCACGTTGTGAGGCTGCGATCCATCAGGACACGTCATATTGTAAAGGTTTGCTTTCCGAGATGGGGTGCCAAACATGACACTCAAGCAAGCCAAAGTGCCACAAGATGCAGGCACTGCATGCTGACAAGCCGATTTTCGCAAGTAGCTGAGGGTAGCCTCTTCGGGCCCGGGGGTCTCAGCTCTAGGTTGCAAGATGCCAGCTGACCACTCTGGGAACAGCTTTGCAAGAACAGCCAAGGCGGGAACCAAATTGAACATCCACAAAATCGCTTGGCCTCAGCTTGTGCCTTCTGGCTGCAAGCCACAGCAACAGCACTCCTGTAAAGCCAACAATCAAGTAGTTCCAGCAGAGATGCCACAATGAAGAGGCAGGCAAGGAGAGATCACTCCTAGGGCAGGAATACTTATGGGCTTCGGCTATTTTGGGATAGAAGTCCGTTTGAGTCCTGCGAGTAGCATCATGGTTCACAGCAGCCTGGGCCAGGTGAAGAACGAATTGTTTGGGACTCTACGAAAATTAGACGTGAGGAGCAGTTTTTTTTGCGATTGACCTTAAGAAGCCCAGAACCGAGGCCTCAGAGCCACCGACAGCATTGCGAGCGGGAGGCTCGTCTCCTGGAACAGCGAATTGTCCAGAGCAAAATCTTTTTAAAGAAAGAAAGATGAGTGCCTAGACCTAGACCTTTCACAGCCTGTGCCAAGCCCCACAAATTTGAGGGCCCAAGTCAAACGATAATGTTGCATTGCGTCATCTACAGGTTCTGTCCTCCATCGTCAGACGTGTTGGGGTCCACTGGCTGCCAGCCTGGGAAGGAATGGAAGCCCCTACAAGAGGGGCATGACTAGTATCAACACTCAAAGACAATGAGAGGTACATCTAAATAGAAACACATGCTCACCCGCGAAATGTCAGTGCAGTGACCAGTTTCCTTTTCAAAACTGGGCCCCTGGCTGAAAGCTTCTGAAGGGGGTCCGGGAGCATCACTTTCGGAATCGGAGTCACTCGGATCATCGCTGCCCAAGTCATCCGATATCTCAAACGGATGGGTAGCAGACAAGAGACAGGCCTTTCGTTTCAAAAGGGCTTGTTTGACTAGACGGGGGTTCGGTTTGCTACAGAGCATGTCTTTCAAACCTGGGAAATTCGGGTCATTGTCATTCCAGGCAATTTGCTCTGCAGCAGCTTTGGCCTCCTCCAGGGCAGCCTGAGGGGTTGGCAAGCGACTCGCGAGGTCGAGAGCAAAAGCTTTGCGTTGCCGAACATTGCTGTTCTGCAAAAGCCAGCTGTAGCATGTGGCCACAGCCTCCCCAAACAGCAAAGGATAAATTGCTGAGTACACCATGTCCGGGGTTCCTTGCCTCGAGTCCAAAATGCTTGAATACGGATCCAGATAGAACAAAGAATCAAAAATGAAACATATTTTGGGGGGATAAGCTAAATTTAAAAAAAACCTGCAAAGCGCATATTCGATCTAGTCTTGTTTTTTGCAAAGCGGGCAACCTTCAAACTTGAAAACAAGCAACCTCCAGCCCGCGCGAGACTGCCTCATAAGGGTCGGCAAATTCCTCCTGGAAGAATTCGTCTGAATTATCTCCTGAAGCTCCCCGAGCAAAACAAGGCCAGGCCATGAGCCAGTGAGCTGCAGCGGCTTCGTGGAGAACCCCCCGAAAAAGCACATCCGAAGCTTCAGGGTGATGTAGACTCCTGTCCCAAGAGCTGCCATGTCATGACAATCCTGGTGGAATTTCTCAATCGATGGCCACTGCCACAGAAGAGAACTCCCCTCAGACAATAGTGAATGAGAAGTAACACTCAAACAGCTAAGATTCAAAAACACAACACAAGAACATTGACATTTTTCAGTGAGGAACTGGTTGCTCCATTACATGGAGAAGCGAAAGCCAGCGAATAATCGGGAGGATCACCTCCCCGATAACTGCAGCGGTTGCATTCCCACAAATGACCTTCTCTGACGATGCATCCCCATAGAGCTCCTTGGGCGGGAGGTCTATAAGAGCAGGATAGCAACGGAAGTCCTATCAAGTTACTGTGGGCCTTATCATTCAACTCATCAAATATAACAGGGGTCTTGGGCCTGTGATCTTCAGGCGAGCAGCAATCCCCCGAAGTGTCGAACCTCTGCTGCACCACACCCAGCTTCCACAGTTGGGGGACAGAAGTACGAGTCCTCCCGGTCGGGTGATAGCCAAGAGCTTCAAGAGTGTTTGGAGCCCTTCTCGGGTGTGCACATTGTGGGCAGCATCTTGACCTCGAAAGCATGAGTGGTCACTAATACCCCAACTCAGCCAGCTATTCAGATCCTATGAAGATGCCCAAGAACAAAACTATACATAACCAAACAGTTTGCCAAGTGGAAGTCAGAGAACACTTATCAAAGGAACCTGCACTCATTCCGGCATCTTGCATACGACGAGAGACATGGGCCACACCTGCAAAGATGTGGAGAAAGTGCAGCGAGTTGCTGCCGAAAACCACATGTCGAGTCGCACGGCCTGGGCAATAACTAGAATGGCCCCGAAAAGAATATTGTGCCAAGTTCTACACAAAATTTGAGGAAAGTAATCCATATTTCCATCAAAGAAACCCTCTGGCGAGCTCATCCAAGGATACTCCAGCAGAAGGAATCTCTTACTCTCGTCCAAAGTCATGGCAGGGTTTGGAGAGACACGAGGCAGACCAAGCATTCTGCCCGATACTTCAGGAGGCCCGAACCGAAAGTGCTACAACTATATGCAGCGAGACGTCTCAAAGGCCTCATACACTGATTCCAGAAGAAAGCCTGGTGTCCAGAACGATTATGTTAGACAACGCGATACATGGACCAGAATGGGAATGCACAGTGTAGATAAACCCTAAACCCTAAACCCCTAAACCCTAAACCCTAAACCTGTACACGCTTTTGCATCTGTCGTCGGGTTTTGTGTGTCGGTCTGAGACGGCAGGCACCTGCTGAACACAACCTTCGTGTTCAAAGTAGGGTTTAGGGTTTAGGGTTCAGGGTTTAGGGTTAGAGTTTTTCAGGTTTAAGGGTTGAGGGTTTAGGGTGTAGGGCTGTACCTATGTAGTAAATACTTGGGCCTTAATGGAAAAGGGGTTCCCACATAGCAGCTTTAGGGCCCAAGTATATACCATGAATGTGCACGGATTACATGGGTTGGTGGTCTCTTTAAGTGTGCCAGCTTGGCTTGGACGCCCACATTCCCGCGTCCGACATGCGAGGCGGTTGTAAACCCTAAACCCGAAACCCTAAACCCTAAACCCTAAACCCTAAACCCATTCAGTTCATTGTTCGAGTGACAGGTTATAGGTACATACAGCCCATCCCCTTCAACCTCCAACTGTTCAGTCAAACCTTAAACCACAACCTCAAGCCACAGAATATAGAGGTCGGAATAATTTGTAATGAGTTTCCCCTATGGTCCCTTTACAATTATACTATAGTAACCCCCCAAAAAACATGTTCTAACTATTAAGGCTCCTACAGTAAGCCCTAAACTTCATACAAAGCAACCGTATATAAACCCGGAAGAAAACTCCACAGACACCCTGTAGAAATTTTCTGAAAGCCGTATGCAGACCCTGTAAACACCCTACAAGCACGCTATACCAAAAAACCTGCACAAATCCTGTATGAACCCTCTAAACCCCAATAAACCCCAGTGGAAACCTTACCAAAAACCAATTATAAAAAAAACAAATGAACAGCGTTAAAAAAAGAGAGCCCCTAAACCCTAAATCCTAAATCCTAAATCCTAAACCCTAAACCCTAAACCCTAAACCCTAAACCCTAAACCCTCCTGAGAGGCGGCTCCCCGGGAGGATGGCGAGGATGGCGAAGCGCTGAAGCCGAGGTTGAGGCGCCGGCCCTGGGGGTCTTAGGGCTTAAGGGGCTTACAGGGTGGGGCCCCCTAGTTATAAGTAGAGTTATAAGGGCCCTAAATTGGGTTATAAGGACCCTAAGTTAGGTTATAAGTCCCTTAACTACAGTTAGCATAGTAAGGGGGCCCCACCCTGTAGGGCTTAAGGGGCTTAGGTCAGGGCTTAAGGGGCTTAGGTCAGGGCTTAAGGGGCTTAGGTTAGGGTTTAGGGTTTCGGGTTTCGGGTTTCGGGTTTCGGGTTTAGGGTTTAGGGTTTAGGGTTTAGGGTTTAGGGTTTGGGGTTTAGGGTTTAGGGTTCGGGGGGTTTCAAGAAGCAGGGTTCAGGGCTTCTGCTTTAGGGCTTCGGGTTCAGGGTTTTGGGTTTAGGGGTCTAAGGCTTGCGGACTTCCCGTTTGGAAGAATTTGGCAGGACCCCCGCCGACTCATGTCTAGGACCCCTGTTTGCCTACATGGCATATATTTGGGCCCTAAAGCTTCTATTTGGGAATCCCTTTAAGGCACAAGTATATACTATATGGGTACATCTTAGGGTCATTGGAAGGGCGCCGTACTACACCAGGATCCAGAAAGGCCACCAAATTTCGCGAAGCTGCCCTCATGAATGTGAAGAGCTTGTTATGTTGAAGGCAAAGCAACCTAGTCTGGCCCCCAATCCTGCAAGCCAAAACCCTACGAAAACCCTAAGCCCCTACGACCAGAATCTCCGTAACCCGAAAAAACCACTTCCAAACCTGCAAGCCCTTAAACCCCCAAGCCCCCCTCAAGCCCCTAAACGGACACCGCGAATATCCCGCCCCTTATAGGATTGTTAAGTAACCCTAAAGCCTAAACCCTAAACCCTAAACCCTAAACCCTAAACCCTAAACCCTCAACTGGGTTCTTGGGGTAGACCTGTACAAACCCCAGTGATTCTCCTCCATGGGCGACAGGACGCGCCTTCATCTCACAGGCGGGAGCCTGGGTTTCCCTAAACCCGAAACCCTGATCCCTAAACCTGCCCTGTAAACCCTAAACGCAGCTCTTTTAGGCTTTGGCTGCTGGATTTGGGGGATTTAGGGTTCAGGGTTTGGTGGTTCAGGGTGGGTTTGGGTGTAGGGTTTAGGATATGGCGGTCTGGGTTTGGATTTCCACCCGTACCTCGCCATGTCGGGTCAGTCCATGAGCATCACATGATCTACAACTCCCCCCCCCCCCGGCCTGCGCTTCACTGTTTTACTGGGAGGTTCAGGGTACTCAGCAACCCATGATAAGTGCAGTTAGAACCCACATATAAGCCTTTAAGTACCCTAATTCGGTTAGAAGTACAGCTAGAACTGGGTCACTAAGTACCATGAACCTCCGAGTAATCCAAAATTAAACCCTAAAAGCAACCCAAACCGCTACCCCAAAGGGACCTTCGCGGACTGGAAGACTTCGTTTGCCGGTCTCTAAGACCTTCTGAAGCTGCGCGGGAGGATACATTTCCCTGCGGTTGTGGGGTTTAGGGTGTGGGGTTTAGGGTTTAGGGTGCAGGGGTTTAGGGGTTTAGGGGTTTAGGGGTAATTAATGAGTTACCAAACATTGCCCGTGATTTTTGATCCAAGCCCCTTTCCTAATTCCCAGACCCCCTACATACCCTTAGGGCGACAGCAGTTTCACCTTCTGCGACCGACACTTAGAGCATCTCCAAGGCCTATATGTGGCTTCCGGGAAGGCGATTTTGCGATTTAGGGCTTACCCTAAACCCTAAATGTCTGAGTTAAGATAGGGTGTTCTACGTGCCCCAAGCAAGAGCCTAAACCCTAAACCCTAAACCCTAAGCCCAAAAGCCTTGCTCACAGAGCCCAATGCTCCTTGAGAAATGTAGGTTTTAGGGTTCGGGATGCTGCTGAACCTGCTTTGCTGAGGGCTTAGGGCTTAGG
The DNA here is from genome assembly GCA_905221605.1 of Symbiodinium natans. Lineage (NCBI taxonomy): Eukaryota > Dinophyceae > Suessiales > Symbiodiniaceae > Symbiodinium > Symbiodinium natans. The sequence goes on from CAJNDS010000045.1 coordinate 177,096, forward strand.
GCTTAGGGCTTAGGGCTTAGGGCTTAGGGCTTAGGGCTTAGGGCTTAGGGTTTAGGGTTTAGAGTTTAGGGTTTCGGGTTTAGGGCTATTCAGGACAAGGTGACTGTTTGGGGGTGCGCGGTGGGATGCAAAAATTAAGTCAAGTCGTCCGGGTGCCGTAAGCAATTTCGTGATCAAGTGCCTGGCCTCGGTGCCCCTTGTAAACTCATATAAGTTCCGCCGTAATGAAACTGTATATAGCCCTAAACCCTAAACCCTAAACCCTAAGCCCTACAACCCGTGGACCGTCTAAAGAGAGCAACAACCAGCTTCAACTGTTCGGGAGGGGGCAACACGCACTACATCAGGTGCAACATTAGTGGTAAACATGACCTTGCCCCTTTATTGTTGAAGCTACTGAAGCAATCAAGGGCTATCAGGCTTCCCTTCAACACCTTCTCTCCGTCCTCAACCCTAAGTCCTAAACCCTCAACCCCAAACCCTAAACCCCAAAGCCTAAACCCCAAACCCGAAACCCTAAATCCTAAACCCCCAACCCTAAACCCTAAATCCTAAACCCTAAGCCCCAAACCCTAAACCATCTTCTGGCCAAGGCCTCCAGCCGCCTGCTTCAGGTTCCCGCTGGTGCCGGCCAGAGAGAGGAGGGTGAAACCAGAAACCCTAAACCCTCAAAGCCCCAAACCCCAAGCCCTAAACCACTAATTCTATATAAACCCTAAATCCTAAACCCCAAATCCTACACCCTAAACCCTAAACCCCAAACCCGAAACCCTATCCCCTAGCCCTAAACCCGATCAAAGCCCCGCAAAAAACCCTCCACACTCTCAGAAACCCAAAAAAAGCCGACAGCTCCCTTAAAACCCTCGAAACACTGAAAAGCCTCGAAACCCTCAAAACCCTGAAAGACCCTAAACCCTAAAGACGCCCTCAACCCTAAACTCAAAACCCTAACATCCCTACACCCTAAACCCTAAACTCAAAACCCTAACATCCCTATACCCTAAACCCTCAACCCTAACATCCCTACACCTCGAAATTTCTTGACAAGGGAGTCCGGGAGCCCAACCTACCCCGAAAAACCCTGACGCAAGTAGCTGAGGAAGGCTAAGTTACAGTCAGGATTTAGGGTTTAGGGTTTAGGGTTTAGGGTTTAGGGTTTAGGGTTCAGGGTTCAGGGTTCAGGGTTTAGGGTTCAAATTTTGGGATTCAGGGCTTAGGGTTTGCTCCTAGTATCAATGAATATAGGGGATATGCGTCAGCCAAGGGGCTCTACCGCTCTAAGTCTATGTCGATGCGCATATGTATCCTAGACGCTGGTTACCCTAAACCCTAAACCCTAAACCCTAAACCCTAAACCCTAAACCCTAAACCCTAAACCCTACGAAGCACAAACGCGCCGGTGAGGACGTCGTCCGGCTGAAGCTCTGCGTGGAGCTCACGTCCCAGTCGTTCAGCTTCCAGGCGCAACCCGTAAGGGTTTAGGGTTTAGGTTTAGGGTTTAGGGTTTAGGGTTTGGGGTTTAGGGTTTAGGGTTTAGGGTTTAGGGGTTTAGGGTTTAGGGTTTTAGGGTTTTAGGGTTTGAGGGTTTGAGGGTTTGAGGGTTTGAGGGTTTGAGGGTTTGAGGGTTTGAGGGTTTGAGGGTTTGGGGTTGTGAATTTAGGGTTTAGGGTTCAGAGTTTAGGGTTTAGATTTTATAAAACCCTAAGCCCTGAAACCCTGAAACCATGTGCCCCTAGAGGTCGTCTCGCCGGAGAAGGACTGGAACTGGCGGCTCTATCCACGAGATGCTCAGCCACTCAGGCCCTGACTGCAGCCGTAGAACTGTGTGGTTGAGTAGGGTTTAGGGTTTAGGGCTTAGTGTTGGGGGTCTAGGTTTAGGGGTTTAGGGGTTAGGGATGATATATATATATATTTATTTATTTATTTATTTGTTTATATTTCTTTATTTATATTTATATTTATATTTATATTTATATTTATATTTATATTTATATTTATATTTATATTTATATTTATATTTATATATTTATTATTTATATTCATTATTATTATTATTATTATTATTATTTATATTTATGTTTATTTATTTACATATGTATATAGATAAATCGCCTTTTCTTGGGTACATATAATCCGACCATAATTGGAGAGATTTGCTTTGGCCCAGGGTACTCAGCAACTAGCAGAACCTCAGGCTTAAGGGCTCAGGGACCTTAGGGATTTTAGGGACCTTTGGAAGGATGCTCAGGGTTTAGGGTTTAGGGTTTAGGGTTTAGGGTTTAGGGTTTAGGGTTTAGGGTTTAGGGAGTTCAGGATTTTTGGGGAGTTTGGGGTTTTCGAGACTTTGGGACTTTTGTATTTAGGGATTCTAGGTTTTGTAGGCTTCTGTGTTTATGATTTTTGGTATTACGGGGTTGAGGGGTTTTCTAGGGTTCATGGTTTCACGGCAATTTTCCTGTAGCCATGACGCCAACCCCAAGAAAAACCTTTCGTCGATTTGGGGGGGCTTGGAGATTCCTTTAGGTGCCCATCGAAACTGGCGTTTAGGGTTTAGATCTGCTGAGGGCTTGGGTTTGGGGTTTAGGGTTTAGGGTTTAGGGTTTAGGGAACTACAATGCGTTTTTGAGCAATGTTCACGAAATCAGATTCGGATCGGTGTCATCATCTTGGTAATCCTTGAAGCTTCACACCCTCGGCCCTAAACCCTAGACCCTACGCAAGGGTTTAGGGTTTAGGATTTAGGGTTTTGGGTTTTAGGGTTTAGCCAGGGTTTAGGGTTTAGGGTTTCAGGTTTAAGGTTTAAGGTTTGGGGTTTAGGGTTTAGGGTTTCCAGTAGATTTTCGGCTTCTGTGCAGGTTCACCCACGTCAGCAAAGAGGGAAGGCTGGCCGTGGACGAGCCAGATGCAGTCCAGCTCTTACGATTTTTCAATTTGAGGGAAGTGCAAACCTAGGGTATAAGATTTAGGTTCAGGGGTGAGGGTTAAGGGTTTTGGGTGGGGTTTCCAGGTGTTAGGGTTTAGGGGGTAGGGGTGAAAGCCCAATACTATTGTTCCCGGAATCCAAGACTCGGAGAACTGAATGAAACCCTACATTGCTGACCCCGAAACCCTAAACCCGAAACGGCGCACCTCAATCTCATGAACCTGTCCCAGGGAATTGGGGGGGGGGGGGGGGGGGGGTGACCCTCAACATGGTCGCCTCCTGGGACTCCTTGGACTCCTCCTCCTCCTCGGAATCGACATCTGGCGACCTTGCAGGTGCACTGACCTGTACATGCATGCAGCTAATGCCTCTACAGCTTCTCAGTTGCTCGTTCTCATCTCGTTTCATACATCTCGTCTTATCTCTCTTGTCCTCAGAGTGCGGCGCAGCTTTCCGCTTCCGCCGTCGGCCTTTGTGGGCATCACGGCGTCGTCGACCTGCAGGACAAATAGCAACGAATCGCAATCGTACACATCACGCGGCTGCCCATGGCCTAAGTACAAGGCTGTCCACTGCGAAATTCAGCGGTTACGGCCGATACGTGGCAATTTTGCCCTAAACCCTAAACCCTAAACCCTAAACCCTAAACCCTAAACCCTAAACCCTAAACCCTAAACCCTAAACCCTAAACCCTACACAGCCTCGGCGTTCACGGCTGCGCCGCCGACCCCGACGACGACGATGGCCTTTGTGGTGCCGCCGGCGCTTGCGGCAGCAAGAATAGCTTGCAGGATCATCTTAAGCGGTCGAGGCCTCGCCTTCGAGGTCCGTCGTGACATTTTGAATAGAGAATGAAGAGGACTTGGAGCCAGCTGCGGCTTAAAATTCTTTTCACATGAAAGAAGAGAGGCAGCCCGGGTTCCTCTGGGCTCGAGGCCTTGCGGGGACCCCTTTAATAATATTATAAGCCCGGGTCCCCGAGGCCTCGAAATCTTGCAAGCTAAAGGGGTTTTGGGATTTTGTCGAGGCCTAAACCCTAAACCCTACACCGTAAACCCTAAACCCTAAACCCTAAATCCTAAACCCTAACCCTACAGGGTGGGGCCCCCTTACTATACTATCTGTAGTTAAGGGACTTATAACCTAACTTAGGGTCCTTATAACCCAATTTAGGGCCCTTATAACTCTACTTATAACTAGGGGGCCCCACCCTGTAAACCCTAAAACCCTAAACCCTAAACCCGAAGAGCCTCAACATGGTCCCTTACCTGCCTTTAAGGGGGTTGTGATTTATGGGCTCTTGGGTTCTATAAGGTGTTTCCATCTAAGGGCCCATACTAAGGCTGAGTTCAGCAGTGGAAGCTTTATCTATATCCCCCCTTGGGACTACTTTTACTTTTGTTTATATACAACCCAAGAGGATGTTAAACAACAAAATATTAAGGTTCTAGGGGAGTATAGTTATGAGGCTTAGCGCACCTGAGATCCAAAACCACTCAAAGAAGAAGAGAGAACGGAGACACTTTCTTTCTTTATCTGCATCTAGAGGCCGTCGAGTCATTTTGGAAGGCTGATGTCTCCACCCCATTTCATGTGTCTCAATGCAAGTAATTAAGCAGCGACGAACGGATACAAAGATAAATAGCAACTGCTTTTCGTTTAGGGTTGAAAAGTCGTCCTCGTATATGCACACGATCTCTTGCACTCACACAAGAGTGATAAGTACACCTACATGGTCCTCTTGTTGTGTTTATTCTCCTTGTCCGGAGGGGGTGGTGAAAATCCCCAGGCCCTACAGACTTCTGGTTGGTCGCAAAAGACTGCTCGCAGCAACCCTAACCCTAAACCACAAGCCCTAAAACCCTTAAACCCTTTTACCCTTTTACAGCCTAACCCCCCTAAAACCCTAAACCCCAAGACCTTTAAACCCTTAAACCCTTAAACCCCTTAAACCCTTAGACCCCTTAAACCCTTAAACCCCTGAAACGCTTAAACCCCTTAAACCCCTTAAACTTCTTAAACCCCTTAAACCCCTTAAACCCCAAAACCCCAAAACCCTTAAACCCTTAAACCCCTTAAACCCTTAAACCCTTAAACTCCTTAAACTCCTTAAACCCTTAAACCCCTTAAACCCCTTAAACCCCTTAAACCCCTTAAACCCCTTAAACCCCTTAAACCCCTTAAACCCCTTAAACCCCTTAAACCCCTTAAATCCCTTAAACCCCTTAAACCCCTTAAACCCCTTAAACCCCTTAAACCCTAAACCCTTAACCCTAAACCCTGAACCACCCTTAAACCCCTTAAACCCCTGAAACCCCCTTAAACCCTAAATCCAAAACCCTTACCCCAAAACCCTAAACCACCCTTAAACCCCTTAAACCCCTTAAACCCTTTAACCCTACACCCTATGAGGGCTGGAGCCACACCAGGGGGCCCAGAACCGAAACCCCAAAGTCCTGAGCCGGTTCCACCTAGCAGAAAACCTCGACTTTGGGAGGAACTCCCACAACCGGCTGGAGTGTAGGGTTTAGGGTTTAGGTTTTAGGGTTTTAGGGTTTTAGGGTTTAGGGTTTAGGGTTTAGGGTTTAGGGTTTAGGGTTTAGGGTTTAGGGTTTTAGGGTTTTAGGGTTTAGGGTTTAGGGTTTAGGGTTTAGGGTGGAACCCTTGAAGCACTTGAACCCTTCGACCCTGAACCGGTAAACCCTTGAAACCCCTGAAGCCCGTTCAACCCGTGGCCCTTCTTGAAACCCTTGAAGCCCGCGGTTTAGGGTTTAGGGTTTAGGGTTTAGGGTTTAGGGTTTAGGGTTTAGGGTTAAGGGTTTAGGGTTTACAAACCCTTAACACCCGAGAAGCCTTAAACCCTTCAAGCCCTTGAACACTGAAAGCCGTTGAGCCCTTAAACCCTCAAAGCCCTAAACCCCAAACCCTAAACCTTAAACCCTAAACCCTACCTTAAAGCCTTAAGCCCCAGGCTTCAGGGTGTAGGGTATGGTGCGTGGGCCCCAAAAATCCTCAAGTACAAGTTTGCCGGGCTTACGGGTAGGTAAGCTTTCGAGTTTCTAGGCCTGACCATGGCATCTTGTTTCTGTCTACATATATGTATATGTGTATGTATATGTATAATATATACATATATACAGACTGCGATCTGCAACGCAACCAGCCCCCCTTCAACCCCAACAAGATTGATAGATTCGAGAAGTCTCAACCCCCCCCACACCCGCTGTTTAGAATCAACAACCCGTGAAACATTCAATGCCGACCCCGGCCCCCTCCCCCCCATTTTGCTGACTCGAAAGGGGTTTAGCCGGTTTAGCCTCAGACAAATACTTTCCTGTTAGGAATAGCAAGGAGTAATATAGAAATAGCCACAACCACACAACCACGATGACAGAAAGAATGTCTCTCTGGGATGCCCCAGACGGTTTCGCACAGGCAGCTCCTGGCGTTCACCTTTGGCGAAGCTTGTGTTCTGCGTGAGCAGAAAGCCATCAAGATTCCATTCTTGAAGTCGAAATGTCGAGGTGACCGCACCACCGCCGGCCACAAGGTTGGCAAAGGCGCCGCCAGCCTGGACCGCGGTTCATACGAATCGGTCCTGGCGGCGGCCTGTCGCGGCTACCTGGGGCTGAGGGAGCGGCGGCCTGCACTGCTGCACACACGCGTGGAGCGTGGGATATTATGTATATACATGTGGAAATGTGTGCCCCGTTTTGGGTTTAGGAGGATTGGCTTTAGGGACACTTTTGCAGATTCAGGGGGCCCAACCCATGCTTTCGAACACCCTAAACCCTAAACCCTAAACTTTAAACCCTAAACCCTAAACCCTAAACCCTAAACCCTAAACCCTAAGCCCTGCTTTTTGAATACCGAAGAGTTGACGCGCCAGAGGTCGCTGTGGCGATCGGAGACCTAAACGCAGGCGGGGTTCGGGGTTTAGGGTTAAGGGAAGGTTAGGGTTTAGGGTTTAGGGTTTTTGGGATGTTCACATTTTGGATTTTGGGCGCGGGGCTTAGGTCTGGGGCTTGCTTGCGGGGGAGAGGGGGCGGGGGAGTGCTTAGGCTTCAGAGGTTTAGGCTTCAGGTGTTTAATGAAGAGGGTTTTGGCGTTTAGTAAAGAGTGCAATGTTAGGCTTTAGGTTAAAACCCTTCCGATTTTCTAGAATACACTACTTGGTAGTCCAGCGATACCTCTGTCCTTTTTTTGGGTTTCGGGCTTCTTTCACAAAAGCAACCAAAAGCAAAAACACTGTACGCTCATCATCACATCGTCACTGGGCTACGTACCCAGTATAAGATAGCAGAACTATTTAGTACTCCTGGGTGGGTGGGTTGGGGGGGGTATGGTATCTCTGCGGGGGGAGGAGGGGGTAGGCTGCAACGGTTTAGTGTTCAGACTTTAGTGTTTACGGTTTATGTATTGCTTGTGGATTTGGGCTGGTGCTTACTGTGGTTTCGGTCAGGGCTTTCGGCGTGTTTCAGGTTTTGAAGACCTAACCCTAAAAGCCTTACACCCCAGCCCGAAAACCTGCTCAATCTGCCTAGGCCTAGCACGTTCGGGGTGTGAGCGTGAATCTGGGACAATTTCAGGTGGTTTTTTTCCATGTACTTCACACCCTGACAACACGGGTCCTCAGCCCCCAGGTCCAAGCCCCTAAGCCTTAAACCTAAACCTTACACCCGCCCCAAGCCCTAAACCCTAAACCTGAAGCCCTGAAGCCCTAAACCCTCAACCTGACATACTTCTCGGACAAGATAGTTTACTGACTTGTTGGCAAGAGTTGTTGCTGGAATGGCTTTTGGGAAGAATGTCGGAGATGTACCTTTGGCAGATTCAAGCCTAAGCTCTCCTCTTGCTCGGGTGTGGCCAAGCGCCAAAGAGCAGAAATGCCGCGTTTTTCAAGTTTCAATTTCGTTTCCGTAGTTTCAAATTAGTTTCAAAAATAGTTTCAAAATCCAGTTGCAAAATCGCTGTTAAGGGGAAACTGCATTTTTCTATGCGCAATTCAAAAAAAATGAAGGAATCTCAGAGGTTCCTGGTTTTCAAAAAGCGCGGACAGAAATTGTAGTTCCCCCTTAACAGCGATTTTGCAACTGGATTTTGAAACTAATTTGAAACTGATTGGAAACTAATTTGAAACTATGGAAACAATTTGAAACTTGAAAAATACCATATTTCGGACTTTCTGCCCCCATCCTGGCCCGTCACACACGGCCCTCAGTTGACTGTGGTCAGCCGTGACTACAGAGACCAGAGTTTCCGAAAACTTGCCAGTCTCCAGACTGTTGATGGACGAAATCCTGCATCACTTTTATTATGCAGGTCATCCCTTCCAAACCCTGAATCTTAACATTGCTGTCCTTGCAATGCTTCGAAGTTGCATGTGTGTGAATGACCGAAATCCTGCATCACCCATATGCGCACGCAACATTGAAATTCGAGGGGCGCGGGGAGCTCGATTACCAACCGTCGCACACGTGTAACATAGGGGGTCATGCAAGATTTTGTCCATCAACAGTACCCCCCCCTAAAACCTTGAGGCTTACAGCCCACGGCGTATGGGCCTGTAGGTTCCAACCCAAAGCCCTAAACCCTAAACCCTACACCCTAAACCCGAAACCCTAAACCCCTAAGGCCAACCCAGGGCCCATAGTTCCAGCCTTAGACAACTACTATTAGCTTAAGAACCTCAAGAGAACCCTAAACCCTAAACCCTAAACCCTAAACCCTATATTGCCCTTAATAAGGGATTTCTAATTTGTTCGGGGTTCTTAAGCAAGTAGTACACAACTTTGAGGTCATGGTCTCAACTTCCATGTCGTCGAGCTCGTGCCCCGGGTTCTTCCTCCTGTCTTCCGGGGCAAGCAGCCCTCAGGGGTTTAGGGTTTAGGGTTTAGGGTTTAGGGTTAGGGTTTGGGGTTTAGGGTTTAGGGTTTAGGGTTTAGGGTTTAGGGTTTAGGGTTTAGGGTTTAGGGTTTAGGGTTTAGGGTTTAGGCCTTTAGCCCTCAAACCCCCTTACTTCAACTCCCTGAACCCAAAACTTCCCTGAGCTTTTTGTTGAGCCCTAGGCTTCAGGGTTGAGGGTTTCGGGTTTAGGGTTTACGTAGGGTTTAGGGTTCGGGCAAAGGGCTTAGGGCTTAGGGCTTCGGGCTTAGGGTTTAGGGTTTAGGGGTTAGGGTTCGAGTTTAGGGTTCAGGGTTCAGGGTTTAGTGTTTAGGGTTTAAGGTGTACCCCAAACCCTGGATGTCCCTATTCCTTCGACCTTGGGTCATTGCTTTGCTACTTGTAGTTAGGGTTTAGGGTGTGTAGAGTTTAGGCTAATTTTGGGTTGGGGGTGTTTAGGGTTTAGGGTGTTTAGGGTGTTTAGGGCTTTTAGGGCTTTGGGTTTTAGGTTTTTTTCTTCTTGGGGTGTTTTGCAGAGTGTCATTGCAGGAGTTTGGGGTATTTGGGGTTTGATGGGCTTAGGCGTCCGAGAGCTTGTGTGGGTTCTGGGTTGGGATGTTCCCCCTTATACTAACAGTTCTTAATGGGGATTTAAATATGGGGTACTCTAATCCTTCTTAAGGGCTGTTAGTATAAGAAGAACATCCCAAATTATGGGAGCTACATACAGGATTCAGGGTTTGAGGCTTAGGCTACTTGCGGCAGAAGTGTTTTGTTTGGGCTGCCGCACGTGTGAGGCAGACGGGGGTCATCGTGACTGTCTGGGTGGAGGCGCCGAAAGACGTCCGCCAAGAAGCCCCAAGCAGATGTTGAATGTAGGTGTTCGGGTTTAAACTGGGGTTTAGGACGTAGGTTTGAGTACCCTAAACCCCCTAAACCCTAAACCCCTAGACCCTGCATCCCTAAAACCGTAAACCCATTGTAGTTTTGGAGTTTGGGATTTAGTGTTTGCCCTCGCACATGAAATATTCTGAGAGTAAACGCTGCAAGGAGTCTTCAGCGGCTTCAAGGGTTCAGGGTGAGGGGTATAGGCTCTCTCTCTCTAGGGGTTTAGGGTTTTTTGAGGTTTCGGGCACGGCTTGGAAGCTCTAGGGCTTTAGGATTTAGGGGTTTTGGGTTTGCAGGTTTTTTTTTTTTGGGGGGGGGGGGGGTGGGGGTGGGGGGGGGGGGGGGGGTGGGGGGGGGTGGGGGGGGGGGTGGGGTGGGGGTGGGTGGGGGGGGGGGTGGGCGGGGGTGTGGGGGGGGGGGTGGGGGGGGGGGTGGGCGGGGGGGGTGGGGGGGGGGGGTGGGTGGGGGGGGGGGGTGGGGGGGGTGGGGGGGGGTATCAACCTTAAGTCCTCCATCCCCAACCACGGAAAGCCCTAGATTCTTCGGACGAGCCCACCTTCCACCTCTCTTTGGGGGAAGTAGGGTTTAGGGTTCAGGGTTTAGGGTTTGGGGTTTAGGGTTCAGGGTTCAGGGTTTAGGGTTTAGAGTTTAGGGCTTAGAGTTTAGGATAGGCCCCTATTCCAACCTGTTTAGGGCTTGGGTTCCCGTATAAGCCCCTTTCAACCAGGAAATTGCGAGCCTTTTCATTCCAAGGTTGGCCTTGGGTCCCTTGGGGACCGAAAAAGTTTGAGGCGAGCCCCAACCTCCCTACACATCCCTAAGCGTTCGGTGTTTGCAGGGCTTTAAGTTGTCTTAGGGATGCTTGGGAATTTATGTGTTTAAATGTTTGGGGTACTAGAATTCTTAAACCCTATAAACCTTAAACCCTAAACCCTAAACCTAAACCCTAAACATGGAATTGTTGCTAGGGTTTCCAAGCTCAGAAAAGTTTCGGGGTTGGCCCCTAAGCCTCTCTATTTCACCTTGACGTAGGGGACTCTCCATGCGACAACCCTCAAATACAGAACCACCCCCCAAGTACTCCTAAACCCTAGCCCTAAACCTTAAACACTAAACCCTAGCCCTAAACCCTAAACCCTGAAACCCCAAACCCTAACCTGAACGTCCCCTCCCCCCGAAAGCCCCTGTGAGGGCTTCTAAGGAACCCTAAACCCTAAACTCTAAACCTGAACCCTAAACCAACTGTCCAGAAGGTACCGATTCTGGGGCTTTCCGATGAGGAGGCGGAAGTGGACTGGCGAGGCGCATGGTGTCCTTGGTGGTTTTTGGGGTTTGGGGGGTTTAGGGTCTAGGGCTAGGGTTTAGGGTTTAGGGCTAGGGTTTAGGGTTTAGGGTTTAGGGTTTAGGGTTTAGGGTTTAGGGTTTAGGGTTTAGGGTTTAGGGTCTAGGGTCTAGGGTCTAGGGTCTAGGGTCTAGGGTCTAGGGTCCAAGTACATACCACACAGAGGTACAGGGATCCCTTAGGGGCAGCCGTATCATCCGCTGAACTTCGCCTTCCCTTGAATGCTGGCATCCAAGCGCCCAAAGAAACCAGCACTAAAGGTTCGGGGTTTGGGTTTGGGGTTTAGGGTTTAGGGTTTAGTTTTTAGGGTTTAGGGTTTATGGGGTTAGGGGTTAGGGGTTTAGGGGTTAGGGGTTTAGGGTTTAGGGTTTCTGCTTCTACCAAAAGAGCACCCCCCCCCCCCCCCCCCCCCAAGCTATTTTTGGGCAGGGTTTTGGGTGACACTGAGAGGGGCTCCTGTTGCTGAAACGCTATGGGGTTGATATCGTAAACCCGAACTGTTGAAACCTATAATAACGTTCAGACACCCTGAACCTTAAACCCTGCACCCTAAAACCCTCCAGACCTACTCTCTAAATTCCATATTCCCTAAAATCCTAACCCCCCCAAAACACCTCAACACCCCCAAATACCCTTAAAACCCCTAAAAACCTAAAACTCCTAAAACCCCTAAAGCCCCTAAACCCCCCTCAAAGCCCCTGAGGCCCCTAAAGGCCCTGAAACCTCTAAAACCCCTAAAACTCAGACAGCCCCCTAACCCCCAAAAGCCATGAAGCCCCTAAAACCCCTGAAAGCCCCTGAACCCCTAAAGCCCCTAAAACCCCTAAAGCCCCGAAAAGCCCTGAAACCTCCAAATCCAACCCTAATCCCTCTGAGCTCCACGCCCTGAGCCGCTTTTCCCTAAACCCTAAACCCTAAGCCCTAAGCCCTAAACCCTAAACCCTAAATAGGGGTTAGGGTTTAGGGGTTAGGGTTCAGGGGGTTTAGGGTTTAGGGTTTAGGGTTAGTAGGAACCCTAAACCCTAAACCCTAAGCCTTGAGAAAGCCCAAGCTGCCACGAAGGTTCAGGTGCGCGTGTTTGGTACACTCTGGAGGCATGGCTTCCTTTTGGATGAGGGTTTAGGGTTTAGGGTTTGGGGTTTGGGGTTTAAGGCTTGGGGTTGAGGGATTTCGGCCGAGGATGAATTAACGGTGTAGGTTTAGGGTTTATTTAGGGTTTAGGGTTAGGGTTTTAGGGTTTGGGGTTCAGGGTTTAGGGTTTTAGGTTTTGGGCTGAGGGTGAATACCCCTCTGTTTGTTTGGATTTCGGACCCTAAACCCTACCCTAAACCCTAAACCCTCAAGCCCCCTGTAACTGGAAATTATTGCGAAAATTCAAAAGCGAAACTCCTTGAAACTCCTCGAAACTTCCCCGGACCTGAACCCTCAATAATTTCAATAAGCCCTAAACCCTAAACCCTAACTGGGCAACCTGTGTGAGGTAGGCTTCCTATAGCATTGGTATCCCGAAACAAAACGAAATACTTACAGCCACCATCAACTCCTAAAACCCTAAAACCTAAACCCTACACCCTAAACCCGAAACCCGAAACCCTAAACCCTAAACCCTAAACCCTAAACCCTAAACCCTAAACCCTAAACCCTAAACCCTAAACCCTAAACCCTAAACCCTAAACCCTAAACCCTACACCTGCACTCAACATACTCATGGTGAAAAATGAGTATCTACATAGTCCATTCACTCTTAAGAAAAGCAATTGGCGCCTGAGTTGTTGGGTATCTGGCCCTTCTGGAAGGGTACCGTAGATGAGTTACATGTCGAGATTTTAGGCTGGGCTCTTCCAGAACAATCAGTACCCTTCACAGCACATAACAGCGTTGTCAAGAGTTCCTGATGGCTAAAATCCTTCGCATTGGTGTGCAGCACCCTCGACCTTTGAAGCTGAACCCTCAACCCTCAACCTCGCCGTGCAGCCACCCTAAACCTTAAACATGAAAGTGGGGACATCATAAGATTCCAGGGCGCCCACAAAAAGATCTTAGAGCATGGAACAAGACAGATATTCTTCAGGAACCCTTGGGTTAGGGGCTTGGGGTTGAGCCCTCAGCCCCCTCCACCCTGAAACGGAAAGTCTGAGTCCTTAACCCTTCGCGTGTGCACGCACGCTGGTCGTCTTGTTTAGGTCTTTAGGGATGACCCTCGATGGGGGTTTAGGGCCCCGTGTTTGGATTCCAAGATCCTTGCTTTAGAGTCTGGCCTACGGTCGAGTTAAAAACCCGCGCAGTGCTGAGTAGGTAACCTTGAAAATAGCGGGTTTAGGGGTTTAGGGTTTCGGGTTTAGTAAGCGTTTAGAGTTAAAACCCTAAACCCGAAACCCGAAAGCCGAAACCCGAAACCTACGGCAGGACACCGGGGTGCAGTACACCGGCGGAGATGGTGTCGACCTGGACAGGTACAAGTGCCGCGCTCAGGGCAACCTTCCCTTTTGTGGCCTAAAGGCTGCCCTAAACCCCTAAACCTGAAAGCTTAAACCCTAAACCCTAAAGTTTTGGCAGAGTTTAGAAGGCTGAAGGTTCAGATGATCTCCCCCCGCCTGAAGTCCATAAACCCTAGACCCTAAACCCTAAACCCTAAACCCTAAACCCTAAACCCTAAACCCTAAACCCTAAACCCTAAACCCTAAACCCCAGCGCTGTCGAACTTTGGGGTGCCGGGTGCAAAGCGAAGCCGGCGGTCAGTGGTGGCTGACGCGCATGTAGCAATGGCAAAGCCGATTCGTGGGGCCTGGGGGTTTAGGGTTTAGGGTTTAGGGTTAGGGTTTAGGGTTTAGGGTTTAGGGTTTAGGGTTTAGGGTTTAGGGTTTAGGGTTTAGGGTTTAGGGTTTAGGGTTTAGGGTTTAGGGTTTAGGGTTTAGGGCCCTTAACCTTCAGGGTCCCCACACGAGTGACAGGTATGGGTATAGTGTGTGCTTTACCACAGGCTGTGATGCAGGCAATGCACCATGGATCTGGATTGCTTATGCAGGGGTGTGCGGCTGTCAATCCTTGTCATGAACGTGTGCACTTGAAGCTGCATGCCAGCCGCGCACGACGACAGCTCACCTTATTCCGCTTCCGTGTCCGTGTCCTCTTCCCTAAACTGTAAACCCTAAACCCTAAACCCTAAACCCTAAACCCTAAACCCTAAACCCTAAACCCTAAACCCTAAACCCTAAAGAGCTCAGGCACCCTAAACCCAAGTACTCATAAACAGATGCCGCCGTAGGGGTACGAGTTGAAATCCTTGGAGTGGGAGTTCTGAGCTTGCGGCGTTTGGGGATTAGGGTTTAGGGTTTAGGGTTTATAGTTTAGGGTTTAGGGTTTAGGGTTTTGGGGTGTAGGGGTTTAGGGACATGGGGTTCAAGGTCTTGGGTTTTGGGGGATAGGGCGTAGGGTTTGGGATCATAAGACCCGAAGCGCTTATCGGTACCGAGTGGGGCAAAATCTGGCTCCCAGCCTTCCGCCAGTAAGAACACCTACAGCCTCAACCCCGAACCTATGACACAGAGTAGGCCCCTGTTTTCTTTCTTTAGGGTTTAGGGTCCGTTGCACCCTTTTCATTCCGAGGATACTCTTGTGTCTCGAAACCCGAAGCCCAGTTCACGACTTCCTGATGTTCTGGGGGCGTGTGCGCCCTAAACCCGAAACTCTAATTTCCAAAGCCCTTAACCCTAAACCCTAAACCCTACACCCTGATTCCTACAAGGCCCGAAGTGAGGCATGCAGGGGTAGATCTGTGGATGCCCCCTCCCCGCTCCACCGCAAGCCGCCCAAAAAGCACAGGTGGATGACGGGCTGAGGGGACTGATGCAAAGTACATCGAGGGCAAAGTCCACTCGAGGAATCTGGGGTTACAGTTTAGGGTTTAGGATTTATAGGATTTAGGGTTTAGGGCTTAGGGCTTAGGGCTTAGGGTTTATATAGGGCTACAGTAAGGTTGGGGATTTTGGGTTCAGGGTTTTGTGGCTGGGCTTTAGGGCTTTGGGTTGAAAGGCAAGCACAGCAAAGATTGATGGAGACGCTTGTTCGCTATAGAATGCTCACCTGGTTGTCCTAAGCCCTAAACCCTTAAACCCTTAACCCCTTAAACCCTCAAACCCTTAAACCCTTAAACCCTTAAACCCTTAAACCCTTAAACCCTTAAACCCTTAAACCCTTAAACTCTTAAACCCTTAAACCCTTAAACCCTTAAACCCTTAAACCCCAAACCCTAAACCATGCTTTCAGGCTCTTGAGGCGTCTTTAAAGCCACATCGTCTTTGCTTCACAACCCCACCCCTTCGGACAATGACACCTGGTTCTTTCCTGAGTTTTGGAGTACTATACTTTGATACCCTTTTTGGTTGTGGGTTCCTATATAGCTACTTCTACCCAAAAGGTATGTACTTTTTTCCAGGGTCTACTCCAAAGTAGGGTTTAGGGTTTAGGGTTTAGGGTTTAGGGTTTAGGGTTTAGGGTTTAGGGTTAGATGTCGCTGAAATCCAGGCAGAATATAGACATGGTCATATCGAGATTCACGGGATCAGGGTGTTTCGAATTATCCAATGCCGATTCTGCCATCAAGATGGGCCGCAGCTCGATTGATGCTGAAAAGGGGCCCTGCAGACCCTAATTAAACTCCCTCATTAAACTCCCTAAACCCCAAACCCTAAACGACTTAAGCCCCCAATGCTACCGTCTGGGTAGTCAGGCTTGCCTAAAGCCCTTTTGCCTTTTGCGGGTTCGAGCGCGTCTGCTGCCACATGACACATACACACACACACACACAAACCCTAAACCGTAAACCCTAAACCCTAAACCCTAAACCCTAAACCCTAAACCCTAAACCCTAAACCCTAAACCCTGGGGGGTTAGGCTGAAGGTATTCGTTTTTGAGCTCCCAAGCCAGTGACCAAGGAATGTCCCCTGAATCAGGCAGGTCCCTTGATCTTTTTGAAGGGTTGTTCCTAATTTGACCCTAAGCCATGAACCCTAAACCCTAAATCCTAAATCCTAAACTCTAAACCCTAAACCTAAACCCTAAACCCTAAACCCTTCTCATTAAGGGTTCGGGATGTTTAGGGATGCCCAGATCTAAACACCAGACGTTCCATCGACCGAAGGTTGCGTTTCCGTGACCAGCGCGGATAGCTACTTAGGACCCTTTGGGGATGAGGGCATCTAGACTGTAGCCATTTCTGCATCCACTTGTACATCTGCTTGTGTATCTGTATTGGATGTACATTGTGCAGGCACATTTGTTTGTGGCATTTGCGCAGCACAAGGTTGGCACAAGGTCTCGATTATCACCGGTCAGCTAGCAGCTTTCGACTGTCCGACGGCGGACTGTTATACTTGTCACGTGTCACGTGTTCAGGGTCTGCATATGAGGTTCGTCCATGAGGTGGTTTTCAGGGCTTCGGAGGACCGGAGACTCTCAACCCCAACAGGGCTGATGGAGCTTGTACGGCTTACCCAAAGGGTCCTAAGTACCTGCGTAGTAGAAAGTAGGGCTTCTAGAATAGGAATTGCTATTATGGCTTGGGTAAGTGCCTCACATATAGGTACGTAGGGCCCTTTTGGGTTAAGGGCCTTCCATCGCGATGCGCTCATGGCTGGGTTTCGGGGCCACGGAGGCCTCGGGCGGCTATGCCTCAGGCGCCCGGTGCCACTACCTCCCTGAGCCCCCAGAGAGAGTTGGCATTGCATTTCCTTAATGAAGGCTTGAGGGTTGCGTTATCAGGGTGAAAGGATCGTTTAAGTTCAGGCTAGAGCTGAGATTTACACTTTTCGGATTGGTGGAACATGTATCCTTTCTCTCTGAAGAAAGAATGGCGTTCGGCATTTGCATCGGGACTTTTGGGCCAGGATCCAGAAATCATGAATGTCAGGAGTACGTAGGTCAGGCATGGGGCTCATGTTTATGAAAGCAACCCTAAGGGTCCATGTACCTATATGGGATATACCTGGGCCTTAATGGGGTTCCCATATAGTAGCTTTCGGGCCCAAGTATATATGACATAGGTGCATGGACCCTTCGGGCAACAAAGAGACTACGTGGTCGGGTTGCAAGTGGTGTCCCAGATGTCTCGCTGGCATGCATGGTAGCCCAGCTGTGCCGTGCTCGAAGAGGGTGCTCTTCCCCCGACAGCAAAGTCTGCGGCGTAGCAGGGTCGCGATCTTAAGAGAGTAGCATGCATCCTTCGACAGTTGTAGTCCGCTCGCGACGGAAGGGCATGCTGGTCAATCGCTTTCCGGCCCTATGCTCGGAGCCAAACGGCAAGGTGGTAGCCAATAGGTTCGGGCGTGCACAAGCTTGGGAGATGTGGACGCTGGAGTGCATCGGAGACAAGGTTGCCCTTCGTTCTCATCATGGCAAGTATCTCACGGCCAAGAAGGATGGATCTGTTGTAGCAACGCAAAGTAAAGCCAGGAGCTGGGAAAAGTGGACCATGGAGAATGCCCCAGGCTCCGACGGTTACATCATCACTTTCAAGTCCTGCCACGGCAAGTACCTCTGTGCCGATGATGGACACTTCCTCAACGTTGGGGTTGGGAACGTCGTGCGCGCTGATCGGGATGCACGTGGCGAGTGGGAGCAGTGGACGCTCAGCACGCCTGATGACGTTCCATTGGTCCGAACGGACATCATTTCTGCCGTTGGTGCCGCAGGGTGTGCTGGGGCACTGGGGACAGCAGGTGCTCTTGCGTTGACCCCGGCCGTTGCTGGTGCACTTGGATTCACAGCTCAAGGAATCACGGCAGGGAGTGCAGCCGCCGGTATGATGTCGGCCGCCGCGCTGGCAGAAGGAGGCGGTGTCGCCGCAGGGAGTACAGTCGCGACCCTTCAAGCCGTTGGAGCCACAGGTGCGGGCGCCCTTGCCGGCACGGCATTGGCTGGGACCATCTGCGCCGCGGCTATCCCAGTGGCCAGCACTGTGGGGCTGGTTGTCTGGGGCGGTGTCGTCGCCACCCGTAGCTTTCTAGACAACCCCCTCAAGAAAAAACCGCCACCCGGCAAGTGGCTACTTGGAACAGAGGAGGGGGTAAACAATGTGCTGTTCTATGAGTTCCAGGATGAGCCAGCCGCCGTACGTGCCTTCGATGACGTGAAAACAGCACGGGTGCTTTTCAACCGGAAGCACGAGGAGGTGCGATCGGGAGGCTGGAACGGAGAATCGGTCAAAACCATCCGAAACGTTGCCAAAGGCCACTGAGCGCATCTGGACAGCTGGCGTGTGCTGGCAAAAAGCTGTCGCCAGCTTTGTGTTTCGGCCTGATGGTCGGAAAGCACTGGGCATAGGGACCCTAAACCCCAAACCGCAAAAACTCAAAACCTAAACCCTATAAACCCTATAAACCCTATAAACCCTAAACCCGAAACCGCTGAGGGTGCATCGTCCTGCTTGCTTATGTGCCTCTCATGGATGGCCAGGTGCCTCGGGTGCGGACGCGCCAAGGCACGCAGGGTGTAAGGTTTAGGGTTTAGTACCCTAACCCTAAACCCTGTTCAGGATAACCCTAAACCCCATGTCGTCGACCACCTTGCCTTTAGCGTCTCCTGAGTTTCAGGCTTTTGTGGTTGGAATGCTCTATGTGGGGTGTGGGGGGGGAGGGGGGGGTGTGTCTGGAAAATGTAGATCTCTCGTATGTACAGGGATATAGTTGGAGCTGCACCTAATTCAAGCTCAGAACTTTAACCCAGAGTATGACCTTATTCCCCGATGCTAGGGCTCAGGTTTCCTTAGAAGCCCCTTTTAAACAGAAAGGGTACAGTAACAGTACTTGATAAGAAACCTTTAGTGTTTGGCGAGGGTACCTTGGATTTGTTAACTATGAAGCCCACCTAGTTTGCGAATCATCACCTCCACAATTTTGAGGGTACCCGAAGCCCTAAACCCTAATCCCTAGACCCTCAACCCTTATAAACCCTGAACCCTCGATTTCTCCATCTAGCCTTGCTCTCAATTGTCGCATTTGCAACCGGGATCCCCACGCGAGGGTGCTCGTTTCTTAAACTAACGATTTTTTAAGCAGTGCCGTCGCTGTACTAGTTGCCCGACTTCCAAAATCCTAAACCCTAAACCCTAAACCCTGGTTATTCTTGGGTCTAGGAAACTGGAAAAGCAAGCAAGGGTGTCAGGGTTGGCTGTTGAGTTGGGCTCTCTGGGTGGGACTAGGGCTTCAGTCTACCCTAATTCTTGGGTTTTGAGGCTTAAGGTTTAGGGTTTCGGCCTAAACCTTTAACCCTAAACCCTAAACCCTAAGCACTAAACCCTAAACCCTAGACCCTAAAACTGCTTGCTGTCGCAGGAGCGAGGAAGTGCTGGTGCCGCCTGAGGTGGGGATCCCCTGGAGTCAAGGGCTTTAGGGTTTAGGGTTTAGGGCTTCCGGTTTAGGGCTTCGGGTTTCGGGTTTCGGGTTTAGTTTAGGAGGAAAGGCTAGCCCTGTCAGCCCGCCGTTAACGGCTTGGGGGTTTTGGGATTAGGGTTTGGATCCTAGTTTTTAGGGTTTCGGGAACCCTAAACCCTAAACCCTAAACCCTAAACCAAGAAGCTCAACCTTGAAGTTCCCAACCCCTGCATGAGCATTGTGCATGCTTCGTATCCCCAACTCCGCGGAGGTTTAGGCGCTCGGGGGGGGTTGGGTTTTGGGTTTTGGGTTTTGGGTTTAGGGTTTAGGGTTCAGGGTTTAGGTTTCAGGGTTTAGGGTTTAGGGCTTAGGGTTTAGGTTTGAAGTTAGGGTTTAGGGTTTAGGGTTGGGAGGATTAGGGCTGGGTGTGGTGAAGGGTCATCCCGTGCATCCCCGGTCAATACGCCTGGACCCCCCAAAAAAACGCACTTCCTAAACCCTAAACCCTAAACCCTAAACCCTAAACCCGAAACCCTAAACCCTAAACCCTAAACCCTAATTCTTACATGTCATGGTTCAGGGTTCGCTGGCTTCGGGGCCTTGGCCCAGGTAGATGAGAGCTTGCTGAAGCCGCGTTTGAGGCCCCCGTCGTCCTGTGCGCCTTCTCCAAAATTCGGAACTTAGGGTTCGTTTAGGGTTTAGGGTTTAGGGTTTAGGGTTTAGGGTTTAGGGTTTAGGGTTTAGGGTTTAGGGTTTAAGGATTTAGGGTTTAGGGGTTCTTAGGGCTTAGGGTTCAGGTGTTTGGGGGTCAGGGTGGAGGGTTTGCGGTTTGGGGTTCAGGGTAAAAGGGTTTAGCGGTTTAGGGTTCAGGAGTTTGGGGATAAGGGTCGAGGGTTTAGGGCTCAGGGTGTAGGAGTTGGTGGTTTGTGATTTGGGGTTTGGGATGGGCTTAGTGTGGTTTGGGGTTTAAGTACAGGTGTTTGGAGTATCGGGTTAAGAATAGGGGGGGGGGGGTGTAGCCCCAAGGGTCCATGTACCCATATGTAAAACTCACTTTGATTTTTGGGCACCCTGTTACACCCTAAGCCCTAAACCCCAAACCCTAAACCCTAAACCCCTCTAAAGGAGCCTACTGAAGCAAAGAACTTGCCATTTTTCGGTAGCTTCACCTCGGTAACTTAGGGGGAAGAGGATGCCTCATGAAATGGACCCTACTTTAAGAGCCACCCTGCTATCAAACCCTCAGCCTCAAATTAAGCTTGAAATGTACCCTAAACCCTAAACCCTAAACCCTAAACCCTAAACCCTAAACCCTAAACCTAAATTCCGCAAGCCTGGTGGAACAAGCCCGCAGTCCTCCTAAGCGCATCCGAACCCTCCAGACCCTCGAGCTCGAAACTTAGATTTCAGATTTAGGGTTTAGGGTTTAGGGTTTAGGGTTTAGGGTACATTTTCAGGCTTTCGGGTTTAATGATTTAGGGTTTGGCCTTAAGATGGCTTAAGATGTGCTGAAGGGTTTAGGGTTGAGGGTTGAAGATTTCGGGCTCTCGGGCTTGGAAGTCAAGCCGTTGCTTGTGTCTTGGGCCGTGCCTGTGATCGGGTTTAGGGTGTAAGCTCCCTGAACCCTCAAAAGCCTGAGCAGCCCCTAAAAACTAAACCCCAAACCTCAAACCCTAAACCCAAACAAGTCCTCCAAATGCCCCACGACGAGCCAGGGCAATCCCCTGAACTTCAGGAACATGCCTTAAACCACAAAGCCTCAATCCCTAAAACCCTAAAACCCTAAAACCCTAAACACTAAACCCTAAACCCTAAACCCTAAACCCTAAACCCTCACGGATCTGCAGGACCAAGCTATACCTTACCGGCGCGGGGCCTAGGTGCCAGTGCTGTGGGTGCCCCTATCCTTGGGGGCTTAGGGTTTAGGGTTTAGGGTTAGGGTTTAGGGTTTAGGGTTTAGGGTTTAGGGTTTAGGGTTTAGGGTTTAGGGTTTAGGGTTTAGGGTTTAGGGTTTAGGGTTTAGGGTTTAGGGTTTAGGGTTTAGGGTTTAGGGTTTAGGGTTTAGGGTTTAGGGTTTAGGGTTTAGGGTTTAGGGTTTAGGGTTTAGGGTTTAGGGTTTAGGGTTTAGGGTTTAGGGTTTAGGGTTAGGGTTTAGGGTTTAGGGTTTAGGGTCAAAAATCCCGACTACGATAGTTCCTATTAAGATATATGAACCATAAAGCCTGTTAGGGTTCATTTCGTCCCCAAGGATACTCCCCATATATTATCGAGAGTCTTAGGGCTCTCGAGGGTTTCGGGTTTTTGGGGTTCTCTCGGGTTCAGGGCTGGAGGGTTCTATAGGGTTTAGGGTTGTAGGGTACTACAGGGTTTTGGGGTCTTTGAGGTTTTTAGGGTTTAGGGGTTTTAGGGCTTCAGGGATGTTTCGGGGTTTAGGGTTTAGGGTATGGGAATTACTGTCTTACTTCTCCCTCAACCCTAAACCGTACACTAGCTGGTTCTGAGAAGGCAAGCAGCGAATTGAGGGACCTGTTCCCTTAATTCCTTGCCAGCAAAAAGAAGAACAGTACTAGGTTGAGGGTTTCGGTATAGGGGTCAGGATTTAGGGCTTAGTGTTTAGGTATCCATCGCCCACCAGGTCGCTTCGCGAACTGGGAGACGTCATTTGCCATGAGCTGAGATTTCGGGTTTAGGGTTTAGGGTTTAGGGTTTAGGGTTTAGGGTTTAGGGTTTAGGGTTTAGGGTTTAGGGTTTAGGGTTTAGGGTTTAGGGTTTAGGGTTTAGGCTTTTTAGGGTTGCTAGCCGAGCCCTCAACGCCCGAAACCATAGAACTCCCAGGGGGGTGTACTCTGTTAGGGGGGTCGGGGGGGGTGGGGTGGGAAGAAGGGGGGGAGGGGCTTGAGCTTCAGGGTTAAGGGCTTGGCACTTTGGGTTTAAGGCTAAGGGTTGGGTTTAAGGTTTATAGGGTTTAGAGTTTAGGGTTTAGGGTCTAGGGTTTAAGGTTTAGGGTTTAGGGCTTAGGGCTAAGGGTTCAGGGTTCAGGGTTTAGGGTTTAGGTTTTCTGGCTGAAGGTTGTCTGCGCAGGCCACTGCTCGATAAGCCTAACCGCCAAAAATCCAAAAACACTAACGCCTAAACCTGAACTCTATAAACCCCAAACCTACACCCCGAACCCTATAAACCTAAACCCTAAACCCTAAACCCTAAACCCTAAACCCTAAACCCTAAACCCTAAACCCTAAACCCTAAACCCTAAACCCTAAACCCTAAACCCTAAACCCTAACCCTAAACCCTAAACCCTAAACCCTAAACCCTAAACCCTAAACCCTAAACCCTAAACCCTAAACCCTAAACCCTAAACCCTAAACCCTAAACCCTAAACCCTAAACCCTAAACCCTAAACCCTAAACCCTAAACCCTAAACCCAACCTCAAACCCTGTTCAACCGGAAGCTGGACGAATCCACCTGGTGTGGCCCTTCGTCCCCTTTGAGTTCGTGTTTAGGGTTTGGGGTTTAGGGTTCAGGGTTCAGGGTTTAGGGTTTAGGGTTGGACTTTTTGGAATTCAGGCGTAGGGTTAGAGGTTGGAGGGTTCTGGGGCTTTGGAGATCTCCCCAATGACCCCTTGGCTCCTATGCAAAAGGTTTTTGGGGGGTGAAACTGAGCTTTGGAGATCAGAGATGAGGTTTGGGCGTTCGGGGGCTTGGGGGGTTGGGGGGCTTCCGGGCTTCTGGGTGTGGGGGGTGCGTGGGTGTGGGGGTGTGTGTGGCCGTTGGCTTGGAGAGCAGTCCTGCATTGCAGCATGCTCTTAGTGCACAACTTGAATAGATGCGGTCTGGGAGTGAATGGGCATAGTGTCCATTCCAAAGGACCCTCACTGCTGCACCACTTGTTTCGAGCTGTCGATTGAAGAAGCCTCCCGGAAGAAGCAGCTTCAGTTCAACAAGGCGATGGTGCAGCAGGCAGACGGACTACTGACCCCGGTGACAGGATCAGAACGGTTCTTGTCGGTCTCAAGTGCGCACGTGTCGTGTCGCAGTTTACAAAGGTTGCTTGGTCCAGCTGCAAGACCGAGCAGGGGTTTAGGGTTTAGGGTTTAGGGCTTAGGGCTTAGGGCATAGGGCTTAGGGCTTAGGGCATTAGGGTGCCACGTTGCAAGACAACTCGGGCTGTCTGACCTTGCGTGCTCCAAGTCTTGCGGGGCTTTTGATTCGGCTCTCCAGTTGCCAGTTTGATTCTCAGTTGCCGGGCCTTTTATGCATATCCTCTGTAAAAGTTTAAACTTTTGTTATCTGGGCTATAGGTGAAGCAAGAGGATGGGTGGTCCTGGCCCGTGATCCTCAGCAGTGTGTTGAAGCAGTGGCCTGAGATGCCTGTGTTTAGGGTTTAGAAGTTTAGGGTTTAGGGTTTAGGGTTCTTTACGAAACATCACACCCTGAACCTAGATAAGGGGTCGGGGGGTTTTGGCGGGCTCAATTACCTAGGGATTGCTCTTGTTGTCTTTGCGGAGGCGGTTTCCCTATTAAAGCCTAAGTAAGCCGAAGTTTCCGTGTTTTTCTAGGCCTGAACCGTAAACCCGAAACTCTGAACCTAATTCTACAGGGTGGGGCCCCCTAGTTATAAGTAGAGTTGTAAGGGCCTTAAATTGGGTTGTAAGGACCCTAAGTTAGGTTATAAGTCCCTTAGCTACAGTTAGTATAGTAAGGGGGCCCCACCCTGTAGGGCTCAGCCCGAACCCCCAAAGTCCAAACCCGAGTCCTTTAGGGAACCCGAAGCTCTGGTTTAGGGTTTAGGGTTTAGGGTTTTGGGTTTTGGGTTTTGGGTTTAGGGTTTAGGGTTTAGGGTTTAGGGTTTAGGACATGGGCCCTTAATTTTGTTTGAAGCATGGGCCATGAATTTGTATAGGGTATGTAAGGGGTATATACGGGGTCCCCTTTTATGCGCCCCTACTATGGGACCATGAACTACCCTAAGAGAAGCCCCAACCCCCAAACCATAAGAGAGCTCTAAGCCCTAAACGCTATAACTCTAAACCCCAAACCCTAGAATCCCTAAACCGTTTAGGGTTCAGGGTTTCGGGTTTCGCGTTTCGGGTTTAGGGCTGAACCCTGACCCCTCAACGCTCAGGCGTCCTCAAAGTTGCATCAGATCCCGGCCGTCGAGGGCCAAAGTGTGGACTGCATGCCAGTGCGGGCGTGGAAGGTTGAGGTTCAATCAGGGCCCTAAACTCTTCACCGAGAACCCAAAACCCCTGAACTTCCAAGCCCTAAGCCCTACTAAAGAGTAAGTATTTCAGGCTTGAAGATCCCAAAAAGGGCCCGTCTTTGATGTCGGAGCTCTTTGCCCTAAACCCTCAACCCTCAACCCTAAACCCTAAACCCTGAACTTCCCCACCCAAGGTTGCCACTTTGTTGCAGCATAACAGCCCTTTGCGGGCCTGCTGCCGACCTTAGACCCTAAACTCTGGGTTGAGGGTTTAATGTTTAGGGTCTAGGGTCCAGGGTTTAGGGTTTAGGGTTTAGGTTTAGGGTTTAGGGTTTAGGGTTTAGGGTTTAGGGTTTAGGGTTTAGGGTTTAAAGGTTTGACATCAAGCCCACTCCTACTTCTGAAGGCGGTGCACAACTGCGACACCCTCGCATGGGACCCTGTCAGTACCCGGCATCCACAAACCCTAAGCCCTAAGCCCTAAACCCTCAAGCCTAAACCCTGAAGATTTAGAGTTTAGAGGCTTAGGGTTACTCGCGCCGCCCTCAGGAGTATATAGGAGCCGGTGAAGTGTCTAGAGGTTCGAGGTTTAGGGTCTAGTGTTTAGGGTTTAGGTTTAGGGTTTAGGGTTTAGGGCTTGGGGGGGCTGAGCCCTTGGGATACTTTACGATTTACATTATGCATTTGGGGTTTAAGAGAAGAGGATTCAGGAATTTGTTCACGTGGGTTGATGGAGACTCAGCCTAGTAACTTGACCAAAAGCATCCCTGAGCCCTGAATCCTAAACCCGACACCCGAAACCCGAAACCCTAAACCCTAAACCCTAAACCCTAAACCCTAAACCCGGTAGGAGCGCGTCCGCCTCAAGATGTGTGTGAAGTTGGACTCGCAGTCTTTCAGCTTCCAGGCGGGACCCAAAGGAAGGTTAACGATTTAGGATTTCGGTTTTGGGGTTTAGGGTTTCGGGTGTGGGTTTTTAGGGTTTAGGGTTTAGGGTTTGGGGTTTAGGGTTTCGGGTGTGGGTTTTTAGGGTTTAGGGAATCGGGTTTAGGGTTTGGGGTTTAGGGTTTCGGGTGTGGGTTTTTAGGGTTTAGGGTTTAGGGAATAGGGTTTAGGGTTTGGGGTTTAGGGTTTCGGGTGTGGGTTTTTAGGGTTTAGGGTTTAGGGAATAGGGTTTAGGGTGTGGGGTTTAGGGTTTCGGGTGTGGGTTTTTAGGGTTTAGGGAATAGGGTTTAGGGTTTGGGGTTTAGGGTTTCGGGTGTGGGTTTTTAGGGTTTAGGGTTTAGGGTTTAGGGTTTGGGGTTTACGGTTTAGGGTTTTAGGGTTTAGGGTTCAGTGTGTTTCGTACATGCAGCTGCCAGGGCTTTGAATGCGGCCGTTGCCAAACTAACACATGATGGTCCCCATGAGGGTACCCTCGATTTCTTACTTGGGGGTTTACGATAGTAAGGGACCCCTAATATAGACCCCTAACTGGATTCCCTAAGGGCCCCGATAAGATACCCTTGTTTTCGTAAAGCTCCACTTTAGTCTTGCTCGCAATTTTCGCATTTTAAACCGGGGGTCCCCGCGCGAGGGTGCTGGTTTACTTCAATCAATGATTTCTTTAGCACGGCTGTCACTCTATCCCCATATCCCGCTAACCTTTTCAAGTTAAATAGGGTACTGCGCATACTTTCCCGATTTCCCCACAAAGAACCAGCAAGACAAATGAGCTTGACACGCAAACCCTACACCCTAAACCCTACACCCTAAACCCTAAAAAGCATCCGCCTCGACGGCCGATTGCCCTCACCATGACCAAGCCCCTAGCAGTGGTCCGGGTTTAGGGTTTAGGGTTTAGGGTGTAGGGTTTAGGGTTTAAGGTAGAATTTCAGTCTAAACCGAAACCCCAAGCAATGACTCCCAAACCCTAAGCCTGACTTAACTCAATAGATGGTACCGAATAGATGTACTCTGAGTCCCTATACCTAATCCCTAAACCTCCAACTTAATCTCCCAAACTTTAATCTAGGATGCCCAGTAGTAGCCTTATTCCCTTTTTGGTAGGTTTAGGTTCCCTTATAAACCCCTTTAAGAACCCTAAACCCTAAACCCTAAACCCTAAACCCTTTTTCATCCTAGGTTACCGGGCAACCCAGTAGTGCTCCCAACTGTCAAGGTCCCAACCTGCTGAATTTTGATGTTTAGGGTTTAGGGTTTAGGGTTTAGGGTTTAGGGTTTAGGGTTTAGGGTTTAGGGATCCTAACCCTAAACCCCCATAAACCCTAAACAGCGCTAAACCCTCTTCCGGGGTGCTTGGGAACCTAAGCCGGAACCGCTGAAGCTCCCAGACCCAAACCCGAGCTCACCAAGGCCCCTATGCTCCTTAGCTGCTAAACCACCAACCCCCAAACCCGAAACCCTAAACCCTAAACCCCAAACCCTAAACCCTAAACCCTAAACCCTAAACCCTAAACCCTAAACCCTAAACCCTAAACCCCAAACCCTAAACCCTAAACCCTAAACCCTAAACCCTAAACTCTATGAACTGATGGATGCCCAAAGTCAGCAGTCGGGAGGTCGTCAATCCGGAGAAAGACTCTTGGCAGCGGTTTAGGGTTTAGGGTTGAGGGTTGAGGGTTTAGGGTTTAGGGTTTAGGGTTGTCGGCTTCAGGGCTTTAGGGCTTTCGGCTTCGTGGTTCAGGGTTTAGGGTTCAGGGGTTTGGGGCTTCGGCTGTGGGTTTCAGGGCCTGAGGGGCTTCTCGGCTGAGAGTTTAGGTTTCTTCAATGCGTCTATGCATATTCTGTACAGCTTTAGGGCTTGCGGGTTTATTATTGGCATTTTCTACACCCTAAATCCCAAAACCTATGAGCCCCAAACCCCAAACCCCACACCTAAACCCGAAACCCTAAACTCTGAACCCTAAGCGAGCCGGGGGATCTGTCACCCACGGATGGTCGGGGAAAAAAAACTCTCCGATCGTTTAGGGCTTAGGGTTTAGGGTTTGGGGTTTAGGGTTTAGGGTTTCGTACTCTCTCTCTCTCTCCTCCAAAACCCCAAACCCTAAACCCTAAACAAACCCTAAACAAGCCCAAAACCCCAAACCCCAGGGCGCGAATGCCCCCGCCAGGCTTGAGCAGCGCCACCATGCGCCCCAAACGCACACCGGCAGTGATGGCTTCTGGCACGTCCGCCTGAGCCAGACGGTGCGCGGCAGCAACGAGGAGGTCGCAACAGTCTTCATCGTCAAGTAAGACCTGCAGGTGTTCAGCCGTGGCGCCAGAGGGGCCAGCTGACGCCGCACGGCGCGCGCTTTGCAAGTTAGCACGCAGTTTTGCGGAGTCGACGGCCAAGGGAGCGTGTCCAACGAAAAACCGCCAGCCAGTCCGGGAGCGGGACCTGGCCAGGGTTGAGGGTGTAGGGTTTAGGGTTTAGGGTTTAGGGTTTAGGGTTTAGGGTTTAGGCCCAAACTCCAAACCCCAAATTCCAAACCCTAAATCCTGAACCCCAGACCACAAACCCTAAACCCGAAACCCTAAACCCGAAACCCTAAACCCGAAACCCTAAACCCTAAACCCTAAACCCTAAACCCTAAACCCTAAACCCTAAACCCTAAACCCTAAACCCTAAACCCTAAACCCCACCCTGGGATCTCAACAAAGCAGCCTCGCAGCGAAGGACTGGAGCTGGCGCCTGTACCCGCGAGACGCGCAGCCGCTGAGGCGCTTAGGGGTTCGGGATCCCCCCGAACCCTAAACCCGAAACCCTAAACCCTAAACCCTAAACTGCAGCTGGGGGGGGGGGGGGGGGTTCCAGGGTTTAGGGTTTGGGGTTTTCCTAGGACAGTCTGGGGTTTCAGGTCTTAACGGACGTTCCGTGTTCACTGAGTATGGTCCCTTGCCTTCTTTGGAGGGTTCTCAAGTATCGGCCCTAAACCCTAAACCCTAAACCCGAAACCCGAAACCCGAAACCCTAAACCCTAAACCCTAAACTCAAGTATCGGCCCTACGGTTGTATAGGGTAAACAAGGGGTAGATGAGGGTTTCCCAACTAGGGACCATATAACTACCCTGAGATCGACAGCTGAGGGGTTTCAGGGTGTGGGGTTTAGGGCTTAGGGCTTCGGGCTTGGAGTTTCAGGCTTTTGTTGGGGATTTAGGGTTCAGGCCTTAGGGTCTCAGGGCTTAGGGTGTATGAATTTATTCGGGTTGATTGGGTGTAAAATTTCAGCATGCCTTAAAGCTACCTATCGAGCGCAACTCGTTATTCCAATAAGAGTTGAAATGAGGCGCTTAGCATGTTTTTCGTATCAGAATCAATGTTCAGCTATTTCTTTACCTAGAATAACGCGTATGCACGTTTGCGAAAACAAATGGGTGTGTTCGCGTCAGTGTAAGTCAAATTTGCTAGAAGTCCTGAAATCTGTGTCGGGAAATCAAACCAAAAAGCAAAAATACCAGTTTCTACGAAAGCCATCAAGTTATAAATCACGTTCATATGTTTGTTATTCATCATTTCGACGTGAACCATAAAACCCTGCCGTACCCATGTAAAGGCATGGTTGCAATTTTAAAACAAGTTCTAGAACTTCACCACCAAAACATGACTTGTGGTTGCTAAAGCACTTGCAGCAGTTGTACCACACGCTAATGGATATGTTGAACACAGTGTGCAGCAACTAGCTGTAATTGAATTGCATTCTCAGAGAACATATCTTGCGGACGACCTAAAACTCGCATTGTATCTGTTCGAATATAGAATCCCTGACAACCTACGAAGACACAAGCCCAACTCACGTCGATGTAAAGTAAAGTCGAAGAAGTTTATAGTCAACGAACCATAAAAACTGCACCTTTACTGAAGGCCCCCCCCCCCCCCAAACCCTAGACTCCTGCACACCCCCTAAACTACTTGGACCTATCACCCCAAGTATAACTGCACTTATAAGCCCGCAAAGTAGGTTAGAAGTAGACTTAGAATCTGGGGTTATAACCCTAAACCCTAAACCTTAAACCTTATACTCGGGGTAATAAGGACCCATGCACCTCGAAGTAGAGCATGAGCTTCAAAACCCCAAACCCCGAACCCCAAACCCCGAACCCCGAACCCCAAACCCCAAGCCCCAAATCCTAAACCCTAATCCCCAAACCCCAAACCCTAAAACCTAAACCCTAAACCCGAAACCCTAAACCCTATACCCTAAACCCTAAACCCTGAGCTGCAGGTTCACGCATGTGAGCAAAGAGGGCAAGCTGGTTGCGAACGATCCCGACGCTGCAAGGACCTTAGCTGTAGGGGGTCGTAGGGTTTAGGGTTTAGGGTTTAGGGTTTAGGGTTTTAGGGTTTAGGGTTTAGGGTTTAGGGTTTAGGGTTAGGGTTTAGGGTTTAGGGTTTTGGTTCGGTTTAGGGTTTAGGTTCGGTTTAGGGTTGGAGGGTTTAGGGTTCAACGGTTTAGGGATTTGGTGTTTAGGGTTTAGGGTTTAGGGTTCAGGGTTTAGGGGTTTTACACTGTTGGAAACCTCATGTGCCCCTAATTACTGGCTGGTTCTTAGTAGGGAATGAGGGACTGAGGTACCCTGTAGAATCCCTTAAAGGGTATAAATAGGGCCGAATTCCCTCATTCCCCACTAAGACCCAGGGGATTACACGGTCCTAGGAAGGAGGGGGGGGGGGGTCCAGGAGGTATGTAACGCCAGGTTCCCTACAGGGTGGGGCCCCCTTACTATACTAACTGTAGTTAAGGGACTTATAACCTAACTTAGGGTCCTTATAACCCAATTTAGGGCCCTTATAACTCTACTTATAACTAGGGGGCCCCACCCTGTAGTACTCCCCGCTACTCCCTCAAGCTTGCCTAGGTACCCATCCCCCATGAACCCCCCCTCCCTTAAGGAACCTGTAAGCCTAACCCATAACAATTACGTTTCTTGTTGGGCATCCTCTTCCCGGGTAGCCCTAAACCCTAAACCCTAATCTCTAAACCCTAAACCCTAAACCCTAAACCCTAAACCCTAGCAGGCTTGCAGATGAGTAGCCCATAGCCAATGCTGATGCCACCGGTCATGCGCAGAGCTTTTTAGGGTTTTGGGGGTCGGATGAGGATGAGGGTTAGGGCATCGGCTAACCTGGGCTTAGAGTCGACAGGGTGGGGCCCCCTAGTTAGAAGTAGAGTTATGAGGGCCCTAAATTGGGTTATAAGGACCCTAAGTTAGGTTATAAGTCCCTTAACTACAGTTAGTATAGTAAGGGGGCCCCACCCTGTAGGCTTTTGGGTTCAACCCCAAGCCCGAAGCCCTAAACCCTAAAGGTCAACTTTCCGGGACTGTCAGGAGGTAAAGGGGGCAAAAACGTTCCCCTACTCAGCACGTAAGTGGCATCCACTGAGTCATGGTTTTCACGCCTCGTGAAAATCCCGATGAAGATCCTTTGAGGGCACTGCCTACCTAAGCCCTAAACCGAAACCCTAAAACAACCCTTCATCAGCAAGAACCAGAAGCCCGAAACCCCACCAGCAAGCTGATGGCAGATATGAATGAAGTTATAGGTAGGGTGTGCCTGTTCGGAGGTATTTCGGGCAGGCATTAACAGGGTTGAGCCTTCAGGTGGTTAAGGGTTTAGGGCAGAAGGCAGGTTTAACACGGGTTTCCAGGAGGCTCATCAAAAGGTTTCATGAATGCTCGGGGTCCAAAGGGTCTACGGTTCAGGGTTTGGAGGTTCGTGGGCACGTCTAATTTCTGAAATCCTCTACACCATTTCTTTCATTTCAAGTGCCCCGCACACACACACACACACACCACAGGACCGAAACCGAAGTGCAAACTTGAATGCACCTTTGGATCTTGGACCAGAATCCGGAGTAGGGCTTTAGTGGTGTGGCTTTTGAGAAGGCTTCGGAAGCGACTTCGCCGACGCCTAACTAACTACACCCTCAACCCGAGCTCCTAAACTCTAAACCTTGGCAGCCCAGAGGTACCCTTTACCCTTTTTTTGTTTCTGGGTTCCCTTATTATAAGTAACCCACCAAACAATTGGGCGCCCTTATTGTCATATGGTTACTGGGCTACGAAGAAACCGTCCCTCAGCCGAGGTGGTGGTTGCAATCGGTGACCTGAAAGCAGGCGCATAGTGCTTTCAGCGAGCGCTTCGTAAAAGCGGCTATTGCCTACTGGTTCTTAGTAGTGAATGAGGGAATTTGGTACCCTGTAACTTCCTTCGATTGGGGGGGGGGGGGGGGGGTTACGCAAATAGGGGGTGCCTAAAATAGACGCCCAAATACTAGGATCCCCTCAATAAGGACCCAATAAGGTACCCCTAACATCGTAAACCCCCATATGTAAGGGTTCTTAGTAGGGAAAGGTAATAGCTGCCTAAAGCCTAAAACTCTAAACCCTGCACCCTAAACCCTAACCTTGTATCCTCCTATGTATGGGTGGCTGTCAAAATTAGGGTCCCTTTTTGGGTCCCTATTATAATACGGCACCTAGTATTTAGGGTACCTCAAAAGGGATCATAATTTTGACAACCACCCATATATGCACATACCCTTTGAGGTGGCCCGTTCCCTCATTCCCCTATACGAAGAGCCAGCGAGATCAATTTGTGGGCTTGTGTGTTTTGGTTTAAGGTTTAGGGTTCAGGGTTTAGGGTTTAGGGTTTAGGATTTTAGGGTTTAGGGTTTAGGGTTTAGGGCTTAGGGTTTAGGGTTTAGGGTTTAGGTTGTAGGTTTCAGGGTGTCGTGTTGAGATCTTGGGGTTAAGCTCTTACGAGGCAAGCCAAGGGCGCCCCTTTCTCCGTTGGATTTCAGAGATTTCGGCTTCACGGGTTTAGGTTATGGGGCTCTGGGCTGTAGGACTTACAGGGTGGGGCCCCCTTACTATACTAACTGTAGTTACGGGACTTATAACCTAACTTAGGGTCCTTATAACCCAATTTAGGGCCCTTATAACTCTACTTATAACTAGGGGGCCCCACCCTGTAGGACTTAGGGGTCTATAGGGTTTAGGGCATCAGGGTGTCAGGGCATGAGGGAAATAAGGCTGTTGTGTATATAAGTACTATCATGGGACTCTATACCGTTTTACCCGTGAGGTTGCACCCTTGTGCTTCCCTTTTCAAACATCCTCTAAGGGAGTATAAGGACCACATGGGGGGTTACCGAAATTAGGGGCACCCGAACGGGGTCCTTATGATTCAGGGGATCCGATTATTGGGGTCCTTATTGGGATCCTACTCTTCAGGGATCTATATTGGGGATCCCCTATTCTCGTAAGCCCCCATACTAGGCGTATATTCAGGGAACCTCTTAGGGGAACATCCTTGGGGGTCCGAGACTCCCTTGAGATTATAAGGTTTGGGGTAAGGTCTTTGAACTTTCAGCGTGCCTGAACCCGAAACCCCAAACCCCAAACCCTTCTTTGCAGCACATAGGCTGCGGGTGCTCCGTCTGCTTTCAGGCTTGGGGTTTAGGGTTTAGGGTTGCAAAGGTACTTTTTAAGAAGCCTGAATTAAAGCCAACAGCCTACCACGTCGAGATCTTGCACTGGAGCGATCGCATACAGGGTGGGGCCCCCTTACTATACTAACTGTAGTAAAGGGCCTTATAACCTAACTTAGGGTCCTTATAACCCAATTTAGGGCCCTTATAACTCTACTTATAACTAGGGGGCCCCACCCTGTAGGCCCGAGCTTCGCCCTCATCGATGATCTACCAAGCTCAAAGAAGCTTGCTTGCGGCTGTCGCCACTTGATTTTGGCAAGTACGCATACTCGCCAAACCCTTAATACCCCGAAACCGTGTTGGGCACACTTGTGATTGTTTGCTGTTGCCGCTTGGTTTCTGATTCTGGTTGGAGCCTGCGACTGGAGAAATGTGCCCCTTCCACGACTTGAATGCTCTTTTGACAGGTTCGACGGCCCGGCAGGCTGGTGCTCCAGGTCCCATCAGGAGCCCCTTCGGCGCTTTGAAGGGAAAGCTACACGGAGATGAATTCTTGAAGGAGTTTGCGTCCACGCAGCTGAAGGTCGCAGAATTTCTGCGAATGACCACAGGCCATTGGTGTCAAGATCCAGCCGTTGCTTGGCAGACTGCATGCATGCTTGCTCTTTCCACATCGCTTCGCATCATTGCTCAAAACAGTCCTGGTGAAGACGCTCTAAACCCTAAACCCTAAACCCTAAACCCTAAACCCTAAACCCTAAACCCTAAACCCTAAACCCTAAACCCTAAACCATCCCGGTGCCGACTTGGGGATGTGTAGGTCCTGAATTCCCCCCCCCCAAAAAAAAAAACAACAACCAAAAGTTAAGCCTGCACCG
Source organism: Symbiodinium natans (assembly GCA_905221605.1). Classification (NCBI taxonomy): domain Eukaryota; class Dinophyceae; order Suessiales; family Symbiodiniaceae; genus Symbiodinium; species Symbiodinium natans. Next base: position 211,002 of record CAJNDS010000045.1, read on the forward strand.
AAACGGCCTTTCCAGAGATTCCACGAACCCACACTTGGAGGTTCATTAGGGTTTAGGGTTTAGGGTTTAGGGTTTAGGGTTTAGGGTTTAGGGTTTAGGGTACTTAGTAACCAGTTAGAACTGTACTTATCAGCCACATCTCAGCCCTCAAGTGCCCTAATATGGCACAGTTAGAAGTACAGCTATAATGGTTTAATGAGTACCATGAACCTTCAAGCATGGCCAACACGCCCAAGTGTTTAGCAGAACCCTAGAACCCTAAATCCCAAAACCCTAAAGCCCTAAAAACCTAACCCTAAAACTCCAAATCCCAAAACTCTAAAATCCCAAAACCCCTTAAACCCTAAACCCCAAACTCTAAAATCCCTAAACCCTAAACCCTAAACCCTAAACCCTAAACCCTAAACCCTAAACCCTTCGCGCCTATGCCTTCAATGGAGGACACGGCCTGAACTTCCACGTGGTCGAGTCGGGATCCTGTCGTAGGGTTTAGGGTTTAGGGTTTAGGGTTTAGGGTTTAGGGTTTAGGGATTAGGGTTTAGGGTTTAGGGTTCAGGGTTCCTTCTGATTCCGTCAGAGAAACTTAGGTGCTGATTCGGTAGCCGGCCACTTGGGTGCATGATCTCGACTCCTCGAGACCCTATGCTTATCCATTATGCGCTCAAGAGCACCCAAAAAATGAGAAATAGTCTTCCTCATAACGGAAATATGGGGAGTGTTATTTTCCATTCTTTTGGGGTTCTTACGCAAATAGTAGCTAACCCCTGTTCCCAAACAACTCACCCGGAAAATAGGCGCGGCTACAGGTGTGTTGTATTCTGGAACCCCAAACCCCAAACCCCAAACCCCAAACCCCAAACCCCAAACCCCAAACCCCAAACCCCAAACCCCAAACCCGCGTACTTTCTCTTGAACATGACCCCCCAAAGCTTGGGGGCCTGTAGTTGCGCACACAAGCCCTGAATAAGGGAGTATAGGCCACATACATCCCCCCCCCAAAAAAAAAATAACCCCTAGACCCTAACCCACCCCTTCCTCCCCAAGCGGGGGAGTGTGTCATCGTCAGGGGAGTCGGTCCGGTGTTGGCAGCCCTGGGTGTGCTTTAAGCTGTTTGTCGGGTTACCCTAAACCTTAAACCTTAGAACCTAAACCCTGGCCCTAAACCCTAAACCATGCAGCCCCAAAAGCCAAGAGCTGCTTATTCGGGCTGGTACTTTCTAAATTTGTGCAATCCCAGAAAAAAAGAGGACAAGCAGGGAACCCTCAGAGTTTGGAGGCAGGGTCGCGATTGAAGATGCTTAGGGTTTAGGGTTTAGGGTTTTCAAGGTTTAGGGTTTAGGGTTTAGGGTTTAGGGTTTAGGGGGTTTAGGGTTTAGGGTTTAGGGCTTAGGTGTTGGCGGCTCCATTCCCTGTTCCCTCTCAACACTCAACCCGGAGCCGCCCGGAGCGGAATGCCCAGGGATCCTGGCACTGTCGTCACCGTGTGGGTGGAGGTCCTCTACCTGCTTATTGTGTTTATGGTTTAGGGTTTAGGGCTTGGGGTAGTTTAGGGTTTAGGGTAGTTTAGAGTTTTAGGGTGGTTCAGGGTTTAGGGTTTAGGGTCTAGGGCGTCTCCACTTCTCTCGCCCCCCCTCTCCCTCTCTCTTTCTTTCGCTGCTCTTTCTTGTCTTCTAGGGCCCAGGAGGGGGTAGAAGGGGGTTCAGGGCATGGGAAGGTTTTTTTTCTTGAAGTTTGTCAGATGTGTACATCATCCCCTCGTCGATTTGGAGATAGAAGCAGTCTTATCAGAAGTGGTACGTTATAAGCCCCCGAACTACAGGCGGTAAAGGTAACCGGCCGGGGGGGGGGGGGGGGGGGGGGGGGGGGGGGGGGGGGGGGGGGGGGGGGGGGGGGGGGGGGGGGGGAACCTCCTTGCGCCATCCTCGGAGGGCCTTTGGGCATGCCATCGGGTTTAGGGTGTAGGGTTTAGGGTTTAGGGTTTGTCATTAACGGCCAGGTGCCTATTGTTCCGACACCTGGGGAAGATGCAGTGGATCTCGACTTCCAAGGCGGGCAATTCCTGTGAGGTTTTTACGGTTCAGGGATCAGGTTTCAAGCTTCGAGTCTTCTTAGGGTGTACTGAGGGTTATGTCCCTTGGTCTATACCTGCCTGGATGAAGCCCAGATATGCCATGGAGGGTCCCCTAAATACAAGGCTCCGTTTTACAAAAAGAACCCCATCGCATTATAGGGACGATTTTTCGGGGAACTGGCAATGAGAAGAAGTGTGAACACCCCAAACGAAAAGTCCGAAGATCTTAAAGCGAAACACCAAAATCCTTGGTATGCGCAGCGCCAAGTAGCCCACACAAGAACGACCATGGTTGCTTGGAATACCTGGGTCTTGTTTGATTCTTAGGTCTCTAAACCCCAAACCCTAGTTTAATCCTAAACCCTCTAAGCAGCCTTAAACCCTCAACCCCTACGAAAAACCCTAAGCCCGCAAAACGAAACCCTAAACCCCAAGACCGTGAAACCCCAGAGGTTGAGATGTTCCCCCAAATGTACTAAGCAGTCCTTCATAGGGATTATAGCATCCCCCCTATTAAGGACTGTTAGTAGAAGGTTGAACACCCCTAAACCCTAAAGCCTAAAGCCTAAACCCTAAACCCTAAAGCCTAAAGCCTAAACCCTAAACCCTAAACCCTGAAGCCTAACCCTAAACCCTAAACCCTAAACCCCAAACTGGGCTCCGGGTCGGCATGGACTCAGGGTTTGGCAGGTCCTGGCGCACGTGTATGGTACACGGTGGAGGCAGGCGGCACGCCGAACTTCTAGGGTCCTCCCACCCTAGACCCTGAAAACTTTGAGGTTTCGGGTTTAGGGCTAGGGTTGAGACCCTAAGGCCCTGAAGCTCTCCCTACCCTAGACCCTAAAACTTAGAGGTTTAGGGTTTCGGGTTCAGGGTTTAGAGTTTAGACCCAAGACCTGTTTCGGGTTTAGGGTTTAGGGTTTAGATCCTAAGACCCTGATGCCCTATTTCCTCCAGCCCTCGGGCACAAAGAAACTCTGTAGCCACCCAAAACTCAAGACCTCGTAAGGCTTAGGGCTTAGGGCTTGCGATCGAAGATGCAAAGGGTTTGGGGTTTAGGGTTTAGGGTTGTAGAGTGTGGGTGTCAAACCCTAAACCCTACACCCTAAACCCTATATTCCTAAATATGCGGTCACATATGGTTGTGCCCAAGCGGGTGCCCCTCTCTCCGGCACCCCGTGGTTCAGGTTGGCTTTAGAGGGGCTTAGGGGCTTAGGGTTTAGGGTGTAGGGTTAAGGCTTCAGGCCTACAGGTTTTTTGTTTAGATTTGGGGCTGGGGGGGCACTAGGTTTCAGGGTCTAGGGTTGTAGGGCTTCAGGGTTTTAGTCGTTCGGGTTCTGGGGAGCGAGGGTGCTTGTAAGGCTTCCCCTGACCGCGAGGGGAGCCCTCAACCCTAAACCCTAACCCGATTTGCAAAGCAGTGGCTTGGCCCCCGAAGACGATACACACCCTAAACCCTAACCCTAACCCTAAACCCTAAACCCTAAACCCCAAGCCCTTATTCCAGAGCCCAATCCCGAAAACTCTTCCCCAAAAAGCCTAAGACTCAGGGGTTTTGAATTGAGGTCGCGGTGCAGCTTGTCGGGTGCCTAAACCCTAGACCCTAAACCCCAAACCCTAAACCCCAAACCCCAAACCCCAAACCCTAAACCCTAAACCCTAAACCCTAAACCCCAAACCCTAAACCCTAAACCCTAAACCCTAAACCCTAAACCCTAAACCCTAAACCCTAAACCCTAAACCCTAAACCCTAAACCCTAGGGTTTAGGTGAGGGTTCAGGGATGAAAGGCCCAAGGTCAACCTTCCAGGACACAGGAGTCCAGTACGTGGGTGGCGACGGCTACGACCTTGAGAAGTACAAGTGCTTCGGCATGAAGCGAAGGGCAGGGTTTAGGGTTTAGGGTTTAGGGATTTAGGGTTTAGGGTTTAGGGTTTAGGGTTTCGGGTGCAGGGTTTAGGGTTTAGGGCTTAGTGCAGCTCATTCTCGGCTTGGTTCCCGTGCCATATGATGCCAGATCAGATGACCGCAATCCCTTGGGCACAGATCTGCGCTCCTACCGCAGAGCCCCCGAAGTCATTTATAAACCCCAAACCCTAAACCCTAAACCCTAGACCCTAGACCCTAAACCCTTTCTTGGGGTTCCGATAATAAGGTTGATAGCCATTTTGGGGTATACTAGGGGGTCACCATTTTGGGAAATACCCATATGTGCATCCTGCCCTACGGCCTTGTTGGAGTTTCCTTGTTGATGTGTTCTAACCCTAAACCCTGAACCCTGAACCCTGAACCCTAAACCCTAAACCCTAAACCTGGCCATTGCTAAGGAGCTTCCTCTAAGCTTGGACGAAAAGAAAATGTCCCACAAGCCCTGAACCATGTAAACTCTGAAAACCCGAAACCATAAACCCTACCAACACCAGGGCACCTAACTCCTAATTCCCTACGAGAATTGGTCTGGTGGTTGAAAATTTTTCTTAGTTTTGAAAGAGTATGTTCTTTATTTTCGTGTATGTTTTTTGTTTGAACATCATCGTGCTAAATCAAAAACAGAAAGGTATATATTTTCGTAAACTATACATATTTCGGTATATGTATATAGATGTATATATATATATATAATCTTGCTGATCAGCCAATGAAATAGAATTATATAAACTTTGACAAAAACACTTTAAACAAATTGGAACGAAATAAATGGACCTGTAAGGTTTCGGGCTTGAAGGGCTCCTAACCCTAAACTCTAAGCCCTAAAACGCTACTCAAACCAAGGGGTTTTCGTAAGCTTCTGAAAATAGCAAGGAGCACGCACATGCTTAGGGAGTCTGTAACCAAACATTTTTGGGTGCTTATTACATGGTCACTTAAGATGGGGCCTGAAAGGGCACGCCTTTGTCATAGTGGGGTAGCATTTTACATTTTGAAGGGTACTTAAAACTGAATAAGGAATATAAATTTTCACTTTGAATACTATCCCACCCATGATCTAGTTTATATACCTGTACACCCCAAGGACTCAAATTTCAGAACCCTTATAAGGTAAGGGAAGATGTCTGAGGTGGATGACCTCGTGGACGGGATCTTTCACAGGGCAAAAGGAAGATGGCTGAGGAGATTGAGCTGGCGGGGCTTAGGGTGGTGTGCATTCACCCCTATAGAGGGCCCTACAACCCTCAACTCCCTCAAGCCTAAATCCTACAGTCCCAAACCCTAAACCCTAAACCTTAAACCTTAAACCCCAAACCCTAAACCCTAAACCCTAAACCCTAAACCCTAAACCCACCCTAAACCAAGACCTTTCCTTCATGAGAGCCAGGTACAATCCTAGACCTTTCCTTCGTGAGAGCCAGGTACATGCTACTCTTCAGGGGTTTTCGGGCTTCTTTGGGTAGTTACATGGTCCCTTAGTATGGGCCCTTACTCGGGGACACCCTAAACCCTAAACCCTAAACCCTAAGCCCTAACCCCTGTATTCCCCTTATATACCCTACCAAACCCCACGGCCCATACTTCAGAATCTTAAAGGAGGTAAGGGACCATATTGAGGGCCCCTAAACCCTAGACTTGTTTTAAACCCTAAACCCTACTTGGAGGTTCATGGTACTTATTAACCCAATTATAACTGTACTTCTAACCCACTTATAAGCCCCTTAAGTGCCCGAATATGGTTATAAGTACACTTATAAGTACAGTTAGAATTGGTTAATCAGTACCGTGAACCTCCAAGTAAGGCAAGGGCCCACAGTTGAGGGTTTAGGGTTTAGGGTTTAGGGTTTCGGACCCTTGAACCCATCCTTACCAACCGTACCACTCCGACAGATCCAACCCCACAAGTTGACCCGGAGTCCCCCCTTTAAAGCCAACACTTCTACCATGGTTTCGAGGGGTTTAGGGTTGAGGGTTTAGAGTTTAGGGTTTAGGGTTTAGGGTTTAGGGTTTAGGGTTTAGGGTTTAGGCTTCACTTCAAGGACGAACCTGGCGGAGATGCCTTGTCCTTGGGCTGCAACTCTGCCTTTGCCAGCTGAGCCGAGCCGAGAGCTTTGGGTATGACAGATGCGCATGCGATGTGGGGGTTTAGTGTTTAGGGTTTCGGGTTTATGGGGGTTGGGTTTAGGGTTTAGGGTTAGGGTTTAGGGTTAGGGTTTAGGGTTTAGGGTTTAGGGTTTAGGGTTTAAGGTTTAGGGTCTAGGGTTTAGGGTTTAGGGTTTACGGTGTATGGGATGAACGATAATAAGAGGCCCCGAATATAGATCCCCCCCAAAAAGAAATATCCAGGATCTTGTTATCGTAAGAGCACCCCAAAAAGGTACATCTCGGGTTATAAGTAAACCCCCAAAAGTTGGAACATCATGGTCCTCATGCCCCTAGAGGGTTACTAAAGGGAACCCCAGCTCAAGTCACCATGTTCCAACTTTCTGGAATTTACTGT